>PPKA02000005.1:117264-335380 GCA_003707595.2 Zygosaccharomyces bisporus
TTTTTTTTTTTTTTTTTTTTTTTTTTTTTTTTTTTTTTTTTTTTTTTTTTTTTTTTTTTTTTTTTTTTTTTTTTTTTTTTTTTTTTTTTTTTTTTTTTTTTTTTTTTTTTTTTTTTTTTTTTTTTTTTTTTTTTTTTTTTTTCTCTGTTCCCTTCGCTTAACTTTTGTATACCGACCCCCCAATGCAGAAGAGGCATTGCGGTAAGCGCAAGGGGGCTAAAAGGCGGATCGAAAGACCTCCCTTACTTTCCTCAACGAAATCGGCCCTTATAAAGTGTGCCAAGAAATGAACTAGTCTCCTAGACTCATATAGGGATACCCAGAATACTCGAGCCACAAGGACCATGCTTCACAAACACACAGATAAGCAGAAACAGCCTAGAACGCTGGCGCAGAAGTACCACAAGAGGGGACTGGAGGATGCTGCGCTGTTGCCACAACAGATGAACGAGCTGCAGATTTCTGGAGCTCCACTGGCGGACCCGAGCGAGCACGTCGAACACTTGCACTACAACGTGCCGCAGCGTGGCGTGCCCGAGCAGAAGGCGTACGAGCTGATCCACAACGAATTGACCCTGGACGGTAATCCGCACTTGAACCTGGCGAGTTTTGTGAACACGTCGACCACTGCGTTGGCGCGCAAGCTCATAATGGAGAACGTGGACAAGAACCTTGCCGACAACGACGAGTACCCACAGCTGATCGAGCTGACGCAGCGGTGTATCTCGATGATCTCACAGATGTGGAAGTGTGACAACGAGCGCGACGAGCCCATTGGCTGTGCGACCACGGGGTCGAGCGAGGCCATAATGTTGGGCGGTTTGGCCATGAAGAAGCGGTGGGAGGCGCGCATGCGCGCCGCGGGCAAGTCTACTGCCCGCCCCAACATCATCATGTCTAGCGCGTTCCAGGTAGCCCTGGAGAAGTTTGCGCGCTACTTCGAAGTGGAGGCACGCGAGGTGCCCGTGAGCACCGAGTCGCACCACTCGTTGGATCCACGCAACCTGTGGGACGTTGTGGACGAAAACACCATCGGTATCTTTGTGATCCTGGGCACCACGTACACGGGCCACTTCGAGAGCGTGGAGGCGGCTGCGGAGGTGCTGGGCGAGATCGAAGACCAGCACCCGGATTGGTCGAACAAGCAGATCCCGATCCACGTGGACGGGGCGTCTGGCGGGTTCGTGGTGCCATACGCGTTCACGGACGAGCAGATGGCGAAGGCGGGCAACGCCAGGTGGGGGTTCAACCACCCCCGTGTCGTGAGCATGAACACGAGCGGCCACAAGTTTGGGATGACGACTGCCGGGCTCGGCTGGGTGCTGTGGAAGAGCGAGCACTACCTGCCCAGCGAACTACGTTTCAAGCTCAAGTACCTCGGGGGTGTGGAGGAGACGTTTGGGCTCAACTTCTCGCGGCCCGGGTTCCAGGTGGTGCACCAGTACTTCAACTTCATCTCGCTGGGGCAGGCGGGCTATGCGGCGCACTTCACCAAGGCGCTGTTTGTCGCGCGCTCCTTCAGCGCTGCGCTGCTGCACTCGGAAGCGCTGCCCGCGGACACGTTTGAGATGGTGAGCAGCATCCACGAGCGCATCGAGGACGGGCAGCCCGCGCAGCACGCGCATCTGTACTGGGAGCAGCCGGAGCAGTTCACGCCGGGAGTGCCACTGGTGGCTTTCAAGCTGAGTGACAAGTTCCACGCGGCGTACCCGGAGATCCCGCAGTCGATGGTGTCGGGCATGCTGCGGGCGCGCGGGTGGATCATTCCGAACTACCCGCTGCCGGCGTCGAGCGACGGCAGCGACAAGCTCGAGGTGCTCAGAGTGGTGTTCCGGTCCGAGATGAGCCTGGACCTTGCGCTGATGCTCGTGCAGGACATCGAGGAGGTGGTGCGCAAGGCGATTGCGAGCTGCAGGGCGATTGCGAGCCACACGAGCTCTTCCACCGGTGACGCGACGAACGAGTCGTACCGGCTGCTGTCGGCGCTGTACTCGCCCGAGACCGACGTCAAGGAGCCCGGGGACGAGGATCTCGGGTCGCAGGCGCGCGGCCACCTCAAGAAGCACTACCAGGGGACGTGCTGAGCGCTGCGAGCGCCGCGAGCGCAGGCGTGCGCTGCAAGCAGCAGGCGAGCGGGCAGCTTGCTACGTACCCACTACATACGGCTAGCTTGCTCGGAGCGCTCGCTACGTACCCACTACGTACCCACTACGTACTCACTACATACAGCAACGCTCATACGCTACGCAACGCTACGCAACGCAACGCAACGCAACGCTACGCAACGCTCATGCGGCTGCAAAGAGCAACACTACGCTACGCAACGCTGCGGAACGCGCTACGCTGCGCTACGCTACGCTATTCCATACATGCCCGCGCCCGCCCTTCTGTGCATCGGCCGCCCTCGAACACGCTTCGCAGATCAGCACTGCGCTGCGCCCGCCACGTGCTGCGGCGCAGGAGCTTCCCGCTCCCTTCCGTCTCCGCAACGTGGCTGGGCCGCGCCCCCCGGGGGAGACGCCGTGCACGGAGCAGCGAGGACGGGCTTGGCCACTTTGCCTCTTCGGGGAAGCAAGGGGGCAGGGAGCCACTTTAACTCCCAAAAAAGCTGCGCTGTGCTCCTATAGGCGACGCACTATTGCAGGCGCACGCGTGTGCTGGCGCTTGCGCTGGCGCCAGTGCTTGCGCTGCCAGCAGCGCAGTTCTAGATTCTCTGGATTGTCTCGCGCCCCTATGCTGTGGCGTGCCTTGCCCTGCTCGCCCCTGTTTCGCGTCAGTGTTGCCTTGCCTTGCTTGCCTTGCTAGTCTTGCTTGCCCCCCTTCCCCGCCCCCCAGCTCGCCGCTCCTCGCCGGCGCGCTGCTGCGGGCGTTAGAAGCTATCGCTGTGCTATTCCAGGACTGTATCAGCTTGTCGCCTCTTTCCGCCGCGCCTCGCTCCAGGGTTCCGCCCCCCTTACAGCTGTAATAGCTATCGGGCTTTGCTCTGCTGGGACCGTGGTGGGGCCGTGGCGGAAGCTGTGCTGCGACAGAAAAGATATAAAAGGGCAGATGCAGATGCCCATCTGGTGGTATGTTGTCTCTGCTGGAGATGTAGCCATCGCGAATAGTTACTACCACACAACTCTTCTCCGAACTACCACTACTATACAACTTCGACAAAATGCAATTTTCCAAGATCGTTCTCTCCGCCGTCTCCGTCGGCTTCGTGGCTGCGCAGTCCAACTCGTCGTCGTCCGCCTCTAACGCGGCCGTTCCCCAGGGCGGGTTCCAGAACGTTGTCAACGCCGGCGCCGTGGGCGCAGCGGCTGCCGGTGCTCTGGCCTTTTTGATCTGATTTGGCAGGGACATAGACAGGCCGGCTGGGGCCAGCTTCCCCGTTGCGCAGCCGGCTGCGCAGTGTGCGTGTAGTGTAGGTATTTATTACTGTAGGGATGTAGGATTTTAAAAGCTGTTGGATTAGCCAGAATCGCGAGGCCCGGATTAACGTATTTAGATTGGTTCACCTCTGCCCGTATTTAGATTATATTTTAACAGTTACCGTTCGCTACGCGATCAGCCCGCGGGGCCGGTACGGCTCCTCCAGGTACTCGATCTCTGCCGGCGTGAGCTCGACCTCCAGCGCCTGCAGCGCCTCGTCGACGCGCTGCTCGCTGCTGAAGCCCACGATCGGGTGGCACCCCTTGTGCAGCACCCACGCGGTGCCCACGGTCGCCATCGACAGCCCCCGCTTGTCTGCCACCTCCTGCACGCGCTTCACGATCTCCTGCTCGTGTGGCTCCAGCCTAGAGAACCGGTACCTCTGCATGCCGCCGTCGGTACGCGCACGCTCCGAGTCGACCCCCAGCGGCCGCGACAGGATGCCCCTCGCCAGCGGCGACCACGGAATGAGAGCGATGCCATGGCGCCGTGCAAACGGGTACAGCTCGCGCTCGTCCTCCCGGTACAGCAGGTTGTAGCACGACTGCGAGCTCACAAACTTGACCCAGTCGTGGCGCTCCGCGACGAACTGCAGCTCGGCAAACTCCGTGGCCAGCATGGACGACGCCCCGATGTACCGCACGTCTCCCCTGGCCACCACGTCGTTCAGCGCACGCATAATCTCCTCCATCGGCGTCTCGGGGTCCAGCCTGTGGATCTGCAGGACGTCGATGTACGTGCCCAGGCGCTGCACCGACCCCTCGACGCCCGCCATGATGTGCTTTCTGGACAGACCGCGCTGGTTGACCAGACTGAGCTCTTGCTCCGCCGACAGGTTCCTCGCGTGCGTCATGGGCTGGCTCTCGTCCACGGGGAAGTATATCTTGGTCAGGATCACCACGGTCTCGCGCTTGATGTTGTAGTGGCGCAGGAACTCGCCCACGAGCCTCTCGCTGAGCCCGTTCGAGTAGAAGTCTGCAGTGTCGAAAGTGCGCAGCCCGCGGTCGTAGCAGTGTTTCAGGATCCCGAACACGCGCTGCCTGTCCTCGATGACCCAGTCGGACCACGCCTTTGAGCCAAACGACATGCAGCCCACCAGGATGGGCGAGATCTTGAGCCCCGTTTGGCCAAACCTGACCTGCTGTGCGAGTTTCGACATGTTCCAGATGGCGGATGAGTCGTGGCAGCGGTTCTGAGCACTACTCAGCTCCCGCTCGCTCTTAAGTAGGCTCGATCCAATGTACGGTATCCCCTTTCCTTTCAAGTTTCCGGAAATCACACTCGACGAACGTTTCTGCAGTCAACGTGTGAAAAATTTCCTCGCTTTTCTACAAGGCCCTTGAAAAAATGGAATTTGAAGTCCAGGAAAAAAAAAAAAAAAAAAAAAAAAAAAAAAAAAAAAATTGTAAAGACGTTATTATTGAGCAGCCAGCGATCAAAGGGATCATTGAGTTCTCGTCAAGCGCACACACACACACACATACACACACTCAACACAGCGGGCACCATGATGACATCTTGGATCTTTATACTTGCCGTCGTGGTAAACTGTATCAATCTGTTTGGCCAGGTCCACTTTACAATTCTGTTCGCCGATTTGGAGGCCGACTACATCAACCCGATCGAGTTGTGTTCCAAAGTGAACAGCTTGATCACACCAGAGGCTATCCTGCACGGGGTCCTGTCCATCCTGTTCCTGCTGAACGGTTACTGGTTTGTGTTCCTACTAAACTTGCCCATTTTGGCCTACAACGCCAACAAAATCTACAAGAAGGTCCAGCTGTTGGATGCTACCGAAATCTTCAGGACTTTGGGCAAGCACAAGAGGGAGAGTTTCCTCAAGCTGGCCTTCTACCTGTTGATGTTCTTCTTCTACCTGTACAGAATGATCATGGCTCTCATCGCCGACAGCGAAGGTGACGACGAGGCCTACTAGACGCTCAGCTGCTGACAATATACAATATAAGTAAGTTTATTAGATATAAAAATGAAAAAAATAAAAAAGAAAAACGCAGGAATACAAAACCGTGTGTAGTCGAATGTCAATGCGGTATGCGCGCCATCAGCCCCGAGTGAGGATTGAGCGAGTCGCACAGGTCGTTTATGGTGTACTTATGTGGTCCCGGGTCCGCCGGCGCGGGCGGAGGCTCTGGGGATTGAACCACTCGGTGCAATTCGTTCAGCTGCGAGTTGAGCCGCAGCCTTTGGTTGAGCCGCGTTTGGAACTCTTGTAACTGTTGCCATTCCCCGCCACACTCTAGTTGCGTCAACTCTGCCTGCGTCGAGACCAGCTGCTGGTTCAGGTCCTCTCTCGTGGCTACCAGCTGTCTCAATTGATAGCACAGCTCGTTGTTGGACACGTTGATGTCCAGTATGTCCTGGAAGTCGCTAACCAGCTGCTCGGAGACCGCCTGGAAAATTCTCACGTCCAGCTTGTGGACCATCTTCGAGTGGCGGTCCCTGTCCTGGTCGAAATGCAGCTTGGCCTGCGGTATCAGATCGTTCTCGAGCACGTTGGTCAACGTCTCCTTGAGCACGTCGACAGAGGTGATCGAGGTGATCGACGACGACAGCTGGCGAAGCGGGATGTCCTGGAACCGGTATTGCTCGGCATGCACGTCTGCGTCCCCTCGCCCGACCGGCAACACCTGTTGCTCCTCGTGTACGTATTCTTCCCGTGGAGGATCGCGTGGCTCTTGTGGGCTTTGTGGATGTGCCTGCGGATGCTCCCACAGATCTTCTCGTGCGGCTTCCTGGATTCCGACATCGAGGTCCGGGAATTCGTTCAACACATCTGCCGCCGCCGCCGCTTCGTCTGCTTCCAACTCTGGCAGTAGTTCGGGGGACGGACTCTCCTGGGCTGTGTCCTCAATGACAACCGTGCCTATTTCGCCATCGATTCTTCTCAGGTGGCTACCGCGCTGCCTGTACAGCAGCTTGATGCCTCTATCTGTTAAATCCATGCCCTTTGACGCAGACCCGCTGCGGAAGTTGTCAACATGTCTATGGGATAGAGCTGACGGCTGCGGTTCAGTGAGAAACAACGATGTGTTTGTCTTTTTCTTGCAAGATCGATCGCCAAGTAGCGATGAGCTGCACGTGACGGGATTTTGGATGAATCCGCGAAAAATCCCAAAAAAGTGGAAAAATACGAAGAGTTCTAGCAATTACGTGCCTTCAACTACATGTCGAAACAAGTACTTTGTCCATCTGTGAATGCCCAAACAAAGCAAGAGATAGGAAGGGGGGGAAAAAGGGAAAAAGAGAAATTTGCTAACGCAACAGGTTTTTTTTTTTTTTTTTTTTCTCCTGCAGCTCAATCAATGGTCGGTGGTGATCGTTGAGGCACCCAAATGCCCCAGATGCATTCGCATCCGGGAAATGTCAGCACACTACTCTAACGTGTCGGCAATCTAAAATGGCGGAATCAGCCGTTAACAGGCCGATCACTACACCGCATGGTCTGGCCATGCGCACCAGAGGCAGAGCACCAGAGGCAGAGCACCGGTGCTGCAAGGAATTTTTTTTAGGTGTTTTTCCAGAACCCCTGTGCAACATGCACCGACATACATGGAACATTGTGCCCGAAGAGCGTTTCTGCAACAGCGTGAGAAAGCACATAGCGCCAGTCGGTCATAACCACAGAGAGACACGCACGAAATGCGAATAGGCGGTGTGCCACATCACAGCACGCCTAGCTTGTTCGAACCACCGAGCATCACATCCGAAAAACATGGTTTCGTGGTCTAGTTGGTTATGGCATCTGCTTAACACGCAGAACGTCCCCAGTTCGATCCTGGGCGAAATCATTTTCTGCTTTTTTCGCTGCGCTTGACGCGATTCTCCGCAGCCTCGCAACGGCGAAATCTGGCCAGAAGCTTTGTGATGGATGCGATGATAAATAAAGCACAAGTGTCTACGGCGTTACATCGCCAAAATGCGAGTGTAGATGTGGCCCGATGCGCATCGTATCGTAGGGTTCCATGGGCCAAAGCTCTTCTTTGAGTTGCTTTTTATTATCTCATCCGTTTGCTCTCGACGTTCAACAAGGTAAGAAAAAAGGGAAGTGACAACGAGAGGCAATTGCTGGTGATGAGAAAAACTTTCGAAGCTTTTTTTTTTTTTTTTTTTTTTTTTTCCTTTCCTTCGTCTTTTTCGGATTTTCACAGTACTTGAACAAGTCGCATTCATTCCCTGCTGTGAAGGAGGCACTGCTTATAAAGTGTTGAAAATTGTGGTTCCTGGTCGAACGGGAAGAAAGATTGCTCACTGTTACACTCTAGTATACTTTAGTATATGGGACTGACAGCTACAAAGATCTTCTCACTACTGTTTTTGTTTTAATTTGTTTGATTTTTGATTTTTTATTACTACGATTTTGTTAATTGTTCATTAATTTAATTTTTGTTTTTTTTTTCTCCACACAATCGCGGGAAGGCATTTCGATATTCATCCAGTCTTGATTTTGCATTACTACCATATAATACCATATCAGTTTCCCGTTGCCATTGTTGCCATTGTTGTTGATATTACGTCGTGAATTAATTCCACCTCCCTCAGTTCCAATTGTCGCACTAGAGCTACTGCACGGATATTTGTGATCTTTTTTGTTAGTGTTTTTTTCCCTTCCATCTTGTTGTTATAGTTGTTATTTGCATCGCATTGTTACGAAGATGTCTAACCACGGTGAGCAGGCGAACCCGGGTGCAGGCATGAGCACGGTGATTCCGCTGCCGCCCTCTGCAACGATTGAGACGTCCTCTGAGCCTCCGAGAACGCTGTGGATGGGGGATCTGGACCCGTCCTTCGACGAGGCCACCATCCAGCAGATCTGGCACCAGCTGGACCAGAAAGTGTTTGTCAAGCTGATCAGGGCCAAAAAGAATCTTCTGATCCCATGCAGTTCTACAGCAGGCTCGCAGCCCCAGCAGCAGCCACAGGGCCAGCCCCAGCAGCAGCAGCAGCAACAACAACAACAGCAACAACAACAGCAACAGCAACAGCAGCCGCCACAGCAGCTCCAGCAGCAGCAAGCACAGGCGCTTGTAGCCGAGGACGAGTCGAGCACACTCGAAGGTGCTCAAAAGATCAACATTAACGGTGTCTCGTTCATAGATCCTGCTACAACGCCGCTGCACCATGCAGGTTACTGCTTTGTCGAGTTCGAAACCCAGCAGGATGCTCAGTACGCCCTTTCTTTGAACTCGACACCCTTGCCTAGCTTCGTCTCCAAATCCACAGGCTTGGACACCAATCCCACGGGCCAGCGCAACTTTAGACTCAACTGGGCCTCAGGCGCGACGCTGCAAAGCTCTATTCCTTCGAGACCGGAGTTCTCCCTCTTTGTGGGCGACTTGTCACCCACCGCTACAGAGGCTGACCTGCTGTCATTGTTCCAACAGAAGTTCAGATCTGTAAAGACTGTGCGCGTCATGACAGATCCCATCACTGGTGCTTCCAGGTGTTTTGGGTTTGTCAGGTTTGGTAACGAGGAGGAGCGCAGGAGAGCTCTCGTAGAAATGAATGGGGTATGGTGCCAAGGTCGGTGCCTACGAGTCGCTTACGCTACGCCAAGAAATAACATGATGTGGCAGGTGCAAGCACAAGTGCAGCAACCGCAGTCTCAGAATGCCCAAACACCGCTCTTAATCAAGACTGCTAATAGCATGATGGGCAGCAGCGGCCGTGATACAGCAGCCAGTGCAGGTGCTGGCTCTAATGTCGCCACTGGTGGCAGTAATCTGCTTCCGTTACCAATGTCGCACCAGTTCTCAGAAGGTACCTCGTTGCCAGATTTCTCGTCCGCCCAGGTCTACACTACGGACCCAAACAACACTACGGTGTTCATTGGCGGGCTCACCCCCAAGATCAATGAGGCACAATTGCAGGCATTGTTTTCACCATTTGGCAATATTTTCACTGTTAAGATTCCACAGGGCAAGAACTGTGGCTTCGTCAAATTCGAGAATAGAATCGACGCTGAGGCGGCCATACAGGGAATGCAAGGTTTTGTAGTAGGTGGGAACCCAATCAGATTATCCTGGGGTCGGAATACGGTCACGACGCCCACTGGGGCAGGAATGGCCGGCGGTGCCGGTGCCAATCCTATGATGCCCCAGCTGTCACAGCACCAGTTCGCCTCTCAACAGGGCCCTTATGGCTACGTGCCAATGTCGCAGTCAACGTCTTCGATTTCTTCCTCGCAACCGTTGGAGATGTACCAAAATTCGATGTTACAGGCCCAAGCCCAAGCTCAAGCCCAAGCTCAAGCACAAGCCCAAGCACAGGCCCAAGCTCAAGCGCAGGCACAAGCCCAAGCACAGGCTCAAGCACAAGCACAAGCCCAGGCACACGCCCAAGCTCAGGCCCAGGCACACGCTCAAGCGCAGGCACATGCGCATTCGCATTCGCAATCGCAAGCTCAACCACCTCAGCCTATGTGGTGGCCTGGCTCGCAGTGGGGTCCTGGTTCGTTTGCAAATGGACTCTACGGTGGCTCAAACGAGCCACCACGCGGACAACAGATGATGCCCCTGATGTACCAGCAGTTGGCACAATCGCAGTCTCAATCGTTTTCTCAAGGGTCTAGTCAGCATAATTCAAGCCTTTACACGCTCACAAATGACTCTCCAAATGGCAGCGGTGTGAGTTTGCCCAACGGTGGCAGTACCGTTCCACCAATCCATCCATCTGTGCTTAGATAAGTTATTTTGATTTTTGTACTCTGTAGTTTTACTGTTCATTTATTCAGAAGAGAGGCTTGGAGATAGGAAAGAGATGTAGAGAGAAGAGAGAGAAAGAGAGAGACCGAAAAAAAAAAAAAAAGAGCCCAAAGAATAGCCCAGGCCACCCTTATTCAATGCCCCGTTCATTACTACTCGCTCACCAACTTCGAGACAAGGACGTTCTAGTAGTCGGCGCCGGTGCTGTAGCTCTCACTAGGCTCAAGAAACTTATCCCTACAGGTTGTCGCATAACACTTGTGGCACCAGAAGTGCATGAAGAGATCAAGAGGGTCTACTGCCGACACTTGGACTCATCGAAAGGTGCTATCGATGAGGAGTGGCAACCGCATGGTGGCGTATACCGTTTGATCCATTCCCACTTCGAAGACGAGCACCTTTTGCTTAACCAGAACGGAGTGGACAGTGGTTGGGCTCTTATCCTCACCTGTATACCAGATGCACAAGTGAGCAGACACGTCTATACATTGACCAAGCAAAAATTCGGTTCACAGCAACTGGTTAATGTGGCTGACGACAAGCCGCTGTGCGATGTATATTTTGGAGCCAATTGGGAGGACGACTCGCTGCAAGTGTTGATCAGCTCAAATGGTGCCGGTCCCCGCTTCACAGCTCTACTCAGAGACGAGATCGGGAGCATGTTGAGTCAACTCGATCTGAACGCCAGTTTGAGCAGGTTGCAAGAGCTGAGGTCACAAGTAAGGTCACTGGCGCCCTCCGCTGAAGCCACACAGTTCCGCATGAAATGGATGAGTCGCTGCACCGAGATATTCGGCGTGAGGCGCTGCTGTAAGATGCTCGTCCCTGAATTGGTGCAACTCTTTCAAACAATGTATAGTGCGGGCAGCCTCGACTTCCCGCCCACCAACGTAATGCTGGAGCAGTACGCCAATGCCTGAAAACAGCTTATCAAATCATACCGTTTTGAAAAAAACTTATATACGTGTATACATATATAGATATATCTCTCTCTCCCGCATCCCGTAAACTCTTTTTACTCTTTCAGCTGTCGTTCTACTGCTCCTTTTTATAAACCTCACCTCTCCTTGCAGCGAACCTGATGGCCTGTTGCTCACCTTCCTTAACAACGGCAACACGCATGGTACCCAAAACGTTGTGAGCAGCGTTCGAGTGGCGGTAGACACCACCGTTGAAAGCCTTGGTAGCGTCTTTACCCAGGGCAGCCTGCAAAAGTGTCTCACCACCGGGGTGTTCGGTGATGTAGCCAGACACGTCGTGGACGATGCCCGAGATGACAACCAAGCCGTTTCTCTCCTCGCATTTTTTCAAAAACTCCTGTCTGTCCCACACAGGCAAGTCGGTTAAAGGTGGACCCCAGTTCAACCTAGCACGCTGTCTGTCGAGCTTCTTCTGCTGCTGCTGCACCAGAGCCTGTTGGATAGCGTTTTGCGAGAACTTTTTCAAATCGTAAGAGAGACCCACCAGTGAGCAGCAGTAGATGATGATCTTGGTAGGATCGTACTGGTACCATTTGATGGCGTTTCTGTAGTCGGTGGGGAACTCGTGGTGGAAGTTGTGGTAACCTTCACCAAAGGTGACCAAGGCGGTGATCCAGTTGTCACGTGGGGTCCTCTTGTCGTCAAAGGGCTGGTCACCCAGGTAGTGGGCAAGCGAGTTGATGCAGAAGGTGGCTTGCTGGATGCAAAACACACGGATGATACCGCAGTACACTAGACCACCAAAGTAGTCGTTGAATAAGTAGCCGCACAGCAGCATGGGCACCACAAAGCCCATCAAAGCCATGATGGGGATGTAGTGTCTGTGCTGGAACCTGACGATCCAGTCGTTGGCCAAATCTTCAATGTCTGCTCTGGCACGGTACTTTGGGTTGGGCTTCAGCAGCATCCAGCCCATGTGGGAGAACCACAGCCCCTGGCGAGCGTCGTATGGGTCCCTGACGGTGTCTGTGTAACGGTGGTGGATTCTGTGCGAGTGACCCCACCACTTGATGGAGCCCTCCACGCTGGATGCGCCAAAGAACGCATAGAACAATCTTAGCGGCCAGCGGGCAGAGTACGAGCGGTGTGCCCACAACCGGTGGTAGCCGGCAGTGATCGAGGCACCGCCCACACTGTAGTACACCACCGAGAAGATAGCCGTGCTCAGCTTGAGCGGAGCCTTGCCGGACAGAGCCAGGTACCACCCCACGCAGGGGATGAACACCGTCAGAATCATGTTGAGCCAGTTCAGGTGTTTGTGCCAGTTGTTCAGCGTCCAGGGCATTTCCGAGATGTGTTTGTGGTTGGCGTACTTGTCCTTCTCCACCTTGTCCCGCCTGAGAAGGTAGTCCATATTCGAGTCCTTGTCAAAGTCCACTTCCACCATGCTCTTGGACCCCATCATCGAACCGAGACCGTTGACGATCCTCACCGACTTCTTGTTGGCACCGGCGGCCAGGATGTTGGCCTGTTTCAAGTCCACTTCCTCCATTGAGTGCATATCTGACATGATTGAGACGCGCTTCAGACTGGAGACTTGTTGGTGACTCTGAATCAGGATCCCAAACTATTAATTGCCCAAATTTGTGTGGTGACAAAGACGTGAATATATATATGTCTGTGTGATGAGGGCGTGAAAAAAAAAAAAAAAAAAGAGCTTCCCTTTAGGGGGCTTTTCTTTTTCGGTGTAAAAAATTGTTGGACTCAACGAGATGCGAGCCGCAGTGAGCCCGAAGCGCACCGAAAACGTAGCGAACCGTAACGAAGGAACGAGGGCAATGCTAAGGGAGCGAGAGACAGAAAGAGCTTGAGAGAAGGAAGAGTGAGCTGACGGCGTGACGGGGTGGCGATGTCGATGGCGCTATGGTCACCCGTAGCGGTACGGATGTGTGGAACTTGCCAAGTTCTGTTCCAACAACTACAGAGCACCGTTATTGCTCATGGGCAAGGAGCCTTCTTCACCCGATACAAGGCGAGACAGCACAAGACGGGGCAAGGTGGTTTGTTCTTTTGGCAGAAAAAAAAATAAAAAAAAAATTAAAAATTGAAAAGAACCAAAGACCTTTGTTGCGCTCGCAGCGGCTCCTCCGCGCACTTGCGTTTCGTTTACGGGTCCGCTGATCATCTTCTGTTGGCGCCATGTTTTGTTTGGCCTTGGCTTGACCAACACTGCCGGAGATATCGAGCGCTCGCTCCTGTGTGCGTGAGCCTGAAAAAATTTCGCCCTCGGCCACTGGGCATCCTGGCTCTTGCACTCCACCACACGTTAACGAGGCGCCCGTCGTACCGGCACCGATCAGCTGCTCCGAGCTCAACAATTGAAGTTGATGAGCTTAGGGTAACGGCGGACCGGAGTGACCTGCGTGCGTCTGCCAAGAGTCTGCTACAAGGCGCCCCCCCCTCCATGCCCCATATCTTGTCGAGGCGGCTGCCCGTTTGATCTCCCGTGCCTGAGTGCCCGGGGAGCAGTGCCATGAGGCTTACTAGCTAGCCTATTCCCCAAAATCAAGATGCGTGTCCTCAAGATTGGTTGATTAATTTTTTTTATTTTTTTTTTCTTTCTGGCAAGATGTCAGTGTGACACTGCCCGGATCAACACCGTGCAGGGTGAGCCGAGGAAGCAAGGCATCACTATGACTGGACTGGGTTGAGGCTATAAGGAATGGCTCGGGGTTGGATCAGCAGCGGTCGGGACCGGGCCCATCGCAAGAAATTAGCAGCCTTGATCTTATCCTGCGCAAAACCGAGTGCACGCGGTGCGAGGCAACGGACAGACGAATGCAAGAAATGGTCTTAAGGGAAAGTATGTGATTGAGTTGCATTTGGGGTACACAGGGCACAGCGGTGCGTCTTGTGCACAGAATGGACACTTCGCAGCAGGGGGGTGGGGAGAAGGCTGTATGTTTCTGCCGAGAGTTTTGCCGTCGCCGTGAAGTCCCGGCGCGGAGAGCCCCACAGATCGATCGATAACGTGCAGATAATGCAGGTGTTCTCCGTAAGGAGGTGTTTCCATTCTTTTTTTTTTTTCTTTTCTTTCTTGTTGCGCATCTCCCTCGGGCGTCGCAGCATCTTGCTTGCGTGGGTGATCCTTGTTCTTTTGGCCAAAAAAAGAACCAAATACTGTCTTCTGCTCGCTATGCTCGCACGTGGCTGGCGGTGCCAAGGAGCGCACTTGCACACAATATCTGCCTCTCGTCAGCCTCGGCCACGGCCACGGGCAGGCCGGTAGGTTGGGCCTTTTTACGATATATGCGTGTAGGGTTGCATCGCGACGGCGCGATAAACGAATCGGTCCAGAGATCTGCCGTCACGTGAGGAACATGCGTGAAACTACGGCGCGCTAGGACAGGAGCGTCTCACATGTAGCCCCAGCAAGCATATTAGGGCATGTGGCGTAGTTGGTAGCGCGCCCCCTTAGCATGGGGGAGGTCTTCGGTTCGAATCCGGACTTGTCCAGATTTGCCTTTTTTTTTTTTTTTTTTTTTCCCTCCCCTCGATTTCAATCTCGGGCAACTATTATGCGTCATCGATTGATTTAGACATTGACTATACTTCAGATACAACGTGATCATTCCAATTGATCATTACGGATTATAGATCGTGGGCTAGGCTACCCACAGTTTTTTCATTACTTATATTCTTGGATAGAATACTATAATACTATTAAATTATTTTTGATGTTCTGCGGGTTCACTCACATACCATAACAAGAATGAAGTCATTAAACAGAATTCTTGCAGTGCTCCGGATAATGGGGATCCTAAAACAGGGTATGGGAATAATGCAAACTTTGCTGACAGGTTTTGGGTTGTGCACCATTTCTATATTTTGAATTTTCTGTATTTTATTGCTTCCCCTTAACATATTACAACAATAGCTACAGCATCATTCGACCCTGTGTAACTAATAAAGGCTTATAATAGCTCAAATACGACTCCCGAAACCACTCAGTCAATCACCGCTCTCCGTTCAATAGATCCTCGAAACGCATAGCTTACAATTTATGAAACTAATAATACTCGACTCTAGGTTGAAAAATATGCGAAAAAGTTACAGTAAACTTTGACATCCAAACTACACTTATATAAGCTCTATGAAACATTAGTAACAATCATATGACGTCTCTCGCGAATGACTTTAGAGAACTGCATAACCCTCTCGCAACTAATGCTGATGCAATTGAACATGCTAATGCTGGCACTTTAAACCCGATATTCTCAGTTATAATACCTATTACTCAACTTTTATCGTTGAATCATGATACTATCTAAATATATAATAAATAATTAGTGTTTTAAATTATTATTATTATTATTATTATTATTACATATTTTTTCATTGCATGCAGGGGCTTCAATGACTGTATAACACGTTAATTGCCACCAAAACCTTTTTTTTTTTTCGACTTCACCGTGACAGCGCCAGTTCCGAGACGTTTATGGGCTATAATAATTCCTCTCAACGGCGCTCGCCTAGGTGAAAGACCCGCTCCCCGCTCAATTATAATCGCCTGCCCTCCCGTAAGGCGACCGCTTTCAAATTTCCATTGTGCTCGAATGGTTTCGGTAGTCTGACTGAGAAAAAAAAAATGCTGCGCAAAAGTGCCAGCGCTTGTGACCGGCTCGTCTGCGTTCAATTTTCCAGACCAGTCGGGCATGTGGCGCAGTTGGTAGCGCGTCCCCTTCGCATGGGGAAGGTCTTCGGTTCGAATCCGGACTTGTCCATATTTTTTCTCCCGCATTTATTTTTCAGCTGCTTTTTTCCCGGATTTTTTTTTTTTTTTTTTCGAACAGCTAGCTCATCGCTGCAAGGATCGACACTGCTTCTTTACCCTTAAATGCGTCACTGCCACTGCGTACCATCAGTCTGTACAAGAGAAATCGACACGTCGTGTTGACAACTTCATCTTGTCTCTTCAAAGGGAAGGTTTTCTAGTAATAAATTTTGTAGCTAACACTATTTCGTTCCCATCCACTATAAAGTTAACTGCTTGCTCATCGCCGCCAGCCAGTTTCGCCCCGCGTTTTGAAATTTTGAGATATCCCGCCCGTACGAGAAGACTTGTAGAGTTTGGCACTCCTGAAAGGGGCCTTAAAAAAAAAAAGGCGAAAAGTTTGCAGGGACCACCATTCTTCACCACAAACGAGATTGAAGGACCCAATCAATCCTTAGTCATCTCCCTTCCATCCACAGGCGATATGTCGAGTGGCCGCGCAGGTAGTAACGTCAGTACTCCTAGCACTACAGCAAACAACGACACTGGCTCCAACAGTGGTTCCGCCTCTAGGCACGCCAGCATCGTGGAGATGTTGTCGACTCCTCCGCAACTGCCCCAGCAACCACAGCAACAGGAAACGGAACAACACCAAAATCAAAATCAGCAGCAGCAGCAGCATCCGCACCAGCAACAGCAACAACGGCTACGGCGTTTGTCGAATGCACAGCCAGCTAAGCCCCAGACCGACTTGCGAGGCGGGGCCCCAGCAGGAACTGTCGTCACCGGTGCCAACGTAGCCGGCTTGCACTCCCAGAGTGCTTCTACTTCATCCTTCTCTCTGAACTCGAACTCCTCCTCGCTCGGCAAGGAACCCGATTTCGAATCCGTCAAGATGACGCCAACGACTACGCAATGTCTTAACAGTTTGCACTCGCAGAAATGGCAGCATACGCTGCTTTCGCAGCTGGTAGAACAGAACAAGTTGATCTTTGTATCTGGCTCGGCATCAGTCGAAGAGGCGTTCAACCTCTTGATGAAGCACCATTTGACGTCTTTGCCCGTGGAGTCGTACGAGGGCGACATGAACTGTTTGACTTTTGATTTCAACGATCTCAATTCATACCTGCTGCTGGCTTTGAACAAGATCCAAGTACAAAACAAGGAGATTCAGCAGGACTGTCAAAACGGGAGACCCGTGCCCGTCGGTGAGATGGTTAAACTGACCCCGAAAAACCCTTTCTACAAACTGCCAGAAACCGACAACCTCTCCCATGTGATGAGTATTCTGGGCTCCGGTGTACACAGGGTAGCCATTACCAACCCAGAGATGACCAAGATTAAAGGAATACTGTCCCAGCGCCGTCTCATCAGGTACCTTTGGGAGAATGCTAGGTCATTCCAAAACTTGGAACACCTTTTCAACTCGTCTCTGCAAAACCTGAAGATCGGTGTGCTGAATTCACACACGAAACCCACATCGAGGCAATCGCGCGTCATATCTATCCAGGGCGACGAACCTCTTATCATGGCCCTTTACAACATGCACGTGGAACGAATCTCTTCCATTGCTGTGGTAGACCAACAGGACAACTTGATCGGTAACATATCCGTCACGGACGTAAAGCACGTAACTCGAACTTCACAGTATCCGCTACTGCATAAGTCTTGTCGCCATTTCATTTCGGTCATCCTTAACGTCCGCGGTCTCGAGATGGGCAAGGATTCTTTCCCCATCTTTCACGTTTATCCGACAAGTTCACTAGCAAGAACAGTGGCCAAATTGGTGGCCACCCAGTCCCACAGAGTATGGATTGTGCAACCGCCTGACCTTTCTCCTTTAGAAGGTAGTGGTCCTGGTACCAATCCCTTTGGTCTTTCGCACTTTGAGGAATCCACAGGCCATCATCATACGGGCGGAAGTGGTCACAGTGCGTCTTCCGTACATTCCCCCATTATGTCGGCTATTCAAGATCCTCCATCACCACAATCCGCACCCACCATGCCCACTTCATCTCTCTTTGAAAAGGAATACCGTACTGGTAAACTAATCGGAGTTGTTTCGCTGACTGACATCTTGAGTCTACTGGCAAGAAGCCAAACTGAACATAAAGAGGTGGACCCCCAAAGCGCTAGGAGGCAAAGAGGAAGTATCTACGGATAGCATGAAAAGTTTAAGCACTCCATCGGGAGCAGCGTTTTGTAAAAGGCATCATGAGTTATATATATATACAGATATTTATGTATGTATGTATATATGTATGCATACGTGTATGTATAACCCAAGCGAAATAGCGCATCTGTGCTAAGATTTTTCGAGGCATTGCCTCTTGAGCTTTACGAAGTCAACGGATGATTTAAGGAAATTGAAACTCCCCATTGTTGAAGAAACCATATTAGCAATACAATGCATCGTCTGATCAACAGAGTAGCCGCCAGACACTATGTACAGGCACCAACTAATAGACTTCCGCCGAAATCTTTACTGCGAAAGCAGGCCGATCGAATCAAAAGGACTGACGGTCATGACCAAGGGTCGAAATTGATGGTATCGTCACTTAAGGACATAGCATCAATGTTTCAGGCCAGTTCAGATACTCCGGAAGACGAAGAGGGTGAAATATTGGACCATAAAGCTTATTTGAGACAGCTGATCGAAAATGGTGAACTCAAGCGGCTACTTTACGACAAGTTTGGGCTCGATAGCTCAAACCAAATGCTCTCGACAGCATTGCTTGTGGCGAACTTCCCTAAGCTGAATGATCAACAGCTAGATCTTATCAAAGAATCTATGGTGATGGACCTAGCGGGCCCTTGGAGCGAGTACGCTCCCTACATGAAACAGCTACAATTTTATCTATCCTTTGGTTCTTACGGTCCCAGAGAGGGGCTTCCCTTCGACTCCACACATAGACCACTGGATTTCACATTTATTCTTCCGTCGCAGCCAGCAACAAGCAGTGAGACGAAAGTTCACAAGTTGAATCGTCAGCAACTGGTCGATTTGTACACGATAACCGAAGGAAGAAAGAAACTTTTTTACCCTAGAGGCCTTGACACAGGAAGTAGATGTGTTCTATGGTCTGCAATTGTGGTGGCTATAATCGTAACGTTCCAAGAGCGACAGCTTCAAAAGGAATCCGAAACCAAAGTGAACGTCCTTGGCCATACAAATGACTAGAATTGAATTACAATATACATATACGTATCATATATACGCACACAAAATCATGATAAAAAAAATTCACAGTATATCTAATGCAGCAAATAACTATCTTCTCCCAGCATCCATCTATTTTAATTACCTCCGTCTGCTTCTTCCTCATCATCATCCTCCATGTCATCCATATCGTCCTCCCACGATTTTTCTACGGTTTCCTTTACCCTTTTCACGTATTGGGACTTATGATCTTTGAACAATGTGGCGGCTTCCACATTAGCCGGTGATGCAGGGTTGGGATCATTGAACAAGCTCTGGATAGACGTCAATATGGACGCTACATCATATGTGGGAGTCCACCTATTCTGCAGTATGTCTAAACATATCTCTCCATTTGCATACACGTTTGGATGAAAGATTTCACTTAAAAATTTGACATGTGGCGGTTTGTTTGGATACTCCTCATCGAATTCTAGTAATAATCTGAAGGTTCCATCCTCATATGGCGTGTCTGCAGGACCTATGATCATGGCATTCCATACCATGACATTATCAGGTAAGGGCGAAGCCGACACTCCTGGAGGAGCATCCTCTTTCATACGCTATGGAAGTTAGTTAGTAGCCATACTAAAAGCTCAGAACACAAATTAATCGCCACATACCTTGAAATCTCTCATCAACCTTCTTCTAGCTGGCGTTGACATTATTAACTACTCTATCTCTCAAAATTCTACCTCAAATACTGCAGCAAAACTTCAGCTTGCAAAACTCCTTTAAATTATCTCTCCGGTTGATCACAACTTTCCTAAAATGTCTTCAAACACACGAAGGTCTCTTTTTAATCCTTATACAGTTGTGTTATGTGTTCGGCTTTACTCAACAATCAGAAGCGAAGCCGTGTTTTTCACTAACGTAGCCGAAAATGAACCTGCGCCCATCACGTGAAGGTATGGTGATCTACGAAGTAAGACGTAGTATCAGAGGACTCTCCCTTTATCTTGACTTGAGAAGTAAACAGTTTATTTCATATCTATATGCCAACCAGTATTTTATCACACTAAAAAGAGTTCCCCTTTCTTATCTTCTTGATATCTTCTTGATATACACCATCAATATATTGCTTTGTATGTTGTTGTGTGAATTTTATTCTACGCTGGATTTGACCACCTGGCTCGACTGGCAACAATATGATCTATTTCTGCTAAACTTCGCTTCATAACATCGATCCAAGTGCTCTTGGGGAAGCATGAAAGAAAGTGAAAAAAAAAAAAAGAAAATGAAAGCACCAGTTAGCATTTGTCGAAATACCATCGAAACCGTGAGCCATGGCTCACGACTTTTAACAATTCAAACCCCCAATTGGATTTTTTCTCTCGAATTCACATCTTATGCAAGATGCAATTATGTGATTCTAATGAATATGTAATAAATAGATTGTCTCTTCTAAACCCTATCGAGCTGTAGTTTGCCGGCCTGGTTCATCAAGTTCCCCAACTTCAAAACCACATCTGTCCCATATCCCTGAATTGAGTGCAGCGCAAGATCACCATTCCAATAATCTGCGTATACTTTGCACATGGCAAGCCCCACACCGAGCCTGTAACGGTGAGATCTTTCCAGAAGCTTCATCAATGGTTTTTCAAACTTGAACTCTTGGCCAGTTAGGCTTGAGTGGTCAATCGGATCTAATGAAGTGTTCAAATAGGGCTCATTAACTGAAGAATATGTGGTGCTCGATTCGAGCTGATCATATATAGAAACAGTTTGGAGACCGGGCAACTTGTGAAAATTGGCTAACGATTCTCGAGCTTTTTCCTTGGACTTGCCGAATGACCATATGTTTCTGTCATTATAAGGAAATCCTCCTGCTTTGTCAGATATACGAAACAAAAAAGATTCACGGTTCTGTATCACTGTCACAGTAATTGGTTCGGGTTTATCCAGCCCCTTCCTAATATACTCCTTCATAGTGGCCTCGTAAGCATTCCTCAAAATTTCATAAAGGAGATATCTCAAATGAATAGGCAAAAAATAAAATTTGAGCTCTGTTTCGCCATCTATGATAAGTTCAGGCAGTGGAATACTTTTGAAATACATGTCTTGGATAAACTTTTGACATAATTGACTCGCATCTATAATGTAGTCTTTAGCTGCGCACTGTTGAAAAATATCACCCAAAACCAATGTATTCTCCTTCTTACCACTGGTGTAGTTCTTCGTAATACTGACATGTTCCTCCACTATTAACCTTCTCGAAATACGAGCTCGCATTAAATCGGAAAGCAGTGCATCCATTTTTTCTTGAGGATAAAGGTCTAAGACAGTACACTCGAGGGCTCCCATGACTAAATGCGGCAAATTTAAAGTATTGAAATCTCTTAAAATACTGCTCGAAAATTCTGCAAACCTAGCATTATCTTCCAGAGTCCGTATTTGAGGAAATTTTCTGAATCGTTCAAAAATATTGTAGTAGGATTCATAAACTTGTACAAAATGGAAATTGTTTACCACGCAAAAAGGTAGCTGTTGTAGAAGTTTCAGTTTTTGTGACATTCTTATGGCCAGCTCTTCCTTGACAAACCTACCAGAGTTAATAATCTTTTGTTTGGTCAACTTAGTTGAGTCATCATAATATTGGGCTAACTGCGTCAATGACATGGGATGTGGATTTTTCTGTGCATAACTTCTGATTAAAACATCCCAGTTATGATAGTAATGTTGTTGATTGACGTGTTTCGATCTCGAGGGGAAGGCCTTCATGGTTTTGCACACATGGGGCGCCAAATCCTCGTTGATAGGTTTTACTGCAGCGTATTTTGTGAAGTTTGGGATTCGACTGATGTCGAATGATCCAGCAGTTTGTTTGAGCTGTTTACAACAGCAACTTGTTCGCCTCATGACCTTTTGTACTCCCGCTATGGTTAAATTTTGGATCAACTTAGTTGCTAGCGAATTTTAAGGTTATTACTTAAGCGAAAGCAGTTGATCAGAAATTTTTAAACTTCTCACGAAAAAGCAAGAGGTTAAAGAATCACATAAGCTTGTTTGGCGTGTGAACTATGGAACAAGAGAGTATGTGGCAGACTTTTTAGCGTTTTGGCGATGTTCGACTATTGTAAAACGATACTAATGTTGATGACTAAAAGTTATACGCCAATCTGATCAAGAGACTGTATCGAAAGCGAGTGGGAACTCTTCAGTGGTCCAGGATGTCACTGCTTCGGAAGATGCTGCCTTAAAATCTAGCAAGGGTTCAGCAGAAGGTACTAAAGCTGTATCAGTAACCAAAGATGTTCAAATTAAACCTAAGAAGAGAGCCAAAAAAGAAGATGGCCCCAGAGGTACAAAGAAAATAAAAATGGATGAGAAAAGAATACCCAACATTGCTGAAGAGTTGGCCAAAAACAGGAATATTGTTAGAGGCACCTCGCCATCGTCATCTTTGTCGACGCAAGTTTCTGCAACACCAGCGTTTTCTCCCCCATTGAAAAGTGAATCTGAAAGTCGATCACCAGAACCTGCCGACTTGGTTATCAGGAAAGACGCCGGTCCTAGAAGAACACAGGTCAAAATATCATCACTTTTATCGCCGAATGGGGACATAAATGCGCCTCTTCCTTCGCAAAGCAAATCCGAAACAGGAACGCCTCCAGTAACCCACACTTCTTTGCTCATGCCAGCAGCACAATTATCAAACGCACCTAAGGTGATTTTACCGACACAATTGCCTGGCAGTGTTCCACCTGAAACTGATGACTCCTCTTCAGAAACGAATGGTGTACTTATTGCAAGAATTAGTTCCCCTGTGAGTGTACCGCCACAGGCTCATTTGAAAAGGAGCGCGAGCAGTGTTGCTGGGGAACATAAACAGCCTGCTGAAAGAGCTCAAAAATCTAATACGATTGGAGCGCTACCGCCTAGGAGTAAGCAGGCCAGATCCACCGGCGAACCTAAGAAGAGAGGCGCTCCAAAAACCGGCGTTAAAAGAGAGAATTCGTCCTCAGGAACTAAAAAGGATGTTTCTACCAATTCTAAGAAGAACTCCACCAAAAAGGACGGCAATACTAATCCAAAAAAAGATAGTCCATTGACAATCTCTGAAAAAGATATCTCTTCTGCTACGATTAAAAAGGATGATACGACGACAGCTCTCAAAAAGGAAAATTCCTCTTTAAACGTCAGAGGAGAAAGTTCAACTCCAGTAACTTCGAAGTCGAATGAAAAAGATGAAAAGAAAGAAGTGAAGACTATAAACAGATCGGGAAGTAAAAAGGAAAGCAATGGAAATGGTGGTCCCAACAGTAACAATGGTAAGCAGGATGCGAAGAAAAAACCGCCGGTAAAAAAGGAGAACGCCCCTTCTGCTAAAACAATGAAAACTCCCAAGAGATTGGTCACTGCACCTCCACTTAAATCCCCATCGCTGTTGGAAGTACTTGAACGTGGAAAGACACAAGAGGAGCCAGAAGAACCTGCACTCATTGTTGATGTTCCCTTATATTCAGCAGAAACCAACGAATATTTGGATGAGAATGGGCAAGTAGTTTTTAATTTCTACAAGGTCGTACAGGACAAGTTCTCCTCAGATAGCGGCACTAACTTAGCAGACTTAAAAATAGCGAAGAGAAACCTTTTCGGTCATATTAGTGGAGGACACTTGGACGGTGCTGCCGAGGAGGATGACGAAGATATTGAAGAGGTAGATGAAGACGGAGAGGATGATGAAGATGAAGAAGGCGAAGAGTCTAAGCAAAATACTTCACCCAAAAAAAAGTCACATCCTAATAAAGGCAAGAGTTTGATAGGAAAGTACGACACAGAAGATCCCTTTATTGATGATACTGAACTTCTTTGGGAAGAACAGCGTGCAGCAACTAAAGATGGATTTTTCGTCTATTTTGGACCGCTAATAGAAAAAGGACACTACGCAAGCCTGGAAAGGGCTGATGGGACAATGAAAAGAGGTGGAGTGAAAAATAAATGATATGAACTACATGACCCTGTTCACGATTATTATCTTGGGATTCGGAGAAAAATGTATAGCCGGCGACGAAGTTGCACGCGCAAGTTCATACTCATAGTGACGAACGAGAAGCGGCTTTGCAACGGCCGACGATTCAATTGTGACTCTATTTAATATGGCAAAATAGGGTTGACTGATGCAACTGTATATCTAATTAGAAAAGAAAATCATAAACGTTTTTTCAACGTATCGTTTGCAATTTTGATGAATCCAATTTCCGGAATTGTCTCCTCTGTCCTCTCATTGTATTGACTTGCCACATGAGAATGAATTTCCTGCAATAGATTTCTGTCCCACTTTTGACTTAATCCATTAAAGAAATTTAAGAAATTTAAAATCAAAATGTCGCGATCCTTTCCCTTCGATTTGTCATCTTGAATCGCCATTATTGCCACGCTGTGGATGGAAGCCATTCTGTCCGTATTTATATCCACATATGGTCTTGGTGGCAGTGATGGAGGAGATGGTTTCTCACTTTTTGTTGCTTCCTTTGGCTGAAGGTCCAAATTAGCCAGCTGTTCCTCAAGGCTCTGCTTAGATTGACAGTTTCTCAACATTAAATCTTTTAAAATACCGAGAACGGCAATTTTGGCATGAGTGAACGGGCATGTGAGCAATGTATCCAATACAAAATCAAAGGAAGTATCCTCAGGCATCAAACACATGATACGTGTTAAAAGTGTGAAAGTTATCATCCTCGTCTCTTCGTTAGCTTGGTTGCAGTTCTGCAGTAAAATCATCTGTAGAAACACTGTCCTGATGTATGAGGGCAGCTCGCTCATTTGCTGGGTCAAGTCTCTGAGGCTGTTATTGGTAATGGCGACCCAAACCCAGTAGCGAGCAGTTCCTTTCGCATACTCATTGTTATAAGTTTGCGAGAATAAAGATGGTGTAGTGCATCTAATGTACAAATAGATTGCATCCACAATAGTGATTTCAGGATACAAGTGCTTTTTTGTCTCCTCGTAATGTAGCCCCGATAGATTGAAAATACCGCTTGGATTCAGCTCTAAGTGCTTCAACTTAGTCAATTTTTGCAGCTGATAAGTATAAGCTAACTGGTATACCACTTGACCGATTGCTCGTCTAGCGTCTTCGTTGGGTATTTCAGAATCTGGAGGTAAAGCCTTGTAAATGGCCTTTGTTTCTTTAATGTAGTTAATAAACTGCCCTCTTATGTCTAAATCAAATGCAAAGGTCAATTGATAGAATCTCTTGCCTATCGCGAGCAGTTCTTCACTGAGTTCAGGCATCTTGTACTCGGTATTCCGCAAACTGTGATAGTATTCGAGGTCTAACCTGGTGGCCTTATTCTTCAAACAATACCCCATAGCGAACGCACACAGGTTACGCAGCAGTTGTCCCTGTAAAGTGGCCTCATCTTCTGCAACTCGATCCAAATCTTCCTTCTTCAATTTTTCATCTTCCAACATTTCTTTAGGAACTTCTGGTGGGATATAACTTTTGCAGAAAGTGTAAATGCGACGCAAAAGGAATGCAGAATTCGAGATATCGTCAATATTAGCTCTCACAAATTTGGATATGGCAGACACGGCCATTCCCAAAAACTTCGACGGATAAAGACTGCTGATACGCTTTAAAACGGTCTGGATCAGCTCAAACAAAACGTAGGAATTGAGAAGCAAAAAAAACTCGACTGGGTCTCGATGCGGATCCATATGCTCAGATTGGTCCTCTGTCTCGTCTTGAGAGTGTTCTTCATCGTCTTCTTCCAATTGTTCTGCAATTCTAGTCGCAGTCAAGTCGGAGAGCAGTTCGCAGCCAGTCAGCAGACACTCCTTTGGATTTCCAGCCAGCGCCACTTCATTAAAACACTTCATTACAAGACCAACAATTGGATTTGAATTTAATCTGGCATAAACAGTAACACTCTTATTATTGTAGAATTTTAATAGGTCTTTGGGCAAGTCCCAGCCGATACTTCCCACTACGCCCGGATGAGCCTTTAACTGCTCCAAAAGAGTGCTTAGAAACTGTTGCTTGTTTTCTCTGGTGTCCTCTTCACTAATTTGGCTCACGTACATGTCAATTATAGTGGCGAGGGTGACAGGATCATCACCGTGCTCTTTAAAAGCTTTCTCGAGATTCACGCATACTGTATCGATACTATCCATTGCTGCTTCTAGTACAAAACCAACTTTCAATATATAATGGATTAGTGCTTGACGCTTTTATTTCTGGTTGAAACAGGAAGATTTTGGTAATCCCTAGTTCGCTTTTTTCAGGGTGTTCCTAAAAGAACACAATCACTAAGTGCCTAAAGGTCAGCTTCACTCGCAAAAGGAATAAACTCTAGATGATCACGGGCTTTCATAATGAGTGGAATTCTGGAGAGTGAGAGTGATAATGACGATTCAGCGCATTCAAGTTCCGTAAGCTCCACCAATGAAAGCCTCCGACCACAAGCCAGTGCGGTTCGCACTGCTCCAAAGGGACCTTTAGTGCAAAACAGACTAGAACATTTCAGTAAGAGACTTTCTATGCTAGGATTAACCAGCAGCCAAGATGTAAGCGAAAGAGCAGGGACCCCAGAGCGCCCAAATGTGATAGAGCCAGTAAATACTGTTGCATCGAGACAAGAGGCACCAGCGTCTGCTTCCTTTCAGCTTAATCAGGTTCCAAATGCTACCAATAAGGCCATCAAGAAGATAGAAAAGGATGAAAGCATACCGAGCAGTTCTCAAGAGAAAGTACAGATCAAATTCCAGCCGATTGGGTCAGTCCCGCAAATTAACCCATCAGTGTGCAGAATAACCGCTACACAGCCATTTTCACTGGTAATAACTTTTCTAATTAAACGTCTCAAAGTAGATCAAATTTACTGCTATATCAACAATTCCTTCGCTCCCAACCCACAGCTCATTGTGGGTGACCTTTGGGCTCAATTCAAGGTTGACGATGAGTTAATCGTCAGTTACTGTGGCACGAAGGCTTTTGGGTAGCCCTGCTCAAGATTTTTTCTATTTAGACATTCGAATAGTAAATAGCATTCCTATAATTGCATCATTATATTGTGTTTTTTTTCTGTTTTGTTTTTTTAACCTTTTACTTTCGTCGCCAGGATATCAGCAAGCTTATCGGTTCCTTGCACAACGCGAACTTTATTTCAGCAGGTTGATTACTCGAAGATCAAGACGATCTAAAACAAATTTCAAAACGGTCTGAACCAATTATAAAATGGATTCATCGGCAGTCAATAAACTCATCCCTCAACTTTTTGAAGAAATGCGGTCCAATTTGGGCAAAGGACCGGACGGCAGTCATCAGAGCTCCCACAATTCAGTAATAACAACACAATCGCTGCTCAGAGAATTGGAGGTGCTTGATAAGATTATACCCATGGTAGAAAATGTCAACAAATCTCTTCAGATGTCTATACCACAACACCTTGATCGGATAAATGAGATATGCAAATCTACAAACACAATGTTAGATTCATGGATTAATATACAGTCTCAGGCAGGCTATATTTACAAACTTATGAATTCCCCTAATTATTTAAAACATGCGAGTGCCCAAGTCAGAGAACAGGGAACCACTAGTGACGAATTAATAGCTGCAGAGGTACAAAGGATCGATGCTTTGAAAGAGCAACTGAGGCAAGAACACGAAAAAGACGCATTAAGAAAAAGTGCGCAATCAAATGTAAAGCAAGAACCTCCCAATCGTCCGTCATCGAAGTCTAGAGTATCAAAGCCTGATACTAGATTCGATAGGACAAGGGCAGGAAGGACAAAAATTCCCAGTGTAACTGAAAGACTCCTAAGGCCAACTGCGAGTAGTACAAGGAAAATGTTTCGATAACGTTCGAAAAATAAATTATACATAGGTGTTGAAATATTAAATTATTGTCTATCATTTATAATTAGGTCTCCTTTGGAGGAACAGCGTCTTCCAAAGTGACAAGTAGATCCGAGGCGTCAACGTTCTCGCCGTCGCTGACAAATACTTCCTTGACCTGCCCGTCGATCTGGGCAGAAATCACCATTTCCATCTTCATGGCGCTTAGAACTGCCACTGGTTGACCTTTCTTAATCAAAGAACCCTTGTGTACCTTGACCTCTACAACTACACCTGCCATCGGAGCACCCACCTGGTGTGGATCATGGCCATCAGATTTGGGTTTAGACTTTATCTCGATTTTCTGGGATCTGTCCACCACGTGAATTTTTCTTAATTCACCATTCAACTCGAAGTAAACCTCTCTGAGGCCAGTCTCCTTGTTCAAGTCACCAACTGCCTGGTGCTTGATGATTAAAGTTTTACCCTGCTCGATGGTGACCTCAATTTCCTCGCCAATTTCTGGAGGGGATAAGAAGTTCTTCGTTGGCAGCACAGATAGGTCTCCATATTTCTCTTTGATCTTCTGAAAGTCTTCGTACACCTTAGGGTACATGTTGTAAGAGGCAACATCACATTCGTCAGTGTCTCCAAACCTATCTTGCAAATCCTCCCTGACTGCTTCCAAATCAAACGGAGCTAATTCCAACCCTGGACGACAGGTCAACTTTCTTCTCTTGTTTCTTAGCACATCTGATCTTAGCGGTTCTGGGAATCCCCCGTATGGTTGACCAATCAAACCCTCAAAGAAGTCCATGACGGAATCTGGGAAGTCCAATGAGTTCGCGAGACGCTTCACATCGTCAGAGGTCAATTTGTTGGAAACCATAAATTGGGCCAAATCACCAACCACCTTAGAAGTGGGCGTAACTTTAACCAAATCGCCCAATAAGTAGTTAGCTTGTCTGTAAGCTCTTTTGGTTTCCGCCCATTTTTCACCTAGACCCAACTGCTGAGCCTGGAATAGGAGATTAGTCAATTGACCACCAGGAATTTCGTGCTCATACACTTCTGGGTCAGGACCTTTCAAATCAGCCTCGAAGCAAGAGTAAAGTAATCTCATCTCAGCCCAATAAGCGTCCAGCTCACGTGCATGGCCAGCGTTTATACATGTTTCAATCTCACCTTCTAGAGACGCCAACAAAGCATTCATACATGGTTGGGAGGTCAAACCAGACATGGAATTGACAGCAACGTCAACCACGTCAGCACCGGCTACTGCACAGGCAGCCATCGAAGCAACACCGGTACCTGCCGAATCGTGTGTATGAATGTGGATAGGCAAATCTGGATGCTTGGCTCTAATGGATCCGACCAACAACTTGGCGGCTGCAGGTTTCATGGTACCTGCCATATCTTTTATGCCCAAGAAGTGGGTACCCATCTTCACAATCTTTTCTGTGACCTCTAGATAGTAGTCCAAATTGTACTTCTTGCCCGGTTGCAACATGTCACCAGAGTAACACACAGTTGCCTCCACGACACCACCAGCTTTCTTAACTGCATCTACTCCGACCTTCAGCTGCTCCAGATCGTTCAACGAGTCGAAAACTCTAAAGATATCCACACCGTTTTCTTTAGCCTGCTTCACAAAATGATCAATGGCATTGTCAGGCAAGGAAGAGTAAGCTACACCGTTAGCACCACGGAGCAACATTTGGAAAGGAATGTTAGGGACGAGCTTTCTCAGAATACGCAAACGTTCCCATGGATCTTCATGCAAAAATCTCATGGCAACGTCAAAGGTAGCACCACCCCAACATTCCAGAGAAAAAGCACCTGACAGGGCGTGGGCTGTAGTAGGGGCAATAGCGGCCAAGTCGTAAGTTCTAACCCTGGTAGCCAAAAGTGATTGATGTGCATCTCTCCAGGTGGTGTCCATGATTAAACAACCGTTGAATTTCCTCACCTGTTTAGCAAACTCATCAGGACCGTGCTCCAGTAGTACCTGCCTCCAGCCGCTTGGTGGTGGAGTAGCAACGACATCAATGACTTGTCCATTGGCATCATGAAGATGTGGGACGGTGGGGTGTGTTTTCAACTTTGGCACACCAATTTGACCCTTGATGGAAGACCCATTGACTGCCAAGTCTGCCAGATAATGCAATAGCTTCTGAGCTCTATTCTGAGACGAGATCATTTGGAATAATTGTGGAGTGTCGTCGATGAAAGTTGTCCAGAGATCACCGCTTACAAATGTTGGGTGCGTCAATAGAGTCAGCAGAAAGGGAATGTTCGTTTTGACACCTCTGATTCTGAATTCAACCAGTGCACGGATCATTTTACGGCGCACAATCTCATACGTCGAACCCGAGCAAGAACATTTGACAAGCATAGAATCGTAGTGTGGAGAGATAACTGCACCTGCGTAAGTATTACCACCGTCAAGCCTCACGCCATTACCACCCGAGGAGCGATATACTTCGATTCTACCAGTATCAGGTTGGAAGTTCTTGGAAGGATCTTCTGTTGTGATACGACACTGGATGGCGAAACCACGAGTGGTAATTCTATCCTGCAAGAGGCCAAGCTGTTCCAAGGAAGCACCCGCGGCAATCTGAATTTGCGCAGCCACAATGTCGATGCCTGTGATTTCTTCCGTAATGGTGTGCTCCACCTGAATTCTTGGATTGATTTCGATAAAGTAGTGTCTGTTCTGGCTGTCCACTAAAAACTCAGCGGTACCGGCATTTCTGTATCCAGCGACTTTGGCCAACCTCACCGCATCGGTCAAGATAGCATTTCTAACCTCGACGGGCAAAGTCTTTGCAGGAGCCAATTCCACCACTTTCTGATGTCTTCTCTGGACGGAACAGTCTCTTTCGAACAAATGTACCACATTCCCATAGTTGTCTGCCAAGATCTGCACCTCGATGTGCTTGGGCTTAACGAGAAATCTTTCCATGAAACAAGTGCCGTTACCGAAGGCAGTACGGGCCTCCGAAGATGCACGCTGGAAGGCATCTGCCACGTCATCTCCTTCACGTACAACCCTCATACCTCTACCACCACCACCAAAGGCGGCCTTGATGATGACAGGAAACCCGTATTTCTTAGTGAACTCCACGGCCTCCTCTGCGGACTCGATGGGACCAGGAGTACCGGGTACGGTGGAAACTTGAGCTTTCGCAGCCAAGTTTCTAGCGCTAACCTTATCACCCACTGCATCAATTACATCTGCTGGGGGGCCGATCCATGTGATGCCGCTTTTAGCGACTTTATCAGCAAATTCAGAGTTTTCTGAGAGAAAACCATAACCGGGATGGATAAAATCAACACCATGTTTCTTAGCAATCGCCAATATCTCGTCAATAGCCAGATACGCACCCACAGGTGTATACTTGCCCTCTTCGCCAAGCACATAGGCCTCGTCAGCCTTCAATCTGTGCATAGAGAGACGGTCCTCATGAGAGTAAATGGCTACGGAACGCATAGACAGCTCATGAGCCGATCTGAAAATTCTAATGGGTATTTCACCTCTGTTGGCAACCAGAATCTTGTTCTTTTCGCCCAAAAGGCTGAAGTTGTCTCTGAGACCAGAGAATTTCTTGGTGCTCATTGATGAATTTGCTACTTATCGCTGCCTTCAACTGCGTTGGCAAACGGGAGACAACGAGAAAGGCTGGAGCTTCGCAGGGCTAATCTTCAGGCTATCAAACAACTATTCTTTTATACTGTTCGATTGGCGTCATCGTTACCTGCGAAAACTCGTTCACCGACCCCTGTGCATCGTCGCGGGGGTCATGCCCTCGGATCTTTGGCCAATGAGAGTCGGCAACGTCAGAAGCCGTGGTCATCCATTTATGACTAACCAAAATTTTAGGGTAGGAACTCGAATCCCGACGAAAGCCACCCATCACATGCATATCACGTGCTCTTGTGATGGGCTTTGGCATCTTGTTCATCACGTGATTAGGGCTTTTAAGCGGCTAATCGAACAGCTGGCACCTGCTGTAGGCAGTTTTCTCATCCGATTTTTGCAGTCATTGGAACTTCCTAGTGTCCACTGTTTCTGGTGTGAGACTTGATTATACCGATGCGACTTTTTTGACAGAATGGAAAGTATATTTTTATCCGGTTTTGTCTCTGTTTGGCTGCGTGTGTATGGCATCCTCAGCGGGAACAGTGCCTCCTCAGTAGATTCCTTGACCCATTCGGTTTCTTGCGAAGAAAAGGGCTATCTCTAGTGGATCGATTGTCTTCATGTAGTTGCACTAAAATATGTGTTTCGAATTTGAGAATCTCTGAGCCATAAACGTACAAAATGTCTACTCTGAGAAAAGCGGAGAAAAAATAAATTCTTCCCCGCCAGGACTCGAACCTGGAATCTTCCGGTTCGTAGCCGGACGCCGTGACCATTGGGCCACGAGGAACAAGAATTTGTTGTTGCAGTTCCTTTCTGGAAGCAGTAGTATCAGAATTAAATAGATGCAACAGCATGACAGATCATGTGATCAGACGTCAATCAATAAAAAGATGGTTTTGTGGCAGTAATGCCAATATACCAAAACTATTAATATATAAGAACACATAGGTCCATCTAGATCCTAGCTATGTATTCATAACAAGAGATCAAGCTATTCTAAATAGAGTTAATATAGTTTATCGATCCAAGGAACATACTGATATATTCAGTCGTAATTGAACCGTAGTTCATTACAGGATCTTGATCGGAAATTACAATATTGCAAAATGGTTAACTCTGGAAGATAATGAAATACGCAGGTTGTGCACGTGTTGAGGTGCTGAGTACGACTACCATTTATCTGAGTTGTTCTTCGTGATTAAAAAGTAATTCTGGTTAATAAATATTCTTTGCCACAGTAAACATGTGTTGGCAGCCGCTGAAGCAGAGCTCACCGCTTGAGATCATTAATACATTATATTTAAACGGTACAAACATGACAAATTAGTAAAAAATGGATAGTCTTGAAAGTGTCTTTACCCTACACAACTATGTGCGAAGTTGTTCATTCATGGTAACCAAATATTTAACGTTTCGAAGTACAGTTTTCAATTTCAACATGGAAAATAATATTCATTCGTGAAAACACAGATTCATTGACATGGTGTCTACGAGAGCTAGCTCGTAACAACCCCACAATCAATGCCTCGCAACATCACCACTGCTAACTAGATGAGGTGATACCGTCACATTTGTACACCGAAACAAAATACTTGCAAACGCTACGCTACGTACGTGGGACTAACTCATGTTTAATACATTGGCGAAGATTTGAAATCTCGTCTCAAAAGAAGGAACGGTATTCTCACAGTTTTAACACAGCAATTCGTACGCTCGACTTCATATGCTTTTTAAAAATTTACACAAACCCCGAAGAGCTCAGGATACCCACCGCTCTACCATCTCATTCATCCACTGTGGTCCCTGCATCTGAAGCACCTTGGGTAGGTCCTCAAGGCCATCCAGCAGCCCATCTTCATTTACAGTCGCGTTCTCCATGAATCCATTGATTAGCTTTAACACAAACAAGCAGTTGGGGTATACGATGCACATAGCATAGGGTGGTTCGCACCAGTATTCAAGATACTTGAGGTAGTTTTTGAACTTAGGGTCCTTCCATATTTGTTGCTGCTGAGTCAGAAGATAGGTGACATATGGTATATTGGCCAATGACTGCACGAATTCAAGCTCCACCTCAAATCTTGTCGGTAAAGCAGGCTGCTCTTCTTCGGTTTGCACCTCCTGACCAGGTTCTGCGGACATGAAAACGTGTTCTGTTCTTCTTCGATGTGCTGTTTTTTACATAAAACTCAATATATGTAAGTCCGACTTAAAAAGACACATCGTGGCATTCGGCTACTATTGAAATCGCTCCCCATATCAACCAATGGAACGCACAAAGGCATTGCGCCTACTGTCTCTATTGCTGTGTCCTATTACTCTGCTGCTGGGACATATTCTGGGGCTACTATACTCTCCCCCGTCATGGATTGACAAGGATGATTGGATTAATACTTTTTTCGTCAAGAAAGGCTGGTTTTGGACCTCTCTGGTTATGTGGTGGTGTATACTTCGTTATCAAGGCTGGAATCGGAGCGTATCCCTACGCTACTTGGCTCTCTCCGCCTGGTGGTTCGTCTTCACGCAAGCTACATGGTTTCATACTGCTCCCATCATGGATTTAATTTTCACCGCCACTGGGGGCCTTTGTGGATTCGAAGTGTTAGACGCTAATGGTAACTTGAACCAGAATTTCCATGACTCAGATTCAAGAAGGACGCGATCCTTAGGGAAAATACATTCACTACTGAAGAAATTTCAAGTTACTACTGAGGATGACTTAAAGGGGAGCTTAGCGGCTCACTCATTAAAATCAATCCGCCGTTTAATGGGTGTCGCCGAAGATCAAGGGAGAGTGGGAGAACCACCAGTATCACCTAGTGAGCTGAATATTTTCATACACGATAGCATACATTCTCTTGAGCAATTAGGCAGCTCTGCCGCTTGCCGTGCCGCTGGGGGTCAATGGATTGGTGGTCACGATCCTTCTGGTCATATATTCCTGAACACTCTAATGATAATGCTCTTATTAGGCGAGTGCGATTTACTTGAGGCCTCAGCGTGGCCAAGGATACGGAAACATGGCCATAAACTATTAAGGTACTTCACTAAATTATTAGATAATAGTCCATTGAGAAATGTCATCGAAAGCCGTCCTCAAACTACCTATGATGCATTGCGGGTACTGTTTATTATACCAGCTCAAAAATGCTTTCGCGACTCGCTGCATTTATTCCAGAAAGTTTTGACGTATGTCGTGTGGGACAATCCAATTTTACTTTTATTCGGATTTGTCTTTCTATGGTGGTACAGTTTTTTGATGACTACTTTGGTTTTTCACACTGTGTCTGAGCAGTTGTCCGGGCTCTTATGCGCTTATGTTGTCTCAGGCGGGTTGTATCTGCTTACCATCAAGAGCATCGCCATGCGTCGACGGGTATAGTTTGCAACTGCTGCGCTTTTCTTTTCAAATAACCGAAATAAAGTGCTACTCCAATGGTTAAACAGATGGCATTAGTCACGTAGTAGCCATCTGTAAGGATGCTTACCTGGCCCTTCCATCGTTCTGTACAATTTTCCATGCTACCACCTTGGTACGTGATGATCTTGTTTGTCGTAGGAACGTAACATTCATAGACGGTAAAATAATTGATCATGGACATGATGATAAGACGAGGCCAGGTGCCACCAATATTGCTCAATGTGTTCAGAAGAGTCATATAAGTGCCACCTACCACAGGATCTGCAACTCTTGTGTGAAATGCAGATATACCAACGAATTGTACTGTAGACATAAATGATCCAAGCAAATGTTGAAAGATGACAGTCAAGAAATAAGTCCTTGTAATTTGAGCGTCTTGAGGGAAAACGCTAAGCACATAGCTTCCCAGGGCAGCCGCAAGCAATTTGCCTAAAAACCCCCAAAGCCAGGGTGTAAGAATACCCGGTTCACCCACTAAAAACCTGATCCACTTGTTTACCCCGGTGACGGCACGAGAGCGAGGCGGTTGATTATGGTGATAATTGGATTCTGAACTCCATTTAGCCACGTAATAACCAAAAATAACTTCAAAGGGCACGTCAATTAAGACCGTCACGGCCAGGTCCTCCTTTTTGAAACCTTGTTCCAACAGTTTCAAGTTAGTAGCGGCTTCATTGCATTGAAATGCTAATTTGGAGGTCAAGTGGATAAAGGCCAAGGACTGGACAGAGGGTAATTTCAGAATTTTTCCAAAGCACTTGTACACATACTTGATGCTTGCTCTGTTGCCCGTCCCGATGATATCGCCATCACCGTATTCTACCATAATCTTGTTTTCGTCATACTTCTTTGGGGGGCCGGACTTGGGTAGAATATCATTCAAAGGTCTTTCCTTCGTGAAAATGATCACATAAAGGGTTACAAGAATGTACAATACTCCAGCAAATTTCATATACCCTCCCAGACTTACAAACCCATAGTCCCTTGGCACACTTCTAAAATACTTGTTGGCAAAATCAGCGGAGTTCAAAGCGATGAAGACTGTGAAAGAGAGAAAATAACCGAAATTGATACCCACAGTTTGCGCAGTCGAAGCGTACGATAGCGACTGCTTTGATAAGATGGTCAGAGCCCATCCATCCACTGCGATGTCTTGCGTAGCGCACAAAAATACCAGAAGTCCGAAGTACCACGCCAGAGTCAAAATGTTCAAATCATGAAATCCCTGCGATTGTCTTCCATGGAATGCATCGTCCACTCCCTTGAAGACTAAGTTATGGCTGACGGCGCTACCCAGTACAATCAACATTGTTCCGCTGAGCAGTTGCACCGGAATAATCCATGTTCTCCTACGTCCCACCTTGGAGTTGTAAATGGAATCGACAATAGGAGACCAAAGAATCTTGAATGAGTATGGGTACGTCGCGATGGAGAATATACCCAATGTAGTGAACGAAGTCTCTTTCGCCATCGATTTTAATAGAAACGGTACCGTGCCGAATGCAAGTCCGACCGGTATTCCTTGCAGCAAATACAGGACCACTAGCAGATAGAACTGCGGTAGGTCCTTCTTAGCCAAGTTCTTGGTCGCCATTGCTTTGTCTCGAGCGGCTGTTGAAACGCACCTGTTCTAACGGAGCAGACTTGTTTGTTAGAAAAGCGGAGAGTTGAGTAGAGTTACATAAAAAACTAAAACACTAATTATAATAATAATAACAGTAATAATAATAATAGTAATAATAATAATATTAGCAAAGTAATATTATAGTTATAGACAGGCAAGTGGGAGTGCTCCTGATGATGAATAATTTGTCGGAAGAATTGAATCTATCCTCTTTCCATGACATTTCGATTTTCCAAAAAATTTTCCAGTTCTTTCTTGTTGTAGTTTAATTGCACAAAACAATGTTTGATTAATAGTGTAAGCGAAGTCCGGAAACTCACAAGGGGGGATTCTATAGGCCAATAAATGCTTTACTCAATTGACAAAACCTCCTTCGCAGCAGTCACAACGACGTCGGGGTCTGGGAAGGACAGCTCTTCCAATTTCCTGGCATATGGAGTAGGCACATCTGCAGCGGTGACTCTTTGCATGGGGGCGTCCAAATAGTCGAAAGCCTCAGTTTCCATCATCTGAGCGGCGATCTCAGCACCAACACCGAAGTGAGGGAAACCAGATTCGACAGTGATCAAGTGGTTTGTCTTCTTGACAGAGGCCACAATTGCATCGGTATCTAAGGGTCTGATAGAACGTAGGTTGATCACCTCAGCGGAGACACCATACTGCTTATCTAAGATTTCCGCGGCGTCCAAGGCGAAACCGACGTTTCTGGTGTAAGCCACAATGGTCAAATCGGTACCCTCTCTTTCGATCTTAGCAGTGAAAGGAGTGACGTAGTCTGGGGACATGACCTCTTCGCTCACCTCAAAGGATTTACCGTACAGAACTTCATCCTCCAACACAACCACTGGGTTAGGATCCCTGATGGCTGCCTTCAGCAAGCCCTTAGCATCTTCCGCAGAATATGGGGTCAGCACCTTCAAGCCAGGAATCGCCCCGTACCAAGCAGCATAGTCCTGAGAGTGCTGGGCACCAAGACCCAAACCAGCACCGTTGGGGCCTCTGAAGGTAATTTGGCACTTCTGGGTACCACCAGACATGTAGTGGGTCTTGGCAGCAGAGTTGATAACGTGGTCAATGGCCTGCATCGAGAAGTTGAAAGACATAAACTCAACAATGGGCTTCAACCCTTTTAACGCGGCACCCACGGCAAGACCAGTGAAACCATACTCGGTAATAGGCGTATCCACCACACGGCGCTCTCCAAAACGGTCCAAAAGACCCTTAGAAACTTTGTACGCACCATTGTACTGCGCAACTTCTTCACCAATCAAGAAGACATCGTCATCACGATCCATCTCTTCTGCCATTGCGGCATTCAAAGCCTCTCTGACCGTCATTGTTTGGGAGGAAGCCATACGGGTCTGAAGTCTTGCAGCATTTAGTCTCAATGGAGCCATTCTGGCAGCCATGGTGGGCATTCTAGCACTCATCATCTTTTATATCTGTAAGATGTGTCTTTTATTTTATTTTTCAATTGAAACAACAACTACAACAGAAGGAAGGGGCAAAGACAGACGAACTTTGTATTGGCAACCTCTCGAGCTCTCGAAGAAAGTAAAACTCTAATAGTCTCAAGTAAACGGACAAATTAGCCTTGATTTCTTCAATATTTTAACTTCTATCTATGATCCTCTTCTTATACTTGAAAACACGATAGAACATGAATTGGTCGCTGAGGGGGCGGTCACCCAGGTAGAAGGAGATTAAAAAGCGTTCCATCCTTACATCCAGCTATAAGGTCGTAACTTACGGAGACGTCAGTGTGTCGCAGAGAAGAATAATACCGAGCGAATATATAGATATATATTTATATATACTTCAACCATGGTTGAAGTATGTGGGCTTTGAAACCATAAATTTTGTGTTTACCCAAACAAGCTGCTTAGTAATTTCATTTTGCATTTTACTGTGCTTTTATACTCGCGATGGCTATCTCATCGTCGTCTTAGTTCACCCTCGTGGTGAATATTGCATGCTTACTTTTCTCCAAGTTGAACGTTTGCAACTTTACTCGAAGAGACGAGTAACGCGAAGAGCTTTAGGAAGAAAGCGAGAAATATTTTTCTTGGAAAATCGTCAGCTCAGAACAGTTTCTTCTTGCCTACGCCATATTACTATAGTTCTGAATCCTAGTTTGAGGAAAACGGTGAAAAAAGGAGAGATGCATACCCTATATTCAGACGGTACTAGCAGTGATTCAGCTCACAGCAATAATTCCGTTCTCATATTCTTTTGATATGAACGAATTGGAGTTAGTTTACGAGCCAGGCTACTTATTCTGCTCCCTTTCTGTACCATAGTGGTATTAAATTTTTTGGGCGATCATAATGTTCGAAGTAGAAAGCACATTTGAAGTCAAAACAATCACGAGAAAAGCAAACTATCTAATGTTAGCAAAAGGAGGATGAGTGATGCACACTGTTTTTCCACAGATGTCAATCTATGTCGACTCTTCACCGCTTGTCAGAAAACCAAAAAACCAGTTTGCAAGACTTCGGCTATTCGTGATATCGGCTATTCGCTGAAATGAATAATGCTATGTTTGTTTTCTTCCGAGGAGCTCAGGAAGCCCGAAAACTTTGGAAATTCTTTAGAGCTTTGATTTCGTAATTCGTTTCATAGTATTTTCAAATATCATCGCACCGAACTTTTCAAAAACATTACTTATAAGCTAACGTCAAATACTTAATTCTAGAAGTTGCTCGGTACGCCACTTTATAATTTGCTTTGCTTCTTCGAAAAAACCTCAGCAATGATACGCCTTTGAATCTTACCCGTGGCAGTCTTTGGAAGCTGGTCTGTAAAATGGAATTTCACAGGTACTTTGAAACTCGAGACTTTCTCCTTTAGAAAGTCTGCTAGCTCCTTGCCGGTCAAATGCTTGCCGGGCTGCAAAACAATAGCAGCATTTACTGCCTGGCCGTACTTCGCATCGGGCACCCCATATGCGACAGCTTCCTTCACTGCAGGATGTGACAACATGGCGCCATCTAATTCAATAGGGGATATCTTTTCTCCGCCTCTATTGATTAATTCTTTGATACGCCCGGTCAACACCAGGAAACCCTCTTGATCAAAATAGCCTTGGTCACCAGTACGGAAGTAGTGCTCCTTCCGAGTGAAATTTTCCAAGTTGGCCTTCTCATTGTTGGCATAACCAGGGGTAACATTTTCACCTCTGATAGAGACTTCACCAATCTCACCCTGAGACAATTTTTGATCCTTTTCATTCAAGATCACGACTTCAACACCTTGTGGTTGCCCCACGGTACCTGGCTTTCTCTTGCCTGGGGGCAAATTGTTTGAAGTCATCTGGTGTGCGGCTTCCGTCATGGCATACGCTTCAAGCACAGGTGCCTGGAACTCTTGCTCGAGTTTGTGGAAAGTAGCTGGAGCCAACGAAGAGGAACATGATCTTATAAACCTGATATTGGGCAGCGGTTGAGGTTTTGGCATAGCCAACATGATCATACTGATGGTGGGGACACAGCTGAACCAGTTGCATTCATACTTTACGAACTGATTCCAGAACTGCTTGGCACTGAATTTTTCAGGAACCACAACAGATCCCTGCATCCTAAATGTGGACAAAAGAGCACCGATTAATCCGTGCACATGGAAGAGAGGCATTACCACATATGAGCGGTCATTCTCTGTCAACTTATATGTGCCGGCAATGTTTTGGGTGCTCCTCACAATATTAGAATGCAACAATGGCACGGTCTTAGGTCTTGAAGTCGTACCACTCGTATGCAGAACGAGAGCCACGTCGAAAAACCTAGCGAACCCGGGGAAATATTTGGCATCCAAATTAATGAACAAGGCATTGTTCAAAGAACTGTACTGAACTTTCGAGTAATTATCCTGTGGCGAATAAACTTCATACTCAACTCTGAATCTCTCTGGGTTAAAAAAGACCTCCACTACAAAATTCTCGAACTTCTTAGCACTTTTGATAATTTCTGCTTTCTTGGCCTGTTTAACCGTACCCTTGGAGACAACAACGACTTTAGATTTCAAATCTTCTAAATAAAAATTGAATTCCTGCTCCTTATAGTTCGAATTCAAAGGGGCACCAACCTTACCATCCATAGTAGCTCCCAAAAACGACACAATAAACTCTAGCCCATTACGCAAGGAAATGGCTACAGAACTTTGCCTCCCGACGATATTGTAAAGAGGAGATTCAGGATCATGAAACAAAGTTTGGAAATGGCCTACCTGATGAGAAAGCTCACGGTACGTTACTTGCACCCCTGTCTCGGGCACTATCACAGCAACGTTGTCGGAAACCTGGAAGGTTTCGTTAAAGGATGAAGGCATTGCTTAGTATACGTCTTCTATAGGGTAGTAGATAAGATGCTCTAGACTACGCCCAGCTTCCTTTAGCCATTTTTTATATTCCAAATTGTAATGGAGCCACTGCTCGGATTAAGTTGACTTGTCGGATCGAAAAGCGGCAGACAGTACTAATCATGTGATCAGGAGAGTCGATTTCCGTTGCAGTCAGGCTCTTGGTAATTCTTAGAGATACAAAAGGCCTCATCACTCTTGGCATAAGGGAGTAGATCAATTGTCCATGGAACCGCGACAGTCGTGCCTTGCGGTAGCTGGCTCGAAGGGTTTTTGTAGACGAGTTCCGCAAAGCTCTGACAACGTAAGTCAGGAGAAGTCAAGAGGACACCTACTTCGTAATTTCTAGGCTTGGCCCTTGTTTTCCCCCATGCACTATAACTTAGGTTTGCCGAAGTATACAAACACCAGTCGAGCTTCCGAAAGGGTGGATTACCTGATCGGCATGTAGTACTTCTCATGTAGAACTTGCTATGTGCTGGCGTCGCTTTACGTTGGCTAGAGGTGGTTGCGCTATCCTGCTTGTAAAGAACTTTGAATTGATGCCTTAACATGTCGAAGTGATTAGTGTCGCGATTGTAATTAAAATTGAACCAACCAGAGCAGAGCCAGCCTGCTGGCGAATTGCGTATCTCCTCCACTGTCGGGTACAGCAAGTACGGAACCACGCGGTGCAAATTATAGTACTGCAAAACTCGGGATGTTTCTGGGATATCTTTTGAGTCCCGAAGAATCATCCCTTCTAGCACGGGGATTATAAGATGTGTAAACAGGTTGGTAGACATTTTCTTGGACAGTGAGTTGCCAATGCTTGAGCTCTGGCACAAATAGTGGCGAGTACTGTTATCACTTCCAACTTTCTTTGTAGGCAAAAGTTTGGCGGCAAGCATTTGTAATCCCGAGCTGTAATTCTTCGACGGGGTAGAGTAGATAAACTGCACGCCATGTAGCAGCCCAAAATCGACATGTCTCAAATGCGGTATAATGAACTTCTGAACCTCACGTAAGTTGTAAGACTCTAGATAGGTAATTAAGTCCTGCTGAAATGCAATGTTGGGTGGATTTGTGCAGCGAGGTAAACGTGGACTACTCCAACAGACCTGTTGGGGATAGTTTGCCTCAGCATAGGTGAAATTGCTCGAAGGCATGAATATACGACAGGAACCATCTTCGTAAAGGTTTATAACCATCTTAGAGTGATGACAAGTGAAGGGAGGCATGCGAAATTGGACTAGGAGAGTCTTGGGCACCTGAGAAAGCGCTTGCACTGTGGTTGGTGGTAGAACGGTACCTTCTTGAGCTATCAGCACTATTTGCTCCACATTGCGGTGGAAATGATTCATGAGAAAGTCCAGGTCATACTGGAAACTAAACAGAAATGACTTGCGCAACGTTGAATCGTTAAATATGTCATCTAAATCAGTGAAATATCGAGAATTGCCAGCATTTTTGTCGAATAAGTCGGACCTCATCAGTCTAAAGGGGCAATTGCCCTCTGGGACCGGTAGCGCTTCTGATTCCTCGTCATTGTCCGATAGAGTCAAATCGATGACATCTGGCTTTAATTTCTTACTAGAGGGTTCGGCCTGAGGCACTGCTCCAGAGCGATATTCTATCTTACTCCATCTTTCTGCAACCCGCTTTCTGACCTCAGATCCCATGTTACAATCGCTAGCGTTACTATATCTGCATAGCACCTCTATTGAAATCAAGATGATATAATGCAACTTGACAGAGAGTCGTTTCATACGTGTCCGGCATACATCAATACAGCACTCAAGTCACATAAATGGAATAGATGGGGTCTACATAATATGATACGCAATGTACTGCACGATTGGAATTTTTCACTATTTTTCCTCCTTCAAACGCTAACGAATTTGTCTTAGGTAGACAAGATAGCCAAGTCATGACGCGGAAAACACATTGCTCAAGTGGAAGATCTGGATTTGCAAGACCACGACCAGTCTTGCCAATATAGAACGACAGTCGTTTTTTTCTTTTTTTTTTCTTTTATTATTATTATTAAAATATATTAATTGCTATACCACTCATTATATTATTTCTGAAAAAATTATTTATAATAATTAATTACTATAGAGGCTATACTTACATATATTTCGTAGAAAACCAGCTACCCATATTTAATAAATTCTTTAAATAAATAGCTAAAGGTTTATCATCTTTATCATTATTATTACTATTATTATTTTTGCCTTTGCACTCTCTCTTATTTCTTTTAGCTAAAATGGTCTATTGATAACTTCATTTTTCTCCAATTTTACCAAACCACTCGTCGCCTCGCAAGGAATACGTCGGGGAGCTAAGCTTTCAGGTATGCATGATACGGTAAACGTCTGGCTGCGCACGGAAAATGTTACACCGACGCCCGCAGAAGTGTGTGTCTTGACACACGTACCGTTGAAAAAAACCTAGTCAAAAGCGTCAGCCCTGCAGGTATTTACAAAGGAACAACGAAAATCTATAAATCTCTGCGCTATTCTGGTGTGAGCCATATATCCTACTAATCAAGGTCCAGAAAGCTGCCCTCTACCTCTCATTCCCGTATAGGTTGACTAGAGCAATATATAGTCATATGCAGCTTGGCGTGAATCAAAAGTAAACCTTTTGGTATTATCCGATTTACAGAAGCGAGACCAGGAAAAAAAAAGAAAAAAATAAACTAAAAGATAAAATAAACGATTCTTTTCGATTTATAGCGATCCAATGTGCATGTCTCTTACGCAGATAGTTCCGCACTTCAAATTATCAAATTTTGGAGTTGCTGACGCTTTTTTTGTAGTATATCAAATTTTATTAATTTTTCAAGCGAGAGATGCTAACAAGACAAGATCACTCCGCATCAAACATAAAGTATAAGCTGCTTGTGCTCTACTTTCGGCATGCTCTATAGCAGCTCCTCCAACGATTCAACACTTAAATTCGATGCAATTTCACGTGTGATTGAATGGTATACGAAACCCCGACACCACATGTTTGCATTATAATGCCGACGAGTCATCTGAACGTTCCATATGAAATTTTACTTATATTGAGGACATCTCGAACCGAGGTTGAAAAACTATTAAAGTTATGGCCACTTAACAGATTTTTCAAAACATATTATCTGTCTAAGAACCTGGTCTCGAAGCTTATCAGGGTACGTGGTTTATTTACGAAGGTGCACAAATGAGGATCTCTGAAAAATTGCAGAGGCAGCATGCCAAGTCTCAGAAGCCTACTTTTTCGTTCGAATATTTCGTCCCCAAGACCACACAGGGTGTACAAAACCTTTATGACCGCATGGACAGGATGTATCAGTCAACCTTGCCGCAATTCATCGACGTGACGTGGAATGCAGGTGGTGGCGTCCTCTCACAGCTTTCCACGGACCTCGTGGAGACTTCGCAGTCCGTGCTAGGTCTGGAAACATGCATGCATTTAACCTGCACCAATATGCCCGTTTCTCAGATTGATGAGGCACTAGAATGTGCGCGTCTGTCTGGATGTCAAAACATATTGGCACTTAGGGGCGATCCACCGGTGAATGAAGAATCGTGGACTCCGGTGGAAGGTGGATTCCGCTACGCCAAAGATTTGGTCAAGTATATAAGGACCAAGTACGGTGAACATTTTGACATTGGAGTGGCTGGATACCCAGAGGGCCATCCGGAAAACGGCGGTGATAACGAGTCTTTGCTCGATCATTTAAAAGAGAAAGTCGATGCTGGTGCCAACTTCATCATTACACAGATGTTTTACGACGCAGAGATCTTTGTGAAGTGGTGTGAAGATGTCAGACGCATGGGTATCCAAGTGCCCATTATCCCGGGGATCATGCCCATTACGACTTATGCAGCTTTTCTGCGGAGAGCACAATGGTGTGAAATTCACATTCCGCAAGAGTTTATCGACAAGTTAGATCCGATCAAGGATGATGACCAGCTCGTGCGCGACGTGGGGACCGACTTGGTAGTGTCGCTTTGCAAGCGTCTATTGGACAGCGGGCATATTAACCACTTGCACCTTTACACGATGAACTTAGAAAAGGCCCCGCAGATGATCTTAGATCGTATGGGGTTGCTGCCTACACATGATGAGCCGCTTGACAACCATCTGGCCATTTTGCCCTGGCGCAAATCGCTCAACCCTCAGAGGCGTAACGAAGAGGTGAGACCCATCTTTTGGCAGCGGAGACCTTATTCGTACGTTGCACGTACCTCGCAGTGGGCCGTGGATGAGTATCCTAATGGTAGGTTTGGAGATTCTTCGTCTCCAGCTTTTGGTGACTTAGACCTGTGCGGTGCCTCCTTGATTCGTCAATCGGGCAAAAGATCTCTGGAGCTATGGTCTACTCCAAGAACCATAGAAGACATTGCCAAGCTTGTGATCGGCTATTTACGTGGTGACCTGAAATGTCTGCCCTGGAGCGATACATCTCTCAACCACGAGGTGGACGACATTTTACCTAACCTTGTGGCTCTGAATGAGCGCCTCATCATTACCATCAACTCGCAACCACAACTTAACGGGGTCAAATCAAGCGACCCAGTGTATGGCTGGGGGCCTCGCGACGGCTACGTGTACCAAAAACAGTATCTCGAATTTCTGCTACCCAAGGAAAAGCTCCCCAAACTCCACGACGCATTAAAGAATGACGTGATGCTCACTTATTTTGCTGTCGACCGTGATGGTAACTTGACCACCAACCACCGTGACGGTTCAAGAGCCAACGCTGTAACTTGGGGGATCTTCCCTGGACGTGAAGTGCTTCAACCCACTATCGTAGAGAGAGTGTCGTTTTTGGCATGGAAGGAGGAATTTTACCACATTTGTCAGGAATGGAAACTGAACTTCGAAAATCACCAGTACAACGAGAGTGTCAATGTATTGCAGCATCTGATTGACGACTTCGTCCTCGTCAACATTGTCGATAACGACTTTATCTCTCCAGAGAGCAGGATTTTCAAACTCCTCAACAGCATCTGAAATGACATCCAGGAAATTGAGACGAATTTTTCGCAAACCTCTTGACCATAAACTGCATAATTCAACATTGCATTTTTTTTTAACCATTCTTTGTTAAATCTGGCATTCAACATGGGATTATTCATAAAAGAAGACCACGGTGTATTCCGTATTTGTATATACAAATTTTCTTAATTTTTCAAGTCACAAGGGTGGCCTAATGTCGCCATTTCGTGCAATCATTATTTCATCTCTTAATTTTGAGTCTCTCACTCGTGAATAATGAAATGCTCAACGCACACTCGCTTTTACGTCGAGATACATTCGCTATTGTGTTCGCTATTATGCATCCCCCTTAGATTTTTCGACATCGAACATCCCGACTGAAAAAAAATTTTTGAAAAAATTTAAAAACCCGGAGTAAAAGGAGTCCCTGTTTGTGATAGAACTAACCAGTTCGGCCGTGCCTACAGGATCAGCAACCGTTTCTTCGAAGTTTTGGAAGATTAAAGTGAAGTTAATGTTGCAGCTGGTATTGTAACATCATTGAAAGAAAGTTGAAGGAGGCGTGCTGATTCAAATAAGTACGGCGATGGACGGGCTCAAGACGAGTAGGGATGAGTTACACAGCAATGGTAGCAACAGATCCGTACCGCGTAGTGACAGTGAATCCATACATGGCTCTCTGGAGAAGAGTAGCCGAGAGGGTGATGGACATGACAAGGACGCAACCAAAGGAAAGATATCAAGGTTGCAAGAAGAGATTGCGTCAATGAAAGGGGACAACTTACAGGAGTTCATGCAAAGTAAAGAAAACAATGCTAAGGGCAGAGACAAGCTAAGTACAAATGCATCCATAATATCCCCCAAGCCGAGTAGGCGTAGACCAACCAAAAACTTAGACCTTCACCAATTACAAATCTCACAGATCCCTGAGGATGACCACGTGGGGAGTCTCAAGCCGACTTCACCGATGGCCAAAGTCAGCAAGGTACAATCTCATCCTTTTTCAAGAGAAGGTGAGACCGCAGATGGCTGGTCTCAGCTGACACCGGCCTCTAGTTTGCATGGTAATACTTCTAAGGTAGTCGCCACTCATAACCGAAGAAAAACTTGGGACTGGAACAATCTTCCTCGCGTTGGCACTAGCATGCTGACCAAGCACCATTCATTTAATGTCATAAATTTACCGATCGATGGAGAAATTAAGCAAATCTTGTATTCATCGAGCTACAATGACAACTTTAAGGCAATGAACATTTTTTTGTCATTTAACATGGACTCCAAATCTAAAGATGCCCAATTGCAGTCTAAGAAGAGATTGACCTCTTTTGGTACTTACATTGGCCATTATTTGAGATCAAGACTTTATGCATATCAATGTTTTCCATTCTACCAACAGGAACCGCCTCTGGATAGGACTTACGCCTCGTACGATTCCTCGAAGGATTACTCAGAAATAGAAACCATTATCTCGCTTTGGTACATGCAAGGCCAGCGATGTATATCCCAATCGAATTCGGTATTTTTTTCTGCTGAAGTGGTCCAGCATTTGCTGCAGAGGAAAGCGAACTCGAGAAACCAGACCCCACAACAAACAGCCATATACGTGCCCCAAACAGGAGCTAATTTGATGACTGCCAAACCAATTATACCAGAAACCTCTGACGACATCGACATTCTTCTTCTAAGACCTCACGCGGAGTCTAAACTCGGTTGGCAGCTGGCCTACGACGAACCGAACTTAAAGATCGCAGACTATCCGCTGGATATATCACCATGGATGATGGACGAAAGTGATGCGCATTTCATTTTGGGTTCGCATATTTCGCAAGGTTCATCCATGATGGTCAATATAGTGAATAACGAGGAAGAATTGGTGAAAATAGCCAACGAAAATGCAGGAAAGTACCTTTTAGATTGTATGGGACGCAACAAAGAGAATTGCAAGGATGGAAGGGAGTCGCCTGTGACCAGTACTCATATGTCAGCCTCTTCATCTGTTAAAGAGGACACACCGGTAAATAATTCCGGGCAAGAATCGCCATCAGCTACTCCTGAACCTACAAAGAAGAAGGTTTCGAGCAAGTTAGGAAAGAAAACAGGCTTAGCTCACCTTTTCAAAAGAAAACATACACCAGCAGCGTCTGCTCCTTCGTCACCGCAGGAAAAATCATCACAGGTGGTGTCGGATGACCTAGGAAATTCCATAGAAAACGCTTGGTTGGAAGGCTATTTTAGTCACTACCTTAGCAATTACAAAAAAGTAGACCTTCCTACTCAATTTCTTTTACCTAAGGAAGCTCAAGATACTCCAAAAGTGCGGTCCCCCTCCGGAAATCAAGAATTGCCTGAGTCTAAAAAGGCATTTTTATACAGCAAGGAAAGTCTGCAGTTAAAACTTCCTTTTGCGGATAACTCAATCCCCGCCATTTTTTGCCCTCGTATCTGGATGAATTTAGCCTTTAACAAGTGGAGATCTTTGCTGAGGGAAATGTATCGCGTACTCTTGCCAGGAGGGTATGCTATGGCAGCCGTGACAGACATCGGAGTCTCTAACTCGCTTACACAGGCCTCAGAGGAATCCCTGCAAGAATTCCCCACCACACAAGAGAGGGATAGGGTATTGGATGCCATATCTGTAGCCGCTATTGAAAAAGGACTTCATATTTACCCTACTCAGCACCTAGCGCAGGCATTCAAAGACGTTGGCTTTACTAATCTGAAGTATTCTGTTTTAAGCCTCAAGACAGGTGATTGCTCTACTGAAATGGGATGTCTGTATGAGATTTATTCAGAAATCACTTGGGATCTTCTCTTCAGAAGGCACTTGCCAGATCCTACCAAGCCTCCAAAAGATACAGAACCAACAACTCTTTTCCGGAGATTCGTCAGAGAGCACATGGGCAAAGTTGACGATAACGCAGGTTCGCTGAGGATATTGTATCTCGTGGCACAAAAGCCTCGAAAATCAAATATTTAAAATTCGCCTTCACCATTATTCTCAAAAAGGCAACCCCATAATAATTATATACTTTTTATTATAATAAATCGAAAATTGAGACAGGCTTCTCAACTTTTCGACCTCGTTTTTTCAAAACTTCCCCTCTTTCTCTCTGGTTGAGACTCTGCCATGTTTGCTGTCTAATTCTTTGCCCAACCTAGAGTCCTCCTTGTAGGTATCCTCGATGAATTTGTCTCTCTCTCCTCTGGAATAATAATTAACGTTCACATTAGTATTTAAGGAATAATCGCTTTCTTGCAAAGATTTCACGGTATCCTCAGTGACTAAGACATAAGATATACCTGAACCAGGACACTCAAAATTTACATTTAGAAGTAATCTTTCCATGATACCCCTCAAGCCCCTGGCACCGGTCCCCTCTCTCAATGCAAACTGGGCGACTTTTTGCAACGCCTTATCAGTGACGCACAACTCGACCCCAAACTGTTTGAAAATATACTTGTATTGCTCTAGAAGTGCATTTTTGGGATCTCTTAAAATGTGATACAAATCCCCTCGCTGCAACGGTTGCAAAGCTGTAACAATAGGAACTCTACCGATAAGCTCAGGAATTAATCCAAAACTGACCAAGTCTGTCGGCGTCACCAAATTCAAAGCAGATTCTTTTTTTCCATTTCCCAGGTCAACTTCTTCTATAGTATTGCTAAATCTGAGATTCTGAGTATCATCACCAGTATTATATTGTGCCTCAGGATTTCTGGTCCTTTCTATTCTTCTGGTAACATGCTTATCCAACCCCACAAACGCTCCCATAATCATGAATAAGATGTTAGAAGTATCAATAACAAAAGTTTCATCCTTTTTCGTTGTTGTTTGATTATTTTTATTGTCAGTGCCTTGCTTTACTGGACGCTTCACATTAATTTCTACATTATGCCCTTCAATTATTTTCAAAAGAGCCTGCTGGACGCCTTCGCCAGAGACATCCTTTGTGCCCATACTCGCCGCAGGTTTAGCCAATTTATCAATTTCATCCAAGACAATAATGCCACTTTCTGCCTTAGAAACATCAAAATCCGCATTGACTAACAATCTCTCAATGCAAACTTCTACGCTGTCGCCTATGTACCCAGCCTGAGTTAACTGGGTACAATCTGTAATAGCTATGGGAACATCTAAAACACTCGCCAAAGTTGTCGCCATCAGTGTTTTGCCTGAGCCTGAAGGACCTACCATTAGTACATTGCTCTTGTTCAGTACCAAAGAGCAATCAGGCTGTGCGAGCAGTTGTTTTTGAAGGTTATTCAGGCCTGCCCTCGATTCACTACTTTGAAAACCTTGCTTCTCTTGTCTGTCCTTTTCACGTCTTTGAGCCTCTTCCCAAATCAACTCGCGAGCTCTCTGCAGCTCTAGTCTCCTTCTCCTGTCATGATTCCTGAGATAATGGTTATATACAGCGACACTAAGCACTCTTTTGCTTTTATCTTGGCCAACAATGTAATCATCCAAATGCTCCTTGATCAACTTAGGTGAAGGGATGGGGGGCAACCTCGACCTCGCCAACTTTTGAGATGCGCTTGTACCCGAATTGGTGGCATAAGCTCTTATGATACAGAAGAATGAGGTCTTGGACATTTTGTCCTCTTACTTTGTCGTTCTTGATCAACCTCGTCTAATTGTACTTTAATCGCAGTTGAGCCATCGAAATGCTTTGAAAACAACAAACATGACAGAGAGTACAGAGGGTGAATTACCTAAGCCGGTGCCGATTTTTTACTGCTGCTATCTGTTGCAGTCAGTCTGCAAAAGGCAATCATTTTACATTGGCTCAACTCCTAATCCATTGAGAAGACTGCGACAGCATAATGGCATCTTGAATCGAGGAGGTGCATATAGAACTAGGAAGGAAGATACGAGACCCTGGGAAGCTATTATGCTTGTCTACGGGTTTCCTTCTAAGATAGCAGCGTTGCAGTTTGAACATGCCTGGCAACATGGTTACAAGACTCATTACATCGGGGAGAATGATCGGGTGGTTAGAAGCAAGAATGGTGGTAGAAGTATACATCACAAATTGGGAGTCGCTAGATTATTAGTGAATAATACTTACTTTCAAAATATGAGCTTGATTGTCCACTTTTTCAATGAAGAGGTCGGTAAGATCTGGAAACAAAATAAATTCAAAATATTTGATCAAATTCCCATTGTTATCAAGCTATCTCAAGGACCGCTTATAGTACCCACCAAAGAAAATGCCATACAATATTCCAATGAAAATTTGAAACTGGTTGAAAGTCTTTACAATGAACATGTCAACAGAGATACCAAAATTTGTCGATTTTATCAAGATAAATTAACCTTCGGTGAAATATCCTGTGGAATTTGCGAATCCGTTTTTGACTACACATCTGAATGTCTGGAACTGAAGCCCTTGGTGGGATTCTGTAGTCATCAGAATTGCAATTTCGTTGCGCACTTGAGTTGTCTTCACAGGTATTTCCTGGACGAAGAGCAGCTCATTACGGGAACTCGGAATCTCCTCCCGAGAAAAGGAAAATGTCCTGATTGTTCTACCGTTATTGAATGGAATTCTACCGTGAAATACTCCACCATGCTCAAGGCATCCTTCGGTAAATAAATCTGGGTACAAAGCAAAGGACGAGTAGATATAGTAAGAATCCGCCGTGGTTTCAGTTTACCTGGCCGCAAAAAGCCTTCACTCATTTGGCAGATTTGTAGCCTTGTACAGTCAAAAACAGAATATTGATGTATCAGCGTTGCTGATTTACCAAATCCCTAAAAATTCAGTGGAAAAATAATCGATATTAATTATAAGATGCTGATGTGTATCAGCTGTGGTTCATGATGAGACAGATGTTAATTTTTTTGCAACTGGTACTGATGTTATTCCTGACTTTGCCCTTCCTAGTTAAGGTCTTGGATTTGGGGCTGCAAGTGTAGTGCAGCGCCCGCGGTAAGTGCAGACCTTTGGAAGACTGTTATTTTTGTGTGTCGTCTTCCCTCGGGGCGTAGATGGTATGCTACATAGGTTACAGTGCTGTTTAGTGTCGTTTTATTCGGGAAGCGCTCGCTACAGGTATCCGCTGCAAACGAGAAAACAAACAATATCTTCCGGATGCTTTTAAACAAAAGTTTATCAGTTAAACGACATTGTCAAACAGATTTTTTTCTTGCGAACCAAAGATCTCTTAATCAGATTGATGATTTACACGTTGAGGTGGAAATATAATTGCCTGTGCTTCCAGCCGGTTGGCTGTATTGCTCTAACTTCTCGTTAACAAACAAGAACTTTTCCTTCTTTTAGTGATTTATTTGTATTCACGTCTTGCCTTTCCTTGCTTTGCCTCTTCCTTAAAAAATATGTGCATTTCTTCTGCTTGCAGACAATGATTAGTCCATAATCTCACAACAATTAAACCTTAATCTACCAGTATATTATACTCCAAAGCAAAACATATGATGGCCATTTATAAGTGAAAAAAGCTTCTTACTTTAATATTGCACTTTTTTTCAAGATGCATAGACAATTTTTCTATACTCGGATTTCTCTCTTCATATAGTTCATATGTACATAGCACATTACATAGCCTAGAAATCGATCTCCCAAGTCTCGTCGATATGTACAAGTGGATGCAAGATAGCAATTTCATAGGGACTTGTTCTAATGACTTTGGCGGTGTGTTTCGAAAATTCCCTCTTGACTGTTACTGTGTCTTTGATTGTCAAGTCAGAAGCAGCAGCCGCAATGAGAATCTTGTCAATTAGTGTGCGACCCATAGAAGCCTCATGAGTAGGAATATGCGTCGGATGTCCAGTAAGCAATTCATTGTTTTGTAACGTGAACGTACTGGATACATATCCACCATTCCTGTAAGCCAAGGTTTCGCCATCATCTGCATATATCGTGCCTTCAGCGTCGCCATACTTGTCTGGAGCGACAACCAGAACATAAGGATCATTACGGTACAATTTGGAGGATCTTCTATAATTTTCCCTTTTTGCAATGATATGACCACCTTCCAATAGAATTGGAATCTTGTCCAAAGGAGCATTAAGTCTAATTTGCTCGACCTTGTGGGAAAGTTGAGGAGGGCCAACAGCAACCATTTCTTCCCGAATAAGAGCACCTGCTCTATAAGGACGTAAACTCCAATAGTCATAGTAAAGCCCTTCTGCCACGTAAAAGGTAGTAGAGAAGACATCCTTCTCTAATATTGGTTTCACTAGTAAACCGGAATCACCCAAATAGAATTGGTCTTCCACGGCGGCAAATTCAAGAATTTCGGGTTTCTCAAAGATCATAGGCTTCATAATGGGGGTGCCATCGACGCTAGCCTTGTGAAAAGCGGTGTAAAATGTGGGCAAAAGACTGTATCTGAGCTGAATAGCGTCACGCACGTAGCTCTTTACAGGTTCTTCAAACAAGTAAGGTTCTCTTCTGGCGGAATCAATGTGCGCATGTGCTCTGAAAAATGGATACCACAAACCTGCCTGATACCATCTTATTATCAATTCATCTTCAGGATTGTCAAAAAAACCAGCAATGTCAGCACCAGTGAAGGGCATGCCGGCAGCATTGCTACTCAAGACCATAGGAATTGATACCTTTAAATAGTCCCAATTGGCAACATTGTCACCTGTCCAAGATCCAGCAGTCCTTTGAGAACCGGCGAAATGTCCTCTAGCAATGATGAAAGGTCTTGTGCTTCCATTAAAGATGTTAGTCATCCCATCATAGGTAGCTTGGTGCACTGTCAATGGGTAGACATTGTGTAGAGCTCTATGCTCAAATCCTCCCGCATGAATCAGGTCCTTTGGTGCAGTGGTTTCGGGTCCATCGAAGATAGATGGCTCATTCATATCGTTCCAAATGTCCAAGTTTTTAGTGCCATTGATGAACGATTTATAAAATTTACCCCAAACTTTTTGGCCAACACTACCAATTGTGTCAATCCAAACTGATTTTCCTGGCCAGCAAGTGCCGTAAAAGGTGTTATTTCTTTGGTTGTTAATTGCCACACGATTAGAAACAACTTCGTTGCTAATATCATAACCAGCTTTTAGATGGGGATCAATCAAAACCGTCAATTCCCTACCTAGTCTAGCCAGCTTTTTAAGAAGTCTGGCAGGATTGGGGAAAGAGCTGGGCTTCCAGGTGAAAAATTTCTTTTCGTCAGTGTATTCCAGATCCAACCAAATAATATCGTACGGAAACTGGCCACGGTCCATGTTCGAATCTACAGTTAAGACATCAAGCTCATCATTATAGTTCCATCTGCACTGTTGATAGCCCACTGCCGCCTGTTTGGGCAAAGTAGGTCTACCGGTAATTGCCGTATATTTTTCAATTACTTCTGCTGGAGTGTCAGCAAAGAACAAAACCACGTCAATAATACCAGTTTCAGACATCCAGTGTGACTGAGATTTGACACCTCCTACTTGTTCGGTAAATTTAAAGTCCACCCAAGTATCAGCGGCATTGACCCAGAAAAGACCAGCAGCCGCCCTTCTATTGTTCCCAATCACAAATGGGATATTGCCATACATGGGCATTTTGGTTCCGATGTCGTAACGAAAAACATCCGTAGAATAGAGACGATATGGTTCGCCGCCTGTAGTATCCTTTAGTTTAAAAGAATCAGGATGCTCAGGTAGTCCATAAAGATGTTCAAATTCACTGAAAGTGAAGTCTAGAGCAACGGACTCTGGCCCGAATGGCATCGTATCTGCTTTCGAATACTTGAAATCGTCATGAAACATGTTGAAATTTACTTCTTCTGCCAACAGATTAGACTCGTTTTCCTCCTCTGATCTTAAGTGTTCATAATTCAAAAGAGACCGCTCGTTGATCACCATCGTTAACTCATTTTCATAGTAAACCTTCAATAAAAATGACTTCGTATACAACTCAACTTTCAATTTGCAAGTATAGTCGCAGCCACCTTGTAAAATGATTTTATTCCTGTTGAAAAAAGCCCTTTTCATGACCGCTTCATGCTTAGGTAGGTTTTGCCAATCTTCAAAGGCCCACTTGCTCGTTTCATTGTATCTCTTCTGGTTCAAAGCCTTAGGCAAATAATCTTTGTGTGGGCGATTCTCATCGATGGTAAAGCGGACAGTCGCACCATCTTGTAGCAAGCTCAAAGTGAAGGGCAACTCTACCGTATTGGCTTGATCTAGTTTTTCACCCTGGTAAATGGTTTTTACGATTGTAGCGCGCAAAACATTTTCGACCTCGTCATAGTAGGCATTGTCAGAATCGATAGAATAATAGGATCTTCCGGACTTTTGAATTTCTTCAGCATAATGTCTATTTCTATGACAGAAACCAGCTTGTTCGCAATCCTTTAACAAATATCCCGTGAAAGCGTTAGCGATATGCAACTGGGTCCAGATGAAGAATAAGCTGAGAGACCAATTCAACAACATATTGAAGAAACCTCTTTGGAGTGGAACTCAAAGCTTTCTTTCAAATTTAGCAACTCAGTAATAGGATCAAGTATGTAGAGAAACTATTTCGAATGCCATTTTCATTGAGGGAAACAGAGCTTATGCAAGAAGTCCCTCGGAGAACTTGACGGCTTGAGAAAAGGTTTCTGTCGTTAGGGGCCGCGTCACTAACTTCAAAAATAACCGAAAAAAAAAAAAAAAAAAAACCTAATAATTATAAATTATACGTTACAATAGTAATGTTGCAAGCAAGTAGAAACTATAAGTAATTGCTAAGGATATGGGCAGGAATTTCAAATGCACCGCTCGAGCGGTAGAAACGTATCCATTTCAGAAATTAGGAAAGATTATATAAAATCGTTTTGTCAAGTAACCACAGTAAGTAAATCTCATAATACGTTCCGGCTTATTTGGCCTAAAAGTACGAACAAAATGACCACGCAAAGTGGATCAAAGATTGCTTGTAAGGAACGCCGTACTCCGAACAAGAGCAACGGCGGGAGTCCACGCAATGCTGAATTCGAAGAGCCTCGGTCGCTTGTGCTACCTTCACAAGCAGGACCACTAGCGACGACCCTGTCCTCCAATTCGACCAAGAAACAAGTAGTAAACCGTGGTCATTCTTCAGCTTACAGTTTTATTCCTCGAGTAGTGCCCAATTTCAGTCCGAATAATGGGTTCGCCAGAAACAGCGCAATCCGGTCGACATTGGGAGGAAGACCCAATCACATAGACTCGAACAAGCCAGTTGATTCATTTAGACGTGTATCTAAATCTGCTCCAAGTATCTGCATGGAACGGGTACCACCTTCCAGGTCGCCTGCCCTCCTCTCTGGGCCTTCGAGGAAACCGATTTCAGATCTGCTCAAAATTGCCAAATATATGGATGATCGTGGTAGGGAGGACATTGAGGAAGAAGAAAAGGATGCCGCATTAGCATTGCTGGTACTTCAAGAGTGTAGCAGGCAAATAACGGACATGACCAGGGGCTGGTCCCATTTGAACGTTGTGCCGTTGTGTGATTTCGTGGTAGCACAGAGAAAATGTCAAACGATGCTCAACAGTATTGAAAATTTGAAAGAAATGAAAATTCGTAACAGAGAGCATGGACCATATCAGAATGTGCATAAAGGCGCCAAACCGGCGAAGGAGAAGAATGTCAAATTTCATGAAGAAAAATGCAAGACCTCACGATCTTCTTCAGTGGTCTCCATAGTCAATGTGCCTTCTTCACCATCTAACAGGGAAAAGATCCTAGCCCCGCGAAGCTCTAGTATGTCTTCGGAGAGGACTTTAACCTATTCTCCCCCTTCATCAGATGGATCCACGCCCTCACCAGTAACTACTATAGAGGGCCGCAGCAGCAGCAATAATTACTCACCATATCAGGCTGCAACAAGCCTTAGCGCACAGACGGATAAGGTATTTGTACCGTTTGCCGATCGAAGGCATCTTGGTAAAATTGGAAAGACGTCAAAATCCGGAAAGAATAGAAATGCACACATGAGATGTTTGCATTGCTCATCAACAGAGACACCAGAGTGGAGGAAAGGACCTGGTGGCCCCACAACATTGTGCAATGCCTGTGGACTATTTTATAAGAAATTGATCAAAAAGTTTGGAGAAGGGGTGGCCACGTCAATAATGAAGTCCAGACAAATCGAGAACCCACAGGACAGAAAAATCCCCCGGTTCGCACGTATGTGAGTAGTTTTTTGTGCAGTAATAATAATTAATAGTTGTGTTTTTAGAAGGAGAAAAAAAAAAAAAAAAAAAAAAAAAAAAGCTTGATTTTCCTTTCAAAAAATTGCACCTTCGTTGACAAATAGTCTTGATTCATGCTTTTTACACCATGCAATAATTCTCTTAGCACTTTCAAAGACTACGTGCTTATCTTCCACGCCGTTATTGCAGATAAGATACAGTTCGAATTTTGGTGTGATCCATCCAAGGCCCATCATGGCAATCGGCTCTTCTGTAGGCGTTGAAGCATCGGAATCCCATCTGATAAAATTTAGGCACGACTTGTTGAAGGGGATTCCATCGTCGCGGACTACCGAGTTATGGATCTGTTGGTAATAGGTCATAAATTTGTGCTCATAGGCGAGTATCTGTTCCGGGTCGGTGTGCTTCGTGGTATGCTCGAGCTCTGGCATCACATACTGTACGTGCCTCTTGGATTTGTAGATGAAGTGATGCACCAAGGGAGCAGGGATGTCGCTGACTTTGAAACCTTGAGAGTTATGTATGTGATCCAAGAGTCCCTTGGCGGTTATTCCTTTGACTAGCTTATCTGCGAATGATTTGAGGTTGAAGAAGGCGTCCTTTTGGGCGCTGATGAGAACGAGTGCAGAGTTTCCGTGCGGCAGAAACTTGATGTAGCAGTAGAGAAATCCATTGGAATTAAATTTGGGAAAGCATATCGGTACCCATAATTCCTGGCTATCATCCAATTTCTGGAATCTGTGGAAGATGAGACAGAACAAAAGATGTAGATCTGTGGTGTGAAGCGTGTGGCCACGAGGACGCAGCACGGCGCACAGTTTGTCATCTGGGGCCACGATGAGTCCATAGAGCAAAGTGCCACGCGGGAGGTCGGTCTCGTTGGCCAACTGTTGGGACATGGCCTCGTGCAGTTGCAACCTATAGGTTTTCCTCAGCGAAAGCGTGTGCAGTGCGCCCAGCAGGAAGCCAGGATAGAAACCTCTGCAGAAAAGCGAGCATATTTTGTCCAGATTCTCGAAATCGGTAGCCTCCAAAAAGTGTCGTAAATCAAAATTCTGCCTTTTGCTAAAGATGCGCGAGAGCTGTCTCTCGCTCAAAGAGGAGAGCAGGTACGAGTGCAAGAAGTCGAGCTGGTTGACCAGTTCGTTGCTGGTCTCCCCCCTGGAGGAGCACGCCACGAGGACGATGGGGTTCCTGTCGAGAAAGGCGAACCTCTGGCGGTTACCGCAATCGACGCATCTCAGATCGGTGGACTCCTTGAGTTTGAAGTAGCTCATGATGGTGTGTATGACGCCCATGTACGAGATGACGGCCTCGCTGTCGCGCATTGCGTAGATCGGTTTACCGGCAGAGGTGAGTATGAGGAAGTTCTTGTCCTCGTCACCAAGATGCAGCCCCTTGGCGAACACATCGGGGACCTCGGTGGACACGCAGGGGTGCCTTCTGTCGATGGAACTTATACTCTGAGCCAGCTGGTCCTCCAAGCTCTCGTCGAACTCGGACGGTTGGAACAGTGTTTGGGCGAGGTTGATGGACGTGGTGGGTTCCGCAGCGGTGGGGGGCAGACACAGCGGCTCACCGGTGGCCCGGTCCCTTCTGGCGTCCAGGTACGCTTCGTCGACGTCCATGAGTGCGACACCGCTCCGGATGCGCAGCTGGCAAGGACTGCTTCTACGTTTTCCGTAATAACGTCTTGGCGAGGACCGCTCGCGGTCGCGGTCGCGGTCGCGCTCGCCCGGCGCCGTGCCACACAAGTCTGTCGCTACGTAAAAGAAAAACTAGAAATGTGGGAATAGTAATAATAATAATAATAGTAATAGTAATAATGATAATGATAGTAATAGTAATAGTAACAGGAACGAACAAGGGTCCCCTCCTGCCTACTCAAAACACCACCCGCGTCGTCTCTCCCCCGCCACCCATGCGATATATGCCCATTTTTGCCTCCCCCCTCTCCGGCTCATTTTCTGTACCTCCGGTAGTATTTCGCAGACAACACGGCGTCCGCGGCCAACAGCGCACTGGCCCCGCCCACGATCGCCAACACGGCGCCGTCGCTCTTGCCCTTCAGGTACCGCGTGTTGTACTGCGCGTACCCGCACAGCATCCCGCCGACGGCGCCCACGCCGAACAGCGCGTTCAGCAGCACCACGGGGTTATGCAGCTGCTCCCACGACTGCGACCCCAGCGAGTGCGCCCTGGCCGCGGCCGCGGCCGCGACGCTGCGGGCGCCCTGCAGGGCGCCCGCGACGCCGGCGGACACGCTGGCGGCTACGCTCTGCGCGCCCTGGTACGCCTTCTTGGCGTAGCCGTCCGCCTTCTCCCTGGCGGCCTCCTCGTCCTTCTCCGCGTGCTGGGCGGCCCTCCTCAACTCTGCCTCTGCCTTGCGCGAAAATTTTTCCTGGTGTCTGCACGCCACGTTAGTCCTCCACGTCTTCTCTCGACTGGTGCTGGTCCCAACCACACCCTGGGCTCAAACAAAATCGATCTCGTATAGTAGTACATACTCTGACATGGTTGCTCCGATTCCTCCAGTGTGTGTGTCTCTGTAACTAGTTCGTTCACCTGGGCACACCTCTGCTCCTTAAATAGCAATCGATGCTCGCGGCCCCTTTATCAAAGAAGGGGGGGAGACGAACCGAGAAACGCAGAAGGGGAGAGAAGGGGCGAGCCGCAGGAACCACCGACACACGCACACAGCGACAAGGCCCCAGCGACAAGGCCCAGAGTCGGCCCGGAGGGGAGGGGGGGGGGAAAAGCGACGGGAGCACGAAAGAAGAAAAAGGCGCGACAACGATCAGGGGAGGGGGCAGAAAAGCGAGGGAGGGAGCGAAGAGAAAAAAAGACGGGGTAATGCCGCCAGGGCTCGCTAGGGCGGCGAGGCTAGGGCAGCCGGAATCTGCTAGGGCACAGCAGCGCTCGGCGCACCGCTCGGCGCACCGCTCGGCCGAGACACGTCGGCGGCACGCCGCGCCTCTGCTCCTCGGCTAAAAGCAAAGAGGCAGGCTGCCAAGCGAGAGAGAGAGAGAGAGAGAGAGGGAGCTGAAGAAGAGCAGAAAAAGCCCTCCTTGAAAAGCATTTGTTGCTCCGCGGCTGCTGCTCCGCGGGTTGGTGCTGCGCGATCGTATCTCGGGGACAGCCAGCCTGAGGGATGCCGTGCAGACGCGCTTTCGATACCGTATAGCCGCACGTACTGGCAGAGACTCCCCCACGGTATACTCTTGGCAGTGCGCCGCCGCGGCACGCAATGGGCAGGATGTCGGCGGGATTGGTGGTCTCCCATTTGGCCAGGGCGGGAGCGGCGGCTAGCGCAGTTGCGAGTGGGGGATGTGCGAGGCAGGCGAAAAGCAGTACTCGAGGCTTGTATGCGTTGAGGAGAGCGCAGCATAGCCCGGGTCCAGTAGCATTAGCACGTCTAGTAGCATTAGCACGTCTGGCAGGTCTGGCAAGTCTGGCATAGGCTATTGCATGAAATATACCCTTTGTCGGTATAGAGTATCTTTACCTGGACAGAATAACAATCGTTCAACAATCGTTCAACTCGAGGTGGTTTCGATAAACTTGGCAATTCACAATATTGAGAATCAGCAACCGCTCCCGAGCACTCTGACTGGAAAAATGGGGCGCGCACCCTCGCGAGAAGATAGCTGCTAGATCTCGAAAAGAAAAAGGGTATCCATAACAATTGTCCTCTTTTCTTTTTCTCTTCCCTTTCTGATTCCTGCCTTGCAGTTAGCGTCTACGCCAGCGTTATCAGGTGCGAGTACACGAGAACAAACGGTATGCCAACGGATGTGAGGAGACACTATGGTTTGACACACATGGAAACGCCCCCACCCCTTCAAAGACTCTTCGGGCCCTGGCACCGAAATGTTAAATACGCAGTACTTATCTACAGTTTTGCGTAGTTTTAGTCAGGTCTTGCAAAGAAGATTAGCAAAGTGGTTTCTATATGTACCAACTGGAGGGCAAACAACGGCGGTTCCTTGAAATTATTTTTTAGAGAATGCTGACATGAGTGACGATAAAAAAAAGTGCAAATACCTTTTCACCCAAAGTATGCTAAATATGTCTACAGTTCCACCCAAGAATAGGGCTTTACTGTGGAAAGGACGGCCCTGCGGTAAACGCTCCGAGTAGGTACTTTATTAGCAGAATCCGGACCCAGCCTTGAGCGGCGCCGGGGGGCAAAGGACTCGGAACCATTGGGTATTGTGCGGAATGCGCTGCTGCTGCTGCTCTTTTTTTGCGCGTCGGTGTCAACGTAAATACCAAGCATAGGTGCACTATACTATAATCACAACGTTGTGACACACGCACACTCTTCACTTCAGCCTGCTCCAGCGGTGGATAGCAGATACAGAACCCCCCCCCTATGCTAACGCTTTTTTTTTCCTACTTCTTATCAAGATGATAAAAAAATCTTTTTTTATTATCTATCTGCTTATTATTAAATATTAATAATGAAATTAACAATAGCTTTAATTGTTACAAACTAGAAACTAAATGTAGTTTTCTCTGCAACGGGTATCCTGTCATGCTCAGTCGAGGTTGATGAAATGCTTTTAGCCCCCGTCCCCATCCGATCTGCTTGGATGAGTTGGCAGACAGACCAAACCAGATCTCGACTAGGATGAGTCTGTCAAAACCATCAGCCCCCGACTTATCGAGCCCCCCCACTCTCTCAATAGCACACATATACGCTGACACGTATCTTGCTCTCCGACCTCGTTTAGATCCTCTCATGTGCATCTCTCGCTGATGTCAGATAACCGTTCATCAAGACTCTATCCAGTTCAACCAGTATCGAATACATAGCGTAGTGGAAAGCCCCGGCGCAGATTATCAACTCGTATCTTGCTCGGTCAACACTCTGGGGCGCGCATCGCCATGACAACAGCGCATCGTACTTTATCGTGACTGTTTTCTCACAACCCTTACATTTATTATCTCGCGAAACAAAAGACAAAATTTTTTATTTTTTTTTTTTTTTTTATTTTTACGCTTTCTCTTGAAAAAAAAAAAAAACGGAACTTGAATATACTCCCGACGCAACCGACGCAACATCGAGCGCGCGCGCGCGCGCGAGCTGGAAAATTTCAACGTTCACTACCTACCCCATCCATGCTCATCTGGGTGGTTCTCATTGAGCCCACTACAATAAAACCTTTGGAAGGCTATTTGCTTTGTTTTTTAACAGTCCATTGTCGATCGAAAGTTACCCACATCAACTTTCCGTGTACCATTCCGACATGTCCGCACCAGCAGCACCAACCGAACAGAGAAGAGGCGGTTTCGCCGGCAGAAACAAGGGCCGTTTCCAGAGAAGAGGCAGAAACGTCGAGGAGAAGGGATGGGTCCCTGTCACCAAGTTGGGTAGACTCGTGAAGGCTGGTAAGATTACCAGCATTGAGGATATCTTCTTGCACTCCTTGCCCGTCAAGGAGTTCCAGATCATCGACACCTTGTTGCCAGGTTTGTCCGATGAGGTCATGAACATCAAGCCTGTCCAGAAGCAGACCAGAGCCGGTCAGAGAACCAGATTTAAGGCTGTCGTTGTCGTTGGTGACTCCAACGGCCACGTCGGTTTGGGTATCAAGACCGCCAAGGAAGTCGCCGGTGCCATCAGAGCCGGTATCATGATCGCCAAGTTGTCCGTGATCCCAATCAGAAGAGGTTACTGGGGTAACAACCTGGGTGAGCCTCACTCTTTGGTCACCAAGACCTCCGGTAAGTGTGGTTCCGTCACCGTCAGATTGATCCCAGCTCCAAGAGGTTCCGGTATCGTCGCCTCCCCCGGTGTCAAGAAGCTATTGCAGTTGGCCGGTGTTGAGGACGTGTACACCCAGTCCAACGGTTCCACCAGAACCATGGAGAACACTTTGAAGGCTACTTTTGCCGCTATCGGTAACACCTACGGTTTCTTGACTCCAAACTTGTGGCCCGAGCACGCTTTGCCCGTCTCCCCATTGGATGTCTACGCCGACGAGGCTGCTGCTCAGAAGAAGAAGTTCTAAGCAGTGCGCATGTGTTTAGCTGTATAATTTCAGCGATTCGTTTAGAATTTGTGTACTAAAACTCTTGACGGGAAGCCATCATTCCTTTGCACATCATAAGAGGTTATTACTTATCTTACAAGATTAGAGCCACCGCTTCAATATTGTTTCCTTGGGACAAATTGTCGCCACTGTCGCGCGATTACGCGCAGTGTATTGCGCAGATGCAAGATGGCAAGAGAGATCAAGAAAAAATGGAAGTTTACATACAAGAGAGACGTTAATACTGTTACAAGGCTTAATTTAACAATCACTTATGCAAATGATTTTCCTCTTGATGACCATTGTCGCGAAAATGGTTCTTTTTTTATCTTTTCTTTTGCTTTTTTTTTTTTTTTTTTTTTTTTTTTTTTTTTTTTTTTTTTTTTTTTTTTTTTTTTTTTTTTTTTTTTTTTTTTTATTCATATTATTATATTACATGTAGTTCGATAGATGTGCCGCAGACATACAAAACTTCGTCAGCTCATATCAGTGTCTTGATCCGCACCGGATGAAGTTGCAGGAGCATAAACGGATGGAAGGCTTGCACCTTGTGAATGCGACTGCTCAATGTGGGGGCCCTCGGGCATGGCAAAGAGCCTTTGATTTGTTGAGAATCCTTCGCCAACGCCTGTACTTTCTGCTCCGCTGCCAGGCTGCGTACCGGTAGCATTCTTGTTGGCCTCGACGTTCCTGCCCTCAGGATGCCTAAATAGACAATTGGGGTTTCTGCAACCGATACCAAACTTGCAATCTTCGTTGATTGGATGACCAAACAAGCAGTCAATCCGCGTACAGTTCGCTCCTTCACGGCACATGACATGAGAACGTGCATGCCTGTATTTACAACGCTTATTCGTGCAGTGAGTACCATACTTGCATTGCTCTAATGATTTTTCCATGGGACGTGGAGCAGAAACCACAGGTTTCTTTGGTCCGCCCAAGGGGGCCACATTTTTTATTTTGGACAGAGAGGAGTGAGCACGAGTACAATTCGGGTCTTGGCAGCTCAAGTTATTAGCACACCACATAAGGTCCAGCACTTTGGCATCTTCATTGGCGGGTGTTGGGTGACCAAACGGGCACAGCGGATTGGAGCAAAGTATACCAAACTTGCATATAACAATACCGGTCTGTACAGGCTTTGCCTTGGCTGCCAACATTGCAGCCTTTCTTTGCTGAAATTCTTCACGAGTTCTTTCGATCTCTCTCATTAGTTCCTCATCTTCGCTAGGATGTAAAAACTCACAGGTCCCGGGCGGCTTAGGACAGTTGGGATACTCATTACAAACTTTAGTTGGATGAGCGTGAGGACATGATCTACCCAAGGGGCACCTGGGGAAAACTTTACAGCGACCTTCTTTTCTGGTATGCACAAAATTCAAGTTCCCACCATTCTCATCATTCATTCCCAGAGCCTTAGCCAGTGGGTTGAATCTTGCATTATTACCACGGTTACCACCTCTCGTGGCACCGCGAGATGCACCACGCCCTCCACGGCCCTTGCCGACGCCACCGGATTTTTGCTGGAAATTGGGCTGATAACCGGTAGTATTCAACTTGGATGGGGGGGCCATGGGCTCAGAAGACACCATTCCTCCAAATGCAGACATTGGCATCGGAGGCATTGGGGGCATGGGAAGCTGCATCTGGCCCTGAACATGTCCTTGAGCCTGTGGATGTTGCTGCTGCTGTCCTTGCTGCTGTCCTTGATGCTGTCCTTGGTCCTGTGGCGTTTGCTGTTGTTGGTCGGTCACTCCTCTGATCTTCTCCACAATGCTATTAACAGTCTCTCCTTGTTGAAGTGCCTCAAGAGCGAAGAAGGCTGTCTGTACTACATCTGTAAGTGCATCTGTGGGCACAGAATCGAAAAGAGTGGACAACTCTTGAACAACCGTTTCCAAAGTGCCACCATTCACCATGAGCAAAACGATGTATTCCGCCACATATTTAATGTCTTCATTGAAGTTTTGTAGCGTGCTGAGTTTCTCAGCCACAATAACCTTGAGATTCTCAGTATATTGCTCCCCAGACATCCTATATTAGCTTCGGTTGACTAAAAGCCTTGTTCATTTGTGAGAAAGACAGAGTTGTCCCTTTGTATTCGTCATCCTTTTATACCGATTGCGCCGGGCAGAAAATTTTACAAGAGTACGTTACCCGGACTTTGAGGACCTTGAATTCACAGTACTTAACATTCTTGAAGGTTTTCATGCAAGATAGTTAGAGATTACAACTATACGGCAGATAAACTAGGGCGCTAGTCCTCTTTCGATATGTTTTCAATTTTTTAATGATCTATGGCAAGGTAAGAAACAAAAAAAAAAAAATAAAAAATAAAAAAATCATTATAAAGCCATGAGAAGCATTTGCCAATTCTTGAGATACTAATGAATATATACATATATATTTGTGTGTATGTGTGTGTACTGATGTCTTTTGTTTAATAATAATAAGAAGCCAGAGCTACTTTCCCGAACAGTGGAAAGGTGACGGAGCCTGTGTAAAATACCTGACGTGTGAGTGAGACCATCAATTTCGTAAATATAAAGTAAATTTATACCCCTGGTAGACCAAGTGTTGAGAATTTTTATTGAATGGGGCAAGACGCATTCTTTTTGATGGTTGAATTTTTGGTTTCTCTTCCACTTTTTTTTTTCTCACTTTCTTACCCATGGTCTCCAGAGGTATTCTTTTTTAAACTCGTAAATACTAACATTTTATCTTTCCTCAAATACAGCTGTTGAATCTCGATAGATATAATTCAATTATTGGTATTTAGCTAACACTTACGCAAATCACGATCCCTATTACCATAGCGCTTTTTTTCTGGGATATAATTTCAACAGTTCCTGTGTTCTAAACAGCTCCTCCTGAATGCGCTCAACTAATGGATCCATGTCCCAATTTATATCATCCATCTTAGAATTCAAAGCCTCCCTGTAAATTCTCTTGGCTTTTTCACGCCTTTCTATGAGTAATGCCATCAGCGGTAACACCATGTCGTACGTCTCGAGGGGTGTTTCCGAACGTAAAACTTGGAAGTAGCTGATTCTATCCGTCAAATTATGCAACTCCTGAGCAGACTCACTCAGTTGTTGTCGAAAGCTTGAAAACATCAATATATGCAATAAATCATCATCTGGAAGAGCATCTCCTAATGTATGTAATTGGACGATTGAACCCCTGTAACTCATCATTTTCTGCCACTCCCTGCAATAAATTAAATTGAACCAGGTTTTCGAAGAGATTTATATCGATAGGCTACAGAGTCTCTTGTTTTAGCAGTGTTTATTTTAATTACTCGGTCAAAAATATTTATACCTCGGGTCCTCATCCCCGTCGCCCCTTATTTCGAACCTTTGACGACTAAATCACCAGACCTGATTTTTTGCCGGCGCCGACAATTTATTATACAATTACTTTACTTGTTTATAACATTGCTTTAGTTGAGCTTCTATACTGGCTTTATATCTCAGGTATGCTTATGTTTTCCTTTGCCCTCTTTCTTGCCCTTCTTCTTATGCTTATCGCGGCTTTGAACTTCTTGCATCCTATCGACTCTTTCCTTTACTCTTTCAAGCGAAAACTTAACATCTCCCTTCTGGAAGTTTTGCAGATCGTAGTAAGCTGGAGCCAATTCCACGAGCCACTCAGGTCTCACAGATGTTACCGTCCTGATGTAGTTTTTAGTGGTGAGAACGAATTCATTGTAAATAACCCACTCCGCGTCGTGTCCCAGCACTGTACTTGGATGGACGAGCACGTCCTGGTTGTCTTTTACTGTGATGTAACCTTTCCCACCGGAACGCTTTTTAGCAGCTTGCATGAAGAAACCAGAGGCGAGGGCCTTTCGGATGTTATCAAAATATTTGGGTGATTCATAGTCCGTTGTGTTGAGCTCGAGGTTGTAGCGAATCATGAGCCTTTCTAATTGTGACCTGATATTATCCGCGGCAGCTAGCGATCGGTAGTTCAGAAAATTGTCCCTGCACCATTTTTGGATACCATATTCGTAAGCTTCATCCGACTTGAAAGCGTGGTACACGTTCAATAGAGTGAGATGATCGCCGTCGGGATGCGCAAACTGATTTTTGGCTTCATCTGCACGTTTTTTATCTTTCGTAGGGCGGATGAACACGCTGGGGACTGAAAGCATAGCTACGATGGTTAGAATATCTTCCGAGCAGTGGAACTCAAAAGAGCCAATTAACATCACAGCAAGCATAGGATCTAGGGGGAACTGAGAGGCCAGGCGGCCCAGAGGAGTCAAATCGCCTTCGTCGTTAAGGCATGCCAAGTAATTTAACTCTTCCAAAGCTCTCATCATAGTTTCTGGGGCGGGCGGATCCATGAAATCAAAGTGTACTAAATCATCAATGCCTAGTTTCTTCAACTCCAATACCGTGGACGAAAGATTCGACCTCAAAATTTCTGGATAACTCTGCTCTATCAACTCTTTCTTGAAGGCCTCTTCCGTATATAGTCTGAAACATTTGCCCGGCCTGGTACGACCAGCACGACCGGCTCTCTGCTGTGCAGAGGCCTTGGAAATTGGCGATACTAGCAAAGATTCCACACGAATCCTTGGATTGTAAACTTTCTGTTTCGAGAATCCAGGGTCTACCACATAAACAATACCATCGATGGTCAACGAAGTCTCTGCGATGTTGGTGGATATTACTACTTTTCTTCCTGGCCGGCCGTTATGAGATTCTGGAGCCGGTTGGAAGATACGTTGTTGCATGTGTGGAGGAAGTGAACCGTACAACGGGTACACTACCAAAGGCCCACAACCATCTTCCCTCACTAACTGATCACCTTCTAGTTGAATCTTCCTTACAGCTTCCTCAATTTCATCCTCACCAGTCAAAAATAGTAGAATGTCACCTGCTTCTTCAGTAGCATGGATTTGTAGTACAGTCCGAATGGCTGAGTCTAGATAGTCTCTCTGGAATTCGGGTGTATAGTATAATTCCACAGGGAAAGTTCTGCCTGGTACCGCTAGCAAAGGAGCATTGTGAAAGTAAGATTGGAACTTTTTGGCATCCAGTGTGGCAGACATCACAATGAGCTTAAGGTCTGGCCTCCTTGTCACAACACCCTTCAATAATCCCATCAAGATATCTGTGGCCAGAGTACGTTCGTGCGCTTCATCCAAAATAATACAGGAGTACCGTTTCAAGTTGTGATCTTCCATTGCTTCTCTCAAAAGCATACCATCTGTCATATATTTCAGAATAGTTTTGTTAGAAGTCTTGTTTTCAAATCTGATGGAATAGCCAACCTCTTCACCCAATTTCACATCCATCTCCTCTGCCACCCTTTGAGCCACAGACATAGCCGCTACACGGCGAGGCTGCGTACACGCCACTTGAGTGTTCTCCAGATGTGGCATCTCATCAAAAAGTACAAATTGGGGGATCTGTGTCGTCTTACCAGAACCAGTCTCACCAACGAAGACCATGATCTGATTTTCTTGGTAGATCTTGAGGAATTCATCTCTTTGGGCATGTACTGGCAATTCACGCCTTATCTTTAAAATGTCCACGTATTTGGGTGAGAATGATCTACCGGTGAAAGGGTTAACTTGACCGTCTTCCAACTTTTTAGCCTGTGCTGCTGTTGTACGGTGACGTATCATCGAGCTAAATTCCCCAGCGTCATGATGCTCCAAATGCTCCTCATTTTGTACCGGGTGCTTCTTGGTCAGCTCCTCCGCTATTTCAGCAGCTTTCTCAGGGATGGAACTTTCTAAAGCACTTTCGTGCTCCGTCTTTTCGGATAGTCTTCTCTTGGTCCCCATTCAAGTAGTTCAAGATCTCGAGCTATTGGATTTTACCTCTTCCCAAAAGTCTTGTTTGTTTGCTCATCTCATCTCATCGCTTAAAAATTTTCAGCTTATTCAATTCTACCAGACTTTAAAATAAAGTTCGGATAGTCACGTGAGAGTCAATCATAGGCTATGTAAGTAACTCCTTTATCGTCTAGGCATGTTATCTTCAGCAATCTTTGATGTATCTTAGGGAATTAAGTAATTCTTGCATTACTTCTTGGAAAGCGTTGTAAATTGCTTGTACACCTTCCGTTGAACAGCGCTGTTTTAAAGTTGTAAACAAGCTAAAAAACTCCTACTTTTGCGTAAAGTTGAAACAAGTAAAGGGCGGAGTAAAAGGTCAGCTCTGAATCTTCTTCACGATCAAAAGACTGTTGATAATGAGCAGCAGGAAATCTCTATACAACATTTATTGTGTAACCTCATCCACAAGAGGTGTGTTGAGTGGTTCGTGGGATATTGGTAAGGAGTCACTAAGCACCTGGATTAATACCTCCACGTTGACCAGGCCTCTTTTGAGTCAGTTTAAGTGGTTTCATGATCCAGAATGGGAGAAGGCAAAGAAGCTAGCTGAAGAGACCAGGATACTTCATCACGGGCGACAACGCCAGAAGAAGCAGTCTAAAAAGAGTGGAGTCAGACAGTACAGCACAGTGACCAAGGCCCCATCTGAAAAAGTATGTAATGGGCTAATTATGTTGTAGCATTTTTTTTTTTTTTTTCGGTTTTGTTTTGTTACCTTTTGGCAACAGTGCTTAAAAACTAACCACTGATAAGAATCATTTATCAAAACAAAAGCAGGAAACCGAGCAAAAGAAGAGAGAATTGCAAAGTTCTGAGGTGCCTTCATCCCGTTTGGCACGACTGTTCCACTATGGGTCATTGGCGGCTGGCGTGGGCATCAATGTCGCTACTGAGGGCATCACTAAAGTAGTTAAAGGCAAAGCCCCCAGCTGGAAAGAGTTGATATTGTCAGAATCCAACGTGGAACGAATCACGAAAAAGTTCTCACAGATGCGAGGTGCAGCTCTGAAAGTGGGTCAAATTATGTCGTTTCAGGATGATAAAGTCTTGCCCAAGGAACTGTATGAAGTCTTGTCTCGTGTGCAGAATAGTGCACATTATATGCCGCAGAGACAATTGAACAAAGTGCTAACCGCCGAATTCGGAGAGAATTGGAGAGCTAAGTTTACCAGGTTTGACAAAATACCCATCGCAGCAGCCAGTATTGGGCAGGTACACGCCGCAGAGTTGCCTAACGGAGCTCAAGTCGTTGTCAAGATACAATACCCTGGTGTCAAGGATTCTATTGATTCTGATTTGAATAATATCATGATGGTTTTAGGTGCATCTCGTCTTTTGCCCAAGGGATTATTCTTGGAGAAAACTATTGCAAATGCAAGGAAGGAGTTGAAGTGGGAGTGTGACTATGTGAGAGAAGCCGCAGCTTTGAAACAATTTGAAGAGCTGTTGAAGGAAGACCCCGTTTTTGAGGTTCCTCATGTTTACTCAGATTTAACTACCACCAATGTCATTACCATGAGTCGCATGGAAGGAACAGAGATCATGAAATTACCAAAGGATACTCCTCAAAAATTGAAGAACTACATCGCTGGCAATATTTTGAGGCTATGTCTTCAAGAAATAGCTGTTTTCAAATGCATGCAGACTGACCCCAACTGGGCGAACTTCTTGTACAATCCCAAGACGAACAAGATAGAACTGTTGGATTTTGGTGCTACGAGGTCTTTCCCCGAGGATTTTATCACCAACTATAGAAAACTCCTCAGCTATGCCACGCAGAAGGATCGTGCGGCGGTGAGTCAGCTGTCAAGGCAGCTCGGTTATTTGAATGGACTTGAGTCACAAGCCATGGAAGAAGCTCATGTAAATAGTGTTATGATTTTGGGAGAGCCTTTTTCAGGTTCGACAGATATACCCTTCAGCTTCAAGGACCAAACTGTCTCTGATAGGATCAGAGCTAACATTGCGTTAATGTTGGACGAAAGGTTATGTCCACCACCAGAAGAGACTTATTCTCTACATAGAAAGTTCAGCGGCATCTTTTTGTTATGTGCCAGGATGGAAGCTACAGTTTACTGTTCCAAATATTTCCATGACGTATTTTATTTGAAATGAGGATATTGACATGTAAGTAATTTAATCTAGCCAGTTTGGAAAGCGGAACGCGAGTAGCTCATATAATAGACATTTAGATTGTTCCTGACGCGCAAGTATTGATCATCTAGCACAGTCAAAGAGCAAAAAAAATAAAATGAAACGGACAGGAATTGAACCTGCAACCCTTCGATTGCCAATTCCGGAAATTCCAGGATCTAACTGGAGTCGAAAGCTCTACCATTGAGCCACCGCTTCATCAAATAGTATTACTAGAATTAGCGCTGTACTATAGGTCTTTTAAGTAATCCTGTGTTACAAATTAATTTATTGATTGATTTCATCTCCAAGTTGTCTGCTCGATTATTATCGCTTCACCATATAGATCTCTGTAGTTATTTCCTGCTTTTAATTCTTACGCCCCGTTTTTCTTTTTTTTTTTTCAATGAAGGTGACTCACTGAAAAAACTTCTTGCAGAATAGACGGAAGATAAAAAAAAAAAAAAAACGGTCAACGCGATGAGCTATGAGTAACACTTGGTTACTCATATATTCTTATCTATCGTCTCATCTCCTGCTCTCCAGATATATAACGCAACACCATGACCGGATCTATGGACCCCATGGAATTAATCCAGACGCACTCCAAGATGATTAACAACAAGAAAACGGCATCCCCAAAGAATCAACGGTTACTCAACCAAATCTGTAAAGAGCTCACTGTCTCTCTATCCAGCCCGCTGCTAGAGTTCGTAGATGTTCTGCTGGAAAGCTTCATGTACCCAGAAGGTGAAATCGCGAAGTTGGACCTCTTCTCGCTGGGCCATCCAAGGATACTGGAACTTATTTACCTGAGGCAAAAAATTGAACATCTGCAGCACATAGACCCTGCTCGGTGTGAATCTTGTTCAAAATTCTTCCCTCAGCTAGTGCAAAAAATTGAACAGGTGCATGCGCTTTTGGTGCACCTTTTGCAGGTCCTCAGTAACCACATTGAAGTTCCCACGCAATCGCGTTTCTACAGACGCATTGTCATGGGAAGCGTATCGGATTTTCAGCGTGCCTTCGAACAATTCAAGGCTCTAGATTATGTCTTTTTGACACTTCTGAGAAATTTAGAGAAATCAGGACACAGCGACAAGACCTTTCAAGTAGATGGAAGTTTGTTGTTGAAAATTGAACAGTTCACATCACAAAACACACGTTGGTTTGAAGATTTATTCAGGGAGTCTGAGGCATACAAGGAATTTTCAGCAAACGGACACACTGACATTAAGTTATTCCTTCAAGAGCGCAAGACTAGACTGCAAATTAACAGTCGAAGAGTCTTTTAAGTAAATGATAAGGAAAATACAAAATTGTAAATAATAATGACTACCGACCATGGCATTGCATCGCAACAACTGTGAGGTATATCTCCTTTCTTGTGGCCTTTATTTTTTTTTTTGAAAAAAAAAAAAAATTCATTGTTAGCGAGAGCTAGATTTTTTTTTCATGTCGATACCGAAAACGGCAAATCGTAAATAACTAAGCTCATCACCACAAATCCACTTGCGATTGACGGAGAGCAGCTCTTAGTTTTCTAGAAGTAGTCTGTACTTACTGCGCAACTGGCTGAAGCTGCCAATTATCTAGGTTTTTTTTATAAGGCTCCTCCTTCCTCTCCTTTGCTTTTCATACGTATCTGCCTCTCATCGGTCCCTCAAAGCCTCCCGTTTTCTAAATCCATCTCGATTCCTCGCAGCAGCGAGTTTGCAATGGTAGAAGCTCAAGACAAGTCCAAATTGGCAAACAATGCAAACAGATCAGTGCTTTCGTTAACTTCGCCCGCTAAATTGAATATCATTTCTTCCGCATGGTCGAGGCGTCCAGAGAAGGTGACCAAAAAACCTTTGAGGCGTGCATCATCGTTGAATTCTAACCAGAATAGGACTTCGATCTACGCAAGACCGAAGTTAAGTGTGGCTACACCACCGCTCGTAAGGCGAAATTCCAGTTTTTTTAAAGAAGACGAAAGACCCCCTTCCTCATCGCAGCAATTGGAGGGAGAAGAAACTCACACCGACAGATTCATTCCTATGCTTCAGGGCAATTCGCAAAATAAAGTGGACCCATTGGCTCTGCAAGAGGAGCTGCCGCCTCCCAATGCCTCCCCAACTACCCATTTGAGGGCTCAAACAAAGCTGGTTTTCAAGCAAACCGTCGCAGAGGCATGCGGGTTGGATATGAACCAAAAGATTTTGCAGTATATGCCACAACCGCCAGTGTCATCGTTCCGACGTCAGAGTTATAGCATGAAGAGAAGAACCCATTACAATTACCAGCAGTTGCAGCTGCAGCAGCAGCAGCAACAGGCACCGGAGTTGATGAAACTACGCAAGATTCACACGAACCCCGAGAGAATTTTAGATGCACCAGGATTTCAAGACGATTTTTATTTGAACCTGTTGAGCTGGTCGAATAAAAACGTGTTAGCAATCGCCCTTGAGACTGCTCTTTATCTGTGGAATGGTAGTAGTGGAGATGTGACTACGCTGGTGGATTATGAGAGCACAATGATCACATCGGTGGTTTGGTCGGACGATGACTGCCACATATCAATTGGCAAGGACGATGGAAATACCGAGATATGGGACGTAGACACCATGTCATTGGTCAGGACTATGAGGTCTGGGCTCGGAGTACGCATTGGGTCACAATCGTGGTTGGATACGCTGGTGGCCACTGGCTCCCGTAGCGGTGAAATCCAAATTAATGATGTTAGGATCAGACAACATGTAGTCTCCACATGGGATGAGCACAGTGGTGAAGTCTGTGGCCTCAGTTACAAGAGTGACGGTTTACAGCTCGCCTCGGGCGGCAATGACAATACAGTGATGATTTGGGATACTAGGGTCTCAATGCCACAGTGGATAAAAAGATCGCACCAGGCAGCAGTCAAGGCCATCAGCTGGTGCCCTTACGTGAGCAATTTGTTGGCCACAGGTGGCGGTCAAACAGACAAGCATATCAATTTTTGGAACACGACTACTGGAGCCAAAGTATCCTCGATAAGCACAGGTTCGCAAGTTTCCTCATTACACTGGGGTCAGAGCTATTCCCCCAACGGAGCAATGAATAGGGAAATTGTTGCAACGGGGGGCACACCAGGAAACGCAGTTTCGGTCTACAACTATGATACAAAGTTCAAAGTGGCAGAAATCGTGCAGGCTCATGAATCACGCATTTGCTGTTCTCAACTATCTCCGGATGGCACCACAGTTGCTACGGTTGGCGGGGATGAAAATTTGAAGTTTTACAAGGTCTTTGAACCTCGCAGGCGCGCGAAGAGAACCAAAGCTGCTGCTCAGGACGTAATGAGTCTGTTCGGACGCAGTTCATCCACATTAGACGAAGAGCATTTAGTGGTGCCAGAGGAGAACGATGAAGACACTTCAGCATCCACCAAAAGAAGGACTAGCGAGTTTTTAATCAGGTAGCATACAACGTAAATAGCTAAAGGTAGCGGATGTTCTTGTTGTTTCCACTTATCATCAAGAATTACACCAGTCAGTCATACCATAAACGACGGAGGCAGGGCGGTTCCTTCACAATTTGCATGTCCTCATGCAGTAGAAAACTGTAAAGGCATAGAGACAACGCATCAAGTGGCCAAATGTGCAAGGGCCACGACGCGCCGCAAGTCACTGGCGAACCAGTACCCATCGCCACCACTACACTTCCCAAGACGCTAGGGGAGTAGGCAAGCCTACTCTATTACAGAGACCAAAAGCCTCGAACCCAACGACCCGGAAAAGTACAGTAAAAGCAACAGAACTCACGTTTCTCTACCCTCTCGCAATTGCGAGAATTATCCAAAAAGAAGCTCTGTAACAAAGGTCATAATCCTCCTTGAGGACATTTCAGTTGTTACACTGAAAAGAACAGATACTACACTTGATCTAAGCCAAATGGCAAAGAGATTTGGGTTTTGTAAAAGTAAAGGAAAAAACTCAAGTCTGTTTCAGCAGCACATGGCGCTTTTATACTTTCGTATTTCGTTACCCGTCTTTTGAAGGGAGCAAGGAGCAGACAATATGAACATGCCATTGAGATGCAAGCCCTCTGACTACTGATGTAGATAAACGTACATAGTAGTGAGGAAGGCCAATTGGATTCTGCGACAGCACTTTCAAACATGAGTGCGGCCAATTATGATAGGGGTAATGTTCCTTTGGAACAGAAGTTTGCCATGGAGTCGATAAGGGCATTCTTAAAAAGTAAGACCTCCTATGACGTGTTACCGGTTTCCTACAGGTTAATCGTGTTAGACACGTCTCTACTGGTAAAAAAGTCGCTGAATGTTCTATTGCAGAATAACATTGTGTCGGCACCACTCTGGGATCCTAAGACGTCGAGATTTGCTGGTCTACTGACGTCCAGCGATTTCATTAACGTCATACAATACTATTTCTCCAATCCTGACAAGTTTGAATTGGTCGACAAGCTGCAATTAGATGGTCTGAAGGAGATTGAGAGAGCGCTGGGCGTGGAGCCAATTGACACAGCTTCAATTCACCCCTCTAGGCCGTTGTATGAAGCATGTATAAAGATGATGGGATCCACAAGCCGCAGGATTCCGCTGATTGACCAGGATGAAGATACGAACAGGGAGATCGTGGTTAGCGTGCTTACACAGTACCGTATTTTGAAGTTCGTGGCACTAAACTGCAGGGAGACACATTTCCTCAAGAGACCAATTGGTGAGCTGGGCATTATGACCGAAAAAGAGGTGGCTAGTTGCAGGATGACGACACCTGTGATTGACGTGATACAGCTTCTGAGCCAGGGCAACGTGGCGTCCATACCCATCGTAGACGACGAGGGGCATCTGATTAATGTCTACGAAGCGGTAGACGTGCTAGGACTCATTAAGGGCGGAATCTATAATGATTTATCGCTATCAGTCGGCGAAGCACTAATGAGACGTAGTGATGACTTTGAGGGGGTGTACACTTGTACTAAGAACGACAAGCTGTCTACCATAATGGACAATATACGGAAATCAAGGGTCCACAGATTCCTTGTCGTCGACCAGTGTGGAAAACTGGTCGGCGTACTGACGTTAAGCGACATCCTACGCTACATTCTACTCGGGGAGAACGGGAATTGAATACGTACAGGTTTGCTTGTGTATATTTGTTTTGTCCTTTTTTTTTTTTTTTCGTAGCTGTATTTCAAGAATTTATGTTGCATCCCGATGACTAACGCTTATCTTATTCAGCAAGTGAAAAAACGTAATAGGATCCGTATATTCGGCCCTTTCCCTTCACTTCTTCTTAAAGAAGCTCAAGACATGTCGAATACCCGAATTCCTGTATCCTGGGGTGAAAAGCCCCAGATTCAGCAGATGACAATAAGAGCGACTGTAGTGGGGCTGGTGATAGGGTCGCTTGTGCTCGTTTCCAACTTCCAATTTGGTTTGCAGACGGGCTGGGTATCTATGATGTCTTTGCCTTCGGCGCTGCTTGCCTGCTGGTTCTTTAGACAAGTGTGGCCTCTCATAAGACGTCACGATGCACCATTCACGGACGTGGAGACGGTCTATGTGCAAAGTATGGCAGTCGCTGTAGGCACTGGACCGCTGGCTTTTGGATTCGTTGGTGTGATCCCAGCTATTGAGAAGTTTCTTACCAAGGAAGAAAGTGGTGGCAGCAGGGAGCAGGGCGAATTATTCAGTTTGGGCCAGCTCTTGATGTGGTCCGCAGGTTTGGCATTCTTCGGCATATTTATAGCTGTGCCCCTACGGAAGCAGGTCATTGTTAGGGAGAAGTTGCCTTTTCCAAGTGGAAGTGCTACTGCAACGCTCATTGCAGTTCTTAATGGGTCAGAGATTTTGCAAGAAGTATCAAGATCGGATCTTTTGCAGATGAGAAGTACCCGTCTAAGCGAACTATCACCGCCAGATCGAGAAGGTACTTCTTTATCTCGTGGAGGATCGCCTGATGAGAGATACAGTGCACTAGCGGTAGATGACGCCGCCGTGGATGAACAAGATGATACAAGTTACGACGAAAATATTGGAATCTTATTCAAGACTTTTGCTGTGTCGTCAATATATACTATCGGATCATACTTTCTACCAGTTTTAAGGGCAATTCCGCTATTTGGGACATATTTGTCTAGAAATTATTTGTGGGAATTCCAACCTTCGCCGGCCTACATCGGTCAGGGTATCATTATGGGGCTCCCTACAGTGTCGTATATGCTGCTAGGGTGCGTGCTAGGATGGGGAGTGTTAGCTCCCATAGCTCGGCATGCAGGCTGGGTACCCCCTGATGCTGGTGTGGACGACTGGGAAAAAGGCGTGCATGGTTGGATATTATGGACTTCATTGTCCATCATGGTGGTGGATAGTGTGGTTGGATTCATTGTAGTAACCATGAGGTCAATCGTGAAGTTCTGGTTGACTGACGACAAAGCCAGGCTTTTGACAAACGTTTGGGACGACTCTTTTGAGTCAATGCTATTGGAGGAAGAAAGAGTTATCAATAAGAGGCGTTATACGAATTCTTCCTCGTCCAACCGTCCCAACACTGTCAAGCTAGTATACGACGACGTGGACCATGAAGTGGCAGAAGAGCATTTGGTCAAATATACTACAGTGATGAGCGGAATCATAGTTTCATCATTGTTATGCATAGTTCTGGTGATATATTTGTTTGGCTTGGAAATAATTCCCATCTACGCCATGGTGACGGCACTGCTAATTGCGCTGTTTCTGTCAGTCCTTGGTATCCGTGCATTGGGAGAGACGGATTTGAACCCTGTGAGTGGCATCGGTAAAATTTCTCAACTAATATTTGCGCTGATTGTGCCGCGAGACCGCAGGGGTTCAGTGCTTTTGAATCTGGTGGCCGGGGGTGTAGCAGAATCGGGAGCTCAACAAGCAGGTGACTTAATGCAGGATCTAAAGACAGGACATCTGTTGGGTGCTTCGCCTCGAGCCCAATTCGTGGCACAAATTGTCGGTGCCATATGGTCCATCGTTTTGTCCAGCATCATGTATATCTGTTACAATAAGGTCTATCACATTCCAGATAAACAATTCCGCATTCCAACCGCTATTGTATGGATTGACTGTGCCCGGTTAGTAACAGGCAAAGGCCTTCCTGAAAAAGCCCTGAGTTGCTCGCTAGTCCTTGGTTTCGTGTTCGCCATCTTGTCGCTGATTAGGAATTGTTATCGCGAGGGCAACCGCAAGTGGCTGGTGTACGTGCCATCTGGTGTCGCCGTCGGCGTGGGCATCTACAACACACCAAGCTTCACAATTGCCAGGTTTATAGGGGGGGTGGTCGCAAGTCTTTGGATGAATAGCCAACGCTTCAATTTGGGGGCCAAAACAAAGATGATTGTTTTCAGTTCGGGACTCGTCCTTGGCGAGGGAATCTGTAGCATATTTAACATGCTTTTCACCGATTTCAATGTGCCACATTTATAAGATACTGATTTTCTGATTTATAATTACATTACTAAAGCGATGACTGCAATAATATTCATTACTTCTGTTCACTCTGCAGCTGCAACGACAGCTGTTTCTGCCTAAGATCTTTATACTGCTGATCCTTGAAACTTTCTACACGATTGAGGAAATCTTGCTTGGCTAAGTATCCATCCTTGTTATGCAAAGTCAATTCCTCGTTGATACCTTCTCGATCCACGTATGTAGCCCAATCGAGACTTGACTTCTCCAGAGTCGTGAGCTTTGGTTTAAGAGCTCCTGAGATTATTTGTTCCAACAGTGGCGGCCTTTTCAGCGGTCTTCTCAAATTGTTCTTTGGTTCAGTTTGCTCCAGTTTTTGCGTCGCTTTCGGTCTTTGCCTGACGTCTTCTGGGGTCTCTTTAGTCCCCTGTTGAAATTTGACACTGTTGAGATATTCTTTAGCTTCTGCACTGGATATCGGGACCATTTTCTCCTCGTGCACCATTTCTCCTGCAAATTTATAATCCCTTTTTATCAATATTTGTGTCTCTGTTGACGTATTAGAGTCAAGTGGATTACCATTAGCCATCACAGAACTTTTGCTCAGATTTGTTTGCAATCTCCTAGCAGCCTGCAGCTTTAATTCTTGCCAAAGACTTTTCACGTCGTCAGACACCGACACACTTTGTAAAGTTTCATACTTGTGCCGCTTTCTTCGCTCCTCTTCCAGCTGTTTAGCCCTTCTGGTTCTTACAAGACCACCGGTATCACTCTCGATTTGAGAATAATTGGCAGTGCCTTTTTCTTCACCAGTATCGGCCCTATAATTCTCTTCCTCATCGTCATCGTCGCTATCTTCATTAGCTTTTGTAGGATCAAAATCTAAATCTTCCTCCTCGTTATATTCTTCCTCTTCAGCGGGAGACTGTGAATCGTTTACAGCATCTCGTATCTCAACCATCGCCAGCCAGTAAATCCTCTTTACTGCACCTTAAAACTCGCTACTTATCCTGCTCATCGCCTCTGAAATGAGTTCGGGTTTACGTCTATTAGACACCCTTCGCGACGTGGCGGAAAAGGAGTAAAGTAGAGACAACATCCAAAAAGCTTAAGAGAGCTTATAGTGCAAACCGCTGGTGGCTTGAGGCGTCACGATGGCCAATGTGGATGAGAATGGAGTCAGTTCACTCAATATTTTGAAGCGTAAGAAAGAGGACTGCGCCGAAGAACAACTAGAAGCAGAGATCAAGAGAGTAGCGCTTCATGATGATGCAGAATGCCCCACCACACCTTCTGTGGATAGTATTGAGCTGGATGGTAGGGAAACAAGCAGGCTGAGTAATGGTGAATCTTTGGAGAACGTTTCTGAAGAGTCCAGAGATAATAGGAGCCGACAAACACATTTGAGGATGCTTTGTCTGGTGAAACAAGCTTCCATGGTGGTAGGTCATAAGGGAGAGACTATTTCGAGAATCAAGTCCGTCACTTCGACTAGAATTAATGTTTCTGATAATGTCAGAGGTGTCCCAGAGAGAGTGATTTACGTGAGAGGATCCTGCGAAAACGTGGCGAAGGCATTTGGTATGATCGTAAGGTCCATTAATGACAAGGACGAAGGTTTGGAAGACATACCGACAACTATAAATTTACTTATATCGCATCACTTGATGGGTTGTGTCATAGGAAAGCATGGCACCCGACTTAAGGAAATTGAAGAGCTGAGTGCAGCCCGTTTGTCAGCTATGCCCCAACAGTTGATGATGTCTAATGATCGTATCTTGACCGTGGAAGGCGTAGCTGATGCAATTCACATTGCCACATTCTACATTGGACAGACAATCATGAATTGTAAAGATGTGTTCAAATCGAAAAAGGCGATCTTCTATCAGCCGAGCCCCGTATATTCTGTGCTGCTTAACGGAGTTGGTTCCATGGCCTACTCACATCAGCAACACCACCAATATCAGCCAGCAGATAAGTACCGTAGCGGCAAGAGGCTACCTCGATCTGCTGTCATGTTCATGATGCCCGCAGGAACACAGGCTGTACCACAACGTACTCCTGTCGTGTATACGGCAGCAAATGCAGCGAACGCTCCTGCATTCACGCCAAACTTCATGATTCCCAACGTACGTATTATCGATGGACCCGTTGCCACACCGGTGGCTCAAACTATGGCGATCGTACAACAGGAAATTTACATTGATGAGAATTTTGTCGGTAATATAATAGGAAAAGACGGCAAACACATTAACTCTATCAAGGAGTCGACCGGCTGCTCTATATACATTGATGAACCGATCGGCGGCGCTTTAGAGAGGAAATTGACCGTCCGAGGAACATCGATGGGGTCCCAGGCAGCTATCATGCTAATAAGCAATAAGATTGAAATTGATAAAGTCAACAAAGAGAGGAAAAAATGAAGGGACATAGAATAGGCGACGTTAAAAAGAAAAAGCATTTCTCTGTATTTCTATATATTGGCACTATTATATACCATATCTTATGTTGGTGGGATAAACTTGACGCGCGAGTGACTGCCACGCGAAGATACTTAACGAACACTGAGACCTGAAGATTTAGTCGGGCCATGGCAACATGGGAGCTAGTGGCGTCTTTCAAACGATTGCCTAAGAGCATATCTCTGGACCGTGAAAGAGTACAAGTACTTACCAATGACATGATTTTACCGAATGTGCTTCCTGAACACAGAGCTAACAAAACTGGTTTAAAGCATTTATTGCAGGGCTCAGATAAATGTCAATTACTTGAAAGATATGGCAACCTGTTTTGGATATGCTGGGATGTGACATGCATCGATTTGCAGGATGTTGAGGATGAGTTTGTGGGTGACGAACCCTCTGTGAATTGGGCGGCGATTAAGGAGTGGAATCATTTAAGTCTTAGAGAGCTTCTGCCATTATGGAAAGATGATGTCACGTCTAGTTCAACGTTTGATAATGTCAACATTGATATGAAACCTCCTGGAGAAGTTTTATCATCACAAGATGTGATGAAAGTGGACCCTGGAACTTACTTCGAGACGAAATACTACGATTCCTTGTTCAATATCCATTTGCCATTAGCTTATTTTGTCAAATCTGACTTGGGCAGATTGAAAAATGCTTGCATAACTAACTTAAAAGATAAAAGTGTTTATCTTACAATCATACTAAGGAAATTGTTGAACATCAGTGATTTTGACAAACGCCACGCAGATGAAGGGTTATTGAGAGATGAAGTATATGGCATTGCTGCAGAAAGGAGGCGATCATGTTTTGCGAAGCATCGCATACCCTTAGACAAGGAAAAGCAGAATTCGTCGTCTGTGAAGGAATTGCCTGGAATTTTGAAAATTCGTGAAATCAAGCTACAAATTATTATCCTTTTGGAAACCATTGCATATAATAAACTGGACGAAAATTTTGAGAACTTTGAAACCAAATATCAGTCTAAGTTGAAAAGAAGATCACTAAATCTGACTAGAAGAAGAGCTTTGCCTATGAAATCTAAACTTATTCGTGATTCAGACAATAACATTAGCCAAAAGGTTTCAGGACAGCTGGATTATTGTGAACAACTGGATCTCTATTTGGATAAGCTTTGCATTTTGGATATCCTTTTGGCTAGTGAACCTGCCAGTGTAGAAAATGAAACTATGGATACAATTCTAGAGCACAAAAGAAATATTCTCAACAAGAATAAAGAAGCATCATCTATGGGGTACACCAACTACGTTTTAATACCATACTTCGCCAAAAAATTGCCGAATGCAATACGCTTCACAATACAAAAGTTAAAAGGACCAAGCCTAAAAAGCAGGAAGAATTCAGAGAAAGTTTTCACGGTTCATCCAACTACTGTTTCAGCAGGAAATCTGAAAAATAATCTACAGAATAGTTCAAATTTGAGTTCTACGGTTTCATCTCCTCAGTTGGCCACGATCTCGTCCTGGCGTAGGCATAATGCGGCAGCGACTACACCAAACTCCTCAAACACAAGAAGAAACTCTAATATTGGTATGCTTTTGGAGTCCACTTCAACGTTGCTCAAAAAACCAGCCTTGGTTTCACGATCCAAATCTGATCTCACGATGAATCTTATGATGAAGAGACAGTTATCAGTTACAGAATTCAGTTCATATGACCGATCACTCATTCCCAATGAAGATCCAGGGAATTTGGAAAGATCGACGGTCTCAAAAGGGAAGAATCAACAAAAATCGTTTCGTAGAGTCGGTAAACGTAAGGGCGACAAGGAAGCAATAGATGGCCACCGGCCATCCTATACTAGCGATGGCAGCGAGGCAATTCAAGTTATGGGTACGCCTCTGGTGAAGGTCTCAGATGATACGCCAAGCAAGAGGCCCAAACTGCAGAATATCGTTGAGTCACCGATGGGAGATCACACTCTAATGAAAACCCCATCCCAAAAGTTCATGCCTGGAAATGTTCAAGAAACCCAAATGATATCCAGAACCCCGGGGCAAGTCACTGTTACGAACAAACCAAAGAAAAACATCAAAAGACGTTTATTTGCACCTTAGACTGTCAGCCATGGATTTACAAATATATACGATAGAATTACACGGAGTTTTGTAAGATCCTTTGATAGTAAGTAGTGGTGTTGTTGACGTGCTCTCTATCATTTTTATTCACTCGCCAAAAAATATGGCACTGATCATCTCTTTTGCATCGTCCTTATTCAAGATACGGCTTGCAATTGTTACTCCACATCTTCCGACTAATTTTTGTCTATCCTCATTGCTTATAGGGTCTTCCTTGCCCTCATAAACGTCTGGCAGATCTCCTTTGAGCACCTCTAGAGCTCTTATTACGGTGTCAACCAAAAATTCCGTTTCGTCTGGGGTAAATTTAGTACTTCTATTTTCATCGACGTTATCCAGCGTCACATTGTGCTCGTTAAAAACTAACTTGGACCAGTTGTAAAGATTCCCGAGGAAGAACCTAATCGACTCTGATTCCAGCACAGAGACACCGCGTAGACAACCGTAGTATGTCCCAAATACACGGTTCGTGTCAAGAAATGTTTTGAGCAGAGTTCTAATAACCCGAGGTTTCAAAGATTTGTATACCTGAGGGAACTTCTTGAGCACGTAATCTAACAACGAAGCAGCAAAATCTCGAAGGGCATTCGTCTTCTCTAAAAATTCGCGAACCTCTTCAGGATCATCCCTTGCTGGCGAACCACCTAATTTTTTTGCAAGTAACAAAGTCAGAATGGATGGCATTAAGGAGTGGATATAGGGATCCAGAAAGATAGATTTGTTACTCAATAGCGAATAGATAATTTCCAGAATTGTTGTCAGAAGATCCAAATCAGATAAGTTATGCGTAATTTGCTCCGCAATAAACTGAATGAAGTATGGAACCAGTTGATGCAAGCCGCTGTCCGTTTTGAGAGAGGTCAAGGCTGCTGCCTTCATGTGCTGAGCAGTTGTATCGTCTTGATCTTTGGAAGTCAAAGCGGATATCACCTTGTTAAAATATATTTGCAATTCCTTGGATAAGACATGCTTTACAAGTGGTTTTACCTCTATATTTTGGTTAGGTTTGACCGTAGACATACGTTGAACATCCTTGTCCTCGCCGAGAGAAATGGCTGCCGCCGAAGATGCAGAAGTCTGCATGCTATTGTCGTCCAATGCTGTGACAATTGCTCCTCTGACGATCGGTGGTTGTGAAAGTCTTATATCCTTCAAGTTTGGATTCTGTATAATGGCAGGTTGTACACCTTCGACGGCCAGCCAGTGCGTTGTAAAGGTAGGTACACGGGGAACTTGTGGCAATGGATCGTTAATCAATTTGTCAAAATCAACCTCCTCATCATTCAGATAGTATACTGACTGACCTCCAGTAGCTTGTACCTTAGTGAACGAAACATCCTGATCAAACGAAGACCCATCATGATACCCGTACAGTGGCTCCACATTGAGCACCCTTAACGCCTTCGAAATATCGTCTGTAGTCAATACATCCCTTCTAGAATGTCTTTTGAACTTGACTGCTTGTTCAATAATCTCTAATATTCTGTACTCCACATCCATCGCCAAAGCTTTTAGAACATCATCATTGATATTCTCCACTCCCAGAGACTCAGCAACATCTTTGACAGTGTCCTGAGGTGACCAAATGGTATAGGACTGTTGCTGGTTTGACATAGATGCCTTAGAAGCGGTTGTTCTGTCGGCTTTTGTCTATTTGTTTTAACGATACTTTTCGGGTCGTTCACTGTTGGACTACAAATTTTCAATAAATTTCACAAGTGAGAAATAAGAGCCAGCGTTAAATCTTGACCGTCGCGAAGTCCAAGCGTTTAGCACGCTTAGGATGCAGGAAGAGCTCACACCGCTGCAACAGAATGTTTTGGAGCGCTACAAGAAGCTAGCACAGATGCTACATTCCTTAGACGAGACTTTTAAACAGTTCAATACAACGCAAAAGGAGAACGTCTCAGCAGAAGGTGTTCTGCAGCAGATAAGGGAGATTGAAATCAAGATCGGCCTCGTAGGTACTCTACTGAAGGGCAGTGTCTACTCATTAGTGCTTCAAAGAAGACAAGAGGAAAGGGAAAAGTCTGTAGAAGATTTATAATAGTAATTCTAACGTGGTGATAGTTCTAAACAGCGTAAATGACAATTTTGCCATCCAATCCACAGGACGACACCTGCGAGACATTACCATTTGCTTCCGCATAGGGCTTGAACTGGATAATAGTGTTCTCGTGGGCACTCTCTTGCTCGCTGGTGGTAACTTTGCCCTTTAGATCCAATTCCTTGAATTTTCTGAGGGCAGAAATACCTGAGAATGCATTCTCCTCATCCTCTTGACCGTCGGGTGTATTTTGTGGAACGCTTCCAGTCTTACTAGGCTTATCCAAGTTCTTTAGGAATCTTAATCCTTGAGAGTCAACCGCAAACACTACCGGATGGCACGAATAGCCACCACAAACTATCTGAGCATCGTTAATCCATAGCAGAGCCTTGAATGGCAAGCCATCGGGAGCATTGGTTGTTAAAACTTGACCCTGAGCACCGGCTACATTCAAAGAGCCGTCATGGGCCACAAATGCCACCGTTTCCAAGTTACTGCGCCATTGGATGTCATGTATGTAGGATCCTCGATAAAACTCTTTAACAACAGCACCAAAGGGAAACTTGTCACCCCAAGGGGAGCCAGCAACAATTTCCTTGGAGTCCAAACCTTTGATGAATCCGGAGAAAACGCGCATATACCCATCAGTGCCGCCAGCAGACAGCAAAACACCGTTCTGATGCCATGATAGACATGTAACGGTGGACTTGATCGGCTTTTTAATGTGCTTTGAAACCCACCAGTTATTCTCCTGTTCGTAGTAGCAAACGGCAATAATTCGAGCACTGGAACCGACGGCAAATTTGTAGCCACTAGGAGCCCACGAAACACTGGTAGCGGCCCTATTGATACGTAGGAGCACTAAAGTGGGTTTGTATGACCCATCGCTTAAAGGTTCCCAAACGTAAGCATTTCTGTCTTGAGAACAAGTGACAATACGACCATGGATTGAAATATCCACGGCGGTGACTAGCTTATCGTGATCACATAGTCTTGCCACCAATTGAGGGGAAGGCCCTAACCGATAAACCAAACAATCAGTGTCACACGAGATTGCCAAAAGAGACTTATCCGCAGAATAACAATGAGAGTAAATGGGGGCCTTAATTAACTTTAAGACAGAAAGTACAGATTTATCCTGGGAAAATGACATTAGGAGACTCTCAACTAATGCTAAGCAAGGCTTATTAGCAACTGTATCAACGCTTTATGGTTCTTAGCTTTATTTCGATGTGTTGTCCCCTATTCACTGTGAAATTTCTCGGTGAAATTTCATTGTGCAGCTGCAGGCGAAAAATTGAAAATTTTCCATCTCATCGCATAAAGTTTAACCAACTGCAAGTTCAAAATAGATGAAATGAGGTTTAATTTGGGTATTTTGATTTGCAAGCATTGATAGTGAAACTGGATGCGGCTGTTGATTAGTTGTGTTGAAGGCGGTTCGTTGAAAGAAGTGGAGTGTGGTGTAGGAACCGATACTTCTGTGCAGAATGCCCTACAGCCATCTAAGGTAGAATCGGTACTTTCTGATGGTGCTGATAGTTGTGTGGACATTATGAATGTCTTTGGTGATTTACTGTTGCTGGCAAGACAGAATGGTAGACTGGAGTTGGTGCAGTTGGTGGGATATCAGCTGGTAGACTATCTTTCCGACCTACTGGACAGTTCGAGGTTGGAGCCCTTCAATGAGAGGTCTAAAAAAAGAGTCAAGCTCAAGGACTGCTTTGTATCCCTGCATCCTCTACGCGAGAATCATTTCTTCCTAGCTACAAAGTCAGGACTGGTTCATATCCTAAAAATCGAAGACAATGAAAAACTAGTCAAAATTAAAACTTTGGAAGTGGCGGCACCACTGGACTTTGCTCAAATTTGTGATGACTGGCAACAGCAGGGGGAACAGAAAAACTACGTATTTGGATTTGGTGGAGAGGAGAATCAAATCAAACTCGTAGAAATTGATGCCGATTTTACCAAATTGAACTTGATTTGGGAGGCTAAAAATGTCAAAAATGATAGATTGGATATGAGAGTTCCTGTATGGCCTACAGCAATGAAATTTTTGCAGCCAATTCGCGGTGATTCTGTCGATGACGGTAAGTTAAATTATCAGTTCGTTGTCATCACCCATTGGTCACACCTCGGACACTACAGAACCCAGCATGGCCGAAGACCTTTGGTTTACAAGCAGCTATTCGAAAATAAAGAGCCCCTGGAACAGTTGCAAATAGTAAGTCCATGCCTAACAAGTTTGGGCAATGTGGCCACGGATGTTTTCAAAGATTTTGCCATTATCACCACTGACACCAAAAGGAATGTTTACAAATACGATGTTAATGGACGTCTCTTAGCTAAGTTTGGTAGGTCTGACATTGCTGGAGCAGCATCTTTTATTAAAGTCGACAAATCAGGTTACTTGTTGGAAGGTGGACTCGATAGATATGCTCGTATCTATGATATGAATACTGGTCAAAGGCTCGTCAAAGTGTATGCTGGAGCGAGCATCAGATGTTTAACTATTCTGAACGCTGATGAAAAGGATCAAGCAGCGAAGAAGGAAGAAGCTACCAAGAGAAAACAAGTGGAAGAAGATGATGATGATGCCGATAAGTTATGGGAAGAACTGGAGGAGCAAAACGCCAAAAGGAAGAAGCTGTAATAGTAGTACTATATTCGACTATTTTGCAAGTTTATACACTATATTTAAAGAACCATCTTGCATCTAAACTCCACCAGCGCGCTGTAATTTTTTATCATGACCGCGCTTACGGTTATGGTTGGCCTTCGAGGCTTTTCTTTTTTCATCTCTGCTTCTTTGGACCTTAGCATTCGGCGACGGAGTTGAATTGTTCTTCCTTGGAGCACTCTGCCTATTTTCGCCAGCATTGTCATTATTTTTCACATAGGAGGTTTTTCCCGACTTCACGTTACCTCTAAACATAAACTTTTCTTCTAGGATCCTTGCACGTTGTGGGGATCTTTCCAATATGCGGGCCCATCCTTCAATTTGTTCATCTGCCCAATTGGTTTCTTTTCTCATTTCCTTCCTGACCTTAGTACCCCTTTTGGATCTTTCAAATAGTGTTTTATCCTCTTTCAGAAGGCCCCACAGGTAACCTTGTATCTTGTCCATTTCTGACATGCTGTTTCCATTCTCATTGCCATCCTCATCGGTCACACTAAACTTCTCGGAAGAATTCACACCCTCAGCCTCGATGTAAGTATCATCAGGTTCATCCTCGTCGTCTTCGTACATCAGTTTCAGTGCCCAGGATAAATTTTTATTCTTCAATTCCTCCGGAACATGTTTAATCGTTTTTTCGGCCTTATTTCGTTTTAGTCTAAGGATAATATTATCAAATTCGTTTTCTTCATGTGCGCCTTGTTGCGGTACCCCGGGATCTTCTTCTGCTGCAATGGATTCTGCAATGCTAGGATTTTCAAACAGGGCATTGATTGCCAATTCTACATTGCCATCATACCGCTTCAATAGCTGGGATCGTTGATATATGGTAAGATGCGGAAAAATATCGGCCAGCTGAGCCACTTCTTCCTCATTGATATCCGTTGAAAGGTCTTCTTCATGACTTGCTTCTGGAAAAGCAATATTTAAGTAGGGCAACTTCTGCTTCAGACCAGGCAAATGATAGCCAAATTTATCATTGATTAGCAGGCTACCTAGCAATGGATATAATGCTAATGTATCCAAATTACTGATTCCCATATCCTTAGTGGCAGCTACGACCGCACTTAATGATGCAGATAGAAGGGAAACAATCGCAAGCTTCCTCGCAACATTACTATTTCGGCCTTTCCCCTTGGCCCACCAAAGTTCCAAAGTTTCTAACCACGTTGTACTAAGAAACTCATCTGCAAATTTATTTTGCTTCAGTGATCGGATGCTAAGCAAACATTCAAAGGATTTCAAGTCGACCTTAGTAAATTTACCATTTTCGACTAATTGTTTTAGCCTCTGCTGGATTTGTGGGACTTTGTTTAACTTAGCCTTGAGTGTATTAATCTGTGGAACTAAAGATCCGTCAATTAAGCCTCTTACAGAATCAGGATTTTCTTCCACGTATATCTTTACCAGATTCCACAAATGCTCTCCAAAGATCTGGAAGTGTAATAAACCACATTTTTTGATCAAAGCAAACATCCAGATTCGCAGTAAAGATAACTGTTTGGACACTTCATTATTCATTCCCAGGCTTAGAACTTTGCCTTTTTCTTCAGCAATTTCATGCAAATAGCTCCTGATAAAGATGCATAAATTGTCATGGGTAGATTCGTCTACACGTTCGACATTGTTCTCAGTAGCCAAATATTCGAAATACACCACGTATGTTTCTAGAAGATGTGCCCATACCACCGGGTCCTTTTCAATCAATAGGGCACGTAAGTTGAAGGGAGGAAACTTCACGATCGGCAGCGAGATTAGAGGTGCATCTCCGTCTATTTCAATAACTTGATTCTTCAACATCAATCTTTTTTGAACTTTTTGGTACGTTTACTGAACTGGCTTTATCGATATTTAATTTTTTCTTTGAAAAAAATAAAATAATAAACTGTCGATTATAGCACAGTATCAACAAGATTCAGTAGAAAGAGTTGTTGACGTATCAGAATCTTATGTAAATTGATCTTCGCTCAGCAACTATAATGTAATATTTCTATATTTTGTTTTACCATTGTACTATTTATTTCTCATGACGTATTACAATCTCGCGGACCAAAACATCAAGTGCGTCTGAAGATATACATCGCGCAGAAAAATGAAGATTTCGATTCTTTTCCTACCAAGTAGTGTTTATCAACTCTAATGACTGTAATATTTGTTAGAATCAATTTACCAATACATTTCGAACAATTCAAAACAACTATTCCATTCTATATAACATTGGCATAAATCGCTTTAGCCTGTGCTAAAAACAAGTGCAAAAATTAAAGTTTTCTTACAAAAATTCATGAAGATTTTTCATGCTATCAGTACAATTGTTAGAGCAGCTGTAAACTTCGTCCTTTTTCTTTGTTTTTTTTCTCATTTTTTCTAACTTTCACATACCCTTTCGCGTTTGTGAGTGTCATATAATACATACTGTCGGTTTTAGTGCGAGGACCAAGATGACCAAGTATTAGTGCGCTTAACGGTATTATTCATATGGCAAGCAATTTATTGCAAAATAATAGCATTTGTTCTCAGCAAGTCAGATCAAAAATTGGCATAACATGCCGTATGAATAAATTCTGTCGAAATCCAACTATGAGCAGTTGAGACAAAATCAGCAAAAGCTGGAAGAAAAGCGAACAGATAGGCTTCATCGTAGGGAGCGTCCGGTTTCTTTTTAAAATTTTTCCTAATCCATAATATTAGTTTTTAGGACCTTTTAAGTTCGCGGTAAAGTTGAAGTTTCAATTAGCCCTCTAGTTCAGACAGTGGCGTGTCTCCCCTCTTGAATCAAAATCAATGCGACCATCAACATGTGGATTAATTGTATTAACACAAAAACTTTATAAGCATATACAAACGATTTCTATGTCAATCGGGGCAATGTTAATATACAAACGACAATACGAGAAAGACAGGTTTATATAAAATGTTGTGTATTTACAACAGAATTCGTAAATGTTCACTAAGAGAAAGAAGCAGCCTTACTCGCAGCTTGCCAAGATTTTTCTAGACGGATTCGAACCAAACACTAATCGCTGGTTGGCACAAGTGATACGATTGATATTGTGAGAGAATAAGCAATCCTAGGAAAAAAAAGAATGAGAACGTGATTGCAAAATATTCATCTATAGAGGATAGTTTTCAAGAATATAGCACATAAAGCGTGGTTTCGTGGTCTAGTTGGTTATGGCATCTGCTTAACACGCAGAACGTCCCCAGTTCGATCCTGGGCGAAATCATTTTTTTTGCACAGCACTCTCGTCGGAACAACCAAAAGTTCATTACTTCACCAGAAGTAAAGCACATAAATATATTATTCTCATTCTAATATCTCTATTTATCCATCTAGATCAAGTTACAACTCATAAGGCTTTCTGATACATTAAAATGTATGCCGTTCTGGAGTCTCCATTTTCTTCTCCTCCCCTCAAGACGTCCTCTTTTTTCAACTCCGTGATGTTCACGTCGTCAATTCGATACCATTGGTCAGGTTCTCTATGGTAAACATCTGCTGTGTAGTGGCCACCATCAGAACTAACACCATGGTGATATATTACACCTGTCAAATTGTATCGCCTGCTTTCCTCTTTGCTTGCATTAGCAGAAGAAATGGTTTCTATGGGTATTACTAACTCATGGTCATAATTGATCTTCTTACGGATCTTCTCAATACGGCCACTGTAAGCATTGTAATTGACCATGCTATTGTCTTTGTCTGTGTTGTTAATGAACTGAAATCTTTTCAGTTGAATCAAAAGCACTTGAGGCAGTTTGTCGATAAAAGTTTGCTTCTTTGCCTCTACGTCGTATCCTGAAGATGATTTGAAAGGTAGCAATTCGTACTCGCTGAATTTCTTGAATGCAGTCTCCAGGTCATTTACAGACCTGTCGGAGATGTCCAGTTGGATCGTTTGGAAGGGGTCCAACGTAATGGACTGTGATTCTTTGTTATTGGGAATGTCTAAAACAGAGCGGAACTGACCACCAAACAAGCAGGACATTGGAGAAGGTTCCATTTCTACAGTTCTCTTAGCAGCAGTCTTAGTTTTTTTCCCTTTCTTACTAGAACCACTGACTTCATGCCAGCCATCACCTTCCTCATTGTTTTCGTCACTGACAGTTCCATAAGTTGAAATAAGGTCTTTCAACTGGCTGGAAGAACCTTTCAAAAACTCCGCTTTTTTGTAGCGAGGTAGATTTCTTACGAAGAAAATTCGTAACTCTTCATCATTGATGCTTTGCAGAAGATTTTGAACCTCATTGTCGCTTAGTGCGCTAATGGCAGAAATAAACTCTTCATGCAACTGATCCAAAAGATGGGTTAAGAATTCTTCGGCGTCTTCCTGATGACCCCATTTCAAATCCTTGAATTTTGGGATCGTGGACAATGCCTTGTAAAATTCATCGGGCTTGATAGCGTCTGCGATGGATGCAACAACGTTAGGTTGCTTGTTTCTGACAACATTCTTTCTTTCAGCCTCAGTCCTCTCCTTGTCAAATTGTTTATACATATTGATGCATGCATCAAGCAATTTGGCCTCTTCTGGACCAGCCTTAGGCAAAACATTTTTGGCGCTCACAACATTCAAAATGTTGATAAAAGGCGTGCAGTAGAGTAAAACCTGCAGTATTGAACTCATGAAGCAAATGTTGGCCCTGTTGATAATGCCTCGTGGTGAAACTGATCTGACGCAAAGGGTGCCCTTGTCAGCTGTTGCAGACTTTAAGGTATAATCAACATAGTCTGGATCGTAGCACATTCGCAGTGCCACAGATCCTAACAGCTCCACGCCTTTGGTTGTCGGTGGCACATACTTCTTATCCTTCTTTTGGGGAATTTGAGCCGCCTGCCCTGGTACACCCGCGCCCAGACCATTGAAACCTCCTGAAGAGGTCTTGCCCTTAGAAATGCCACCAGATGCGACCGTGGACCATAACTTGGGAGGTCTCGAGACAGAAGTCTGAACTGGAGCTCCCAGTTCGGATTGCTCAGGTTTTGGCGACGCTTTTAATTGCTCATTTGACGATTCCTTTGGTGATTCTTTTGGAGATTCCTTTGGAGAGTCTCTTGGGGAGTCCTTTGACAAATCCCTTTGCGAATCCTTTACAGAGTCCTTTGTAAAGTCCTTCGGTAAATCCTTGGACAGCGAATGTTCAGATGACTCTTTCAATGGTTCATTGGCTTTAATGTTAAGCCTTTCAGCGTCATCGTTTTGTATTGTTCTGTCTGTCTTCGCCTCTTCGCTGTTGGCCTCTTTTTTTTTGGAATCCATGCCAAAAGCTTTCATTCTCAGTTGGTACCTTTTAGATCTAGCAACCTCAAACTCTTCTGATGTAGCATTGAAGAATAGGGGAAATTCAATTTTATCACTAGGTGTGGATGAAGACAGCTTAGAAATCTCAAACTTGTATTGATCAGTTCTAGAAACAGGCGTTTTTCCCACTGCGCTGTCTGTACCGCTAGATCCAACCGACGAAGTGTTAGACATTGATGCAGGATGGTAGCTGGGGCTCATTTGATGATGGTGGTAATGATGCATTTTCGAAGAGGCCATGCTGCCATTGAGCCCAGATCCACCGCTACTGCCACCACTACCATTACCTCCATTAGTCCACTTCTTTTTAGATCCCATGCCACCGTTTTGCTGAGGCATGTTGCCGCCTTGATATATCATCTGGTTCTGGTTCATCAGATTGAAAGGGTAAGCCGGAGCCTGGCCAGCATACATGTAGGGCATTTGAGGATACGCATAAATTGGGACTGGGGGCTGGTAAGTAGGAAAATGCATATTGCCCTGCGCTGGTAATGAGGGTGAAGAAGTCTTTGGATACATTGAGTAGGACTCTTCACCGCCATCGTGCGAATTCGCTGAAGACATCTTACGGACGGGCTCCGTTCTCTAAATGAGGTTACCAAAAGAGCACAATAATGCTACTGGATCCACTGTACACTTGAAGAAGCTCCTTTACAGATTTTCGTAAATTAATCTTCCGTTTAATGGTTACATTACATTACTTTTGTCATATTAGAGATCTTCGGACTAAAATTTCATCAAAAATTTTCAGCTTCACGTGCGATACCTGAGACCAGCTATGAGATAGGCCGCTCTCACCGACAATGGTTATTCAAGTCTCAGGTGCCTTCCAGTGTTTTTTGAATCAATCGACAACGTTTATGTGTAGCTTCAACCATTCGTCCATGTTAGGTATCTGTAGGAGTAGAATTTGATGCTTTTCTATGAAACATTTGAGAATCTTCGGGGAGGAACGTAATAAGATCGAATAGGCTAGCAAGTGGGGGCAACTGATCTTTTCATGGCGGAAATACCGTTGCTTGCTTAAGCTGTGAGCATCCAGCTGTGCGAATCTGCTGTCGAGGAAGTCTTGAGGTTCGTCTATGTCCCGCAAAAGGGATGAAGCTAAGCTTTGGTCTGGGGAACTAGTCAACTGTTCCAACATAAGATCTGTATATTCTTGACATGAACAAAGCCAGTTGTTTAAATCCACATAGATTGGTTTATTTTCATCACTGGGTTTGACTATGAGCCTATATAACACGGAATCCTCGTAAATGGATTGAACAAGCTCTTTCGTGCCAAACGGCTCTTGTGAATCTGTTTGCGTTGGTGCTAACACATAAATGAACATGTTGGATGATTCTATGAGTGACAGTGCCCTTACGAAGAGTTCCCTGGGAAACATGTAGTAGAGAAAAGAAGCAATGATGTCGTTCATTTCTCCATTGTCCATAAACAGTTGAGAAAACAGCTGTGAGTGGTTAATTGAAACACCGCTATGCATGGCTCCTCTCCAGCTCTGTCTCCGTCTGTTGTCTCACTGTTACAAAGACGCGTGTATAAGTTCACTCTATAGAGATTTAAAAAGGTAAACCACTACGCTTGGCGACCATTTTACACAAACTGCCCCAAAGTTGTATTCCTTTGACAATTTCTTGGACTTCAAGAAAACTTATCGAAAGTCTTACGCTGCGATGGCCCCAGTTTCTTATGTCACCAATGACTTCGAAATTAGAACCGTTCGCTAGCACGACTCCGTATTGTTTCTTCAGCTCTTCCCCGATTTCCATTGCGTCATAACCCTCTGGAAGAGTCACCCAGCCAAAATATCCGCCATGCAACGGTTCCATATGGGTCCCTCTTGGAAGGTAAGTCTTGACAGCCTCGTAAAGTGCTATGCTACGCTCTTTATAAACCATTCTTAAGTTGTTCAAGATCTCGTGTGCTGACTTATTCTGGAGCATCGTTCCAACAATCATGGAGTTCATTTGAGACGGGGTTCCTCCCGAAGTATTGGCACCACCTTGGGAGAGCTGATAGGCTAATTTCCGTGTTACAGTTTCGTGATATCCAAAACGTAAACCAGGGGCAATCAACTTCGAAAAGGTCGCGTTGGATACGGTATTGCCAAATCCCTCTGGATCATCGTTTGTCTCTCTATCTAAGTGCACAAATCTTTTCGGCGGCTGTGCCAAACGCTCCACGGGCTGGTCGTAATTTAACATGTCGTAGACATCGTCCGCCAAAATTAGCATGTCGTACTTACGCGCAAGTTCTATGAGTTTGCGTCTCGTCTCGACTGTATAAGTCTCTCCGCTGGGATTGGCATACGTCGGGATACAATATAGAACGTAGCGGTAAACCTTTTTTTGATAAGGTTTGAGTGGGTTGGTGATTATCTGCAGATCTTTTGAATCATCCTCACTTGCATGATCTTTTTCGAGCTGTTCCAGTTTGTCCTCCAGGGTATTCAGGTCAATCTTTCCATTACCTACTTCGTCAATGGCAGTAATTTTATTGGAAAACCCGGCATCTATAAAACAATCATTGATGAGAAAATAAGTAGGTGTGATCACAAATGCTTGTCTCGTGTAACCAGTGTGTGCTAAAGTAGTTTCAAGCAAAATACTCAAGACCCCATAGGAAGCACCGGAGTTTAAGTTCAAAAAGTCCGGATTTGATCTAGCTTTATCTCCTGGTGCGAGCCTGAATGCTTCCTCATTATTGAAATGGCAAATAGTTTCCCTGACCCATAGGGCACCTTCATCACTCCCGTAGGTTAACGGATGCCTGTTTTTGGTGTCATCATCGAACGCCCTCCTTTCCGGCGTAAGTAATTCTTCAGCAGCCCGTGCTATCTGTTTGCCAGGCAGCAATCTGAAAGAGGGATGACCTTTGAAGAAATTGATGGAGGCGGGACAATCCTGACTCATTAATCTATTCTTTTGAGTGAGCAGTAACAAAGTTTATACTTGCAATCTTTCAATAGTCCTGTTGCCTCGAGTACTCGAGAAGTACTTCGCCAAAAAATTGTAACAGGACGAAAAAAAGGGTCAACTTTGAAAACATGTACAAAATGTCAGGTATTCATTCGAATTTTCTGGAGCCATTTCATCCTGAGCTGCGCAGAGATTAAATGTTTCCTTATTTTTCTCATCTATATAACGTTACAAGCGCCAAAAATGATCCTTAGAGCACCGTTTTACCTTTTCAGCATAATTTGGGTCGTCCCACTCCAAAAGTTTTCAAAAGTGAGGAGCTCTTGACCGCAAAACTAATACTCTAGCAAGTCCTGATATATCGCTGAATCTTTCGCAAACATAGTCTTGTTGAATCAGCAAGATATGTTCTTAGTATGCAAGGCCACTATTACGCCTCGGCTAATTATTTTTCAAGTGTATCTTTCTCAATTCACTGGCCTACGGTTCATCAGATGATGTGCGTGAGTAAGCAAATCTGCATAGTCGTGAGCTTTGAAATGATAGTCTGAGTTCGAGATACCCTCCAGAAACGCCCTGGATGCGATGGGCGAGAGCTTAATCACACCGTGTTCCCTTGCGTAATCTAACAGCTTACTTAAGCGATATCCATCACCCTTGCATTGACGAAATAGGATAGCAAAAGAATCGTCAAAATCCAAGGACTTGTATACTTCAGAAAACGTTTGGAAATATTCGATTTTGGATGCTATGTGGTGGTTCGGTTGCAGTAAAAACATATTCAGCAGAAGAGTCAATGTGCTTCGATTGTGGATGCTGATTCTATTTGTCTTAAACATCATCTCCATCACTTCCTCCTTACTTGTCTCTGCCATGCTTTTTGTTAGGAATGGGAAATCTCGTACACTAATTTTTGACGAAGTGGGCAATTGGTTGTCCATGTCTTGCAAATAAACTTTCCACTTCTCTCTGAATTTCGTTTTCTGCATTGTGCCTTTGGCAAAGTTTTCCACCTTAATCCTCAGTAGTTCGTATTCGCAAGGGTCTCCACTATTCCTTCTTCTAGCGTGAAATTTTTTATAATGAACGTAAAGTTGTTCTGGAATAAAATGCTTATTTTCGTTCAAGGCCAAGTTCCCTATGCTACAAAGCAGCTCAGGATCTATTGTCAGAATCGGATGTCTTCTCACGTATTTATACCAGATATGAGATACGGACTCTATATGTCCCCAATAACAGCCTCTTGAAAGAAAGGTCTGCAAAAATGCGTAATCCATGTCCGTCATAGGGACCTGCCGTATCAGCGATAATGCCTCATCAAATCTGCGATTCAGCACTTTCAGATATAGCTGGTTTAAAGAAGCTTGAGAAAGCGACCGCTTGAATGTCAGTACCCCCTTCATCAGAAATTGTAACTCTTAAAAACGACGGTCTATAACGATGAATAGGAAAGCATTAACGCACAGTAGCTAAATGGCTCTTTGGCCCCTTTATCCTTCGGCTAATGGCATCATGCTTGTGCTTTTTACTGTATTGAAGAAAAATTTTGGTTCGCAATAGGTGAAAAAATGTAGTTCATTTGATAAAAATTTGTGGGTTGAAGCAAATTGACCTAGAATAGCAGGAAATCAGGCCCACTCATGATGTTAAGAACATCCATTCTACGTTCTGCTGCAAGAATTGTATGTTTTTTTATTTACAACACTTATTAATAGCGACGGGTGAACTAACAGCCATAGACACACAGAACGGTTCCGAGATCTTTGCTCGCCGGTCCTTCGCTTACCATATCGAGATCCACTGCCCTGAGATTTAACTCTTCTGATGCCAGCAAAGCTTCAAGCTCTGAAATTCGAACAGAATTGCCTTCAGTAGACGATTTGACCTCGACATCAGATATAGCGGACCAGGCTTCTCAAGCACTAGGTGAGGCTTCCAACCACATTGGGTATCTGCACAGCATTGGCTTGGCAAAATCATGGTGGTGGCCGGCTGACGTCGTGCAACAAACTTTAGAATTTGTTCATGTCTACACAGGGCTTCCATGGTGGGGGACCATTTGTGTGGTAACACTGGCCGTGCGTGTGCTCATGTTTCCTATTTATGTAAAGTCCTCCGATACTGTTGCTCGTAACTCGCACATCAAGCCCCAAATGGATAAGCTAAATGCGCAGTTGATGGCAACGACCGATCTGTCTGAAGGTCAAAGAGTGGCAATGAAAAGAAAAAAGCTACTCGCTGAACATGGGATCAAGAACAGATGGATGGCAGCTCCTATGTTGCAAATTCCCGTGGCGCTGGGCTTTTTCGCGGGCATTAGGCACATGGCTAACTTCCCCGTAGATGGATTCACCAATCAGGGAATTGCCTGGTTTACTGATCTAAGCCAGGCAGATCCTTACTTGGGGTTACAAGTAATAACTGCTGCAGTTCTCATAAGCTTTTCCCGCTTAGGTGGTGAGACTGGCGCCCAACAATGGAGTCCTGTCATGAAAAAAGTTTTCACCATCATTCCATTATTGTCCATTCCTGCTACTATGAATGTATCTGCTGCAGTAGCTCTTTACTTTGCGGTCAACGGTACGTGTGCGGTTTTGCAGACTTTGACTTTGAGAAATAAGTGGGTGAGACAAAAATTGAATATTGCCGAGGTTTGCAGGCATCCACAAACTGATTCCGGTCCTCAGAAGGGTATCATGGAAACATTTAGAGAAAATATGGCCAAGTCTAGGGAACAAGCCGAACATAGACAAAGGATGAAGGAGAAGGACATGGAAGAGCAAGAACGCGTCAAAGAATTGCGGAAAAACCAACACATCAAAATTGTGCGCAAGTCGGATTTGCACAAGAACTTGCAAAAATAGTTTCAAACAGGCATGTTAACTATTTGTTATACAGCACCAGTTTTTCTCTGTTGGAACAATGTAAATAGTGAATATTAAAGATAGGCTCCAAATGTTATTATTAAAACTATTATATTATTTAAAAAAGGCGTCTCTTGGGTCTATAAGAAAAATATTAGTTTTTCAGCTTTTCATGTCAATCTTAATTCTTTTAATTCTTTGTATTTGCCAAAATCATTTAATCGAAAAAGTCCTGAGGTGACTTTATGTAAAACTGCAGAATAGTTTGTATTGCTCCCAAGGTTGATCCCATACTGTTAGCTAAATCTTCTTGATTTATAAAGCTCATTGAAAAAACAATAGCTAAATTCGAAGCGTCCATGCGATTGTTTTCCATATGCTGATGTACTTTGTTTAAATGCAAAACAATTCTTTTTAACGTCTGATAATAGCATAATGGCAGAGTTTTCAATAGACCTACCATGCTTTCCGTGAATTCTTGGAAATTCAATTGCTGGGCTTTGAGTCTTAGAGCAATATTAGCAAAGTGTTGTACCTTTTCGTTGGTGAAAAGGCATTCAGGAAGTTCTCTCAAATACATTTTGAAGCAACCAGCAATAGCATTTATCTCGAACCACCGATCATCTTCCAAAGTGAAAGAGTTGCTTAAAGCACCTTCCTCGTCAAAAGCATTTTTCAGGGCATTAACGCTACCTACAGAACCAGGAATTCTGTAAAGACCTACTTCATCCAAGCCGCGTAGCTCAATTTCCTCGAGCAGTTTGACCACGATATTGGGTATCACCGTACCCTCACGCTCACAAACATCCTCTAAAGGCACCGCAAAAACTTTGTTGTAGGTCTTGCTTTTGTACCTCTTGGAATAATAAGCGTATCTTCTTGAAGCTTTAATCATTCTTACCCATTGCTTCAATTCAGCAGTTCCTGTGGCTTGCATTACAATTTCTTGACCACCTTGCATAATAATTTTGAAACTGCAGGCGAACGCAGCGTTTTTGTAATTCATCAGCTCAAGCACATTTTCAATCTCGAAAGTCTTGACTTGGAATACAGGCTTTTGTTCCTGTATTAAAACTGCATCAATCACCGGTAAGTTCATGGGTGCAACGGTACCGTTAGGTTGCACATCGGGAACTAATATACTATGGAGAGAGTTGTTGGAAGTGGATGAATTGAATCCGCCGATGGAGAAGGGTCGTCTGAAAAAGCCGCCGAGTTTCCTGCCCATATGATTGTGTCCTGAATTTGAGACGAGAGAGCTCCTGGCTCCTAACGAAGCAACTGAGCTCCGTTTATCCCTTGCAAATGTTGAACTAGAACTGGCAACAGGGGACGAAGGCACACTTGGCGGTTGTAAATTTGTTAACATCACAGAAGTCTTAGGCTTCCTTTGCATGACCTTTTGTAGAACCGCAGAACGCTTGTTTTCATGCTCTTGTGCGGAGAGAGCTTCAATTTTTTTTTGATCACGCCTTATTTTCTCAACCTCTTCACTCAATATCTCATTGAACAACCCATTCTCTTGAAACTTCAACATCTTTGATTCTGAACCAGCAACGATGCGAGTACTTTTTCGGAAATCTTTGTTTGGATCTACAGCTTCTAGAGACAGGCAGTTACCGAAATTGCGGCTGTCGTGTTCCTTAGCGCCATTAGTGTAGTCTTCCGAAGCTGGAATCAAATCCACGATATTAGAAATGATATTGCTGACGAACCTTCTCTTATCGAAATTGATCAACTTGGAATTCATTGTGCTCATATTTGGAACAAATTGGGCAATTTCAATAAGTCTTAGGATGAGCCAACCAGTGCAAGGGCACAAGTTTTTAGGCTTAGCCATATATATGCCATCGTTCTCCACAAAGGACCTAACGTGTTTATCATCAATGTTATCCAGGATGCGACAGACCGAGGGCAAATAGTCATCCTGAACATAAGATAAGAGAGAATGAGTTGCTCTCCAAGTATGCTCGTAATACCTCGACTCAGGTGAAACAATCGCATCACTGATAGCAGTTTCAATGAATGATGGTATATGTGGGGAAATAGACTTGAAGGTGGCATCGCCTTCTTCCTCAAACAAGTCTAGCGCAGAATTTTTCCAGCGGACATAGTTAAGAATTTGCAAAATGACGGCACATGCCTGTAAACGGCTGTCAGGGTTTTTAGCAGTGTCTGAAATCTCGACGGTGAAAAAAGAGGTCAGGGAAGTATGCAATCTAATTAGTAGTTGCACTGATTCCGGCAGTGTTTTCAATAAACGAGATTCGCCCTTTTCATTAGCCCCTGTTAACGTCCGAATCCACGAGAATACATTCATAATTTCAAGATCGTCCAGCTGGGAAGAGCCGGAGGTAATCATGTTGTAGGCAGCTTTGTGTTGAGGAAATGAAAAATAAGAAGTCAGAGATTCGTATGAAAAAAGCTCCAAAACTTGATAAACTGCAAACCAATCTTGTTTGGTAATTAACTTCATTTGCTGCAGAATTAAGTTGTCAAGCTCATAAACCCAATCTAATATCCCTTCGTAGTCGTTGTATCTTAATTCATGAAATTTCGCTACCATAGAGTCCTCTATAGTGTTCAGATTCAATAGGTGATTATAGTCTGTTAATGTGACAGTTCTAAATGAATCCAATAAGCTTGTCACCTTTCTTTGTGTTCTGTTGACGCCCAATGGTCTGTACATCTGCTTCTGATAAGCAGATCTTATACCAGTAAATAACTCAGATAACTTTTTGAAGTATTTCTGGGTCTCCTTCACGTCTTCGGGGGACGAAAGTTTTTTCATATGTTCTATCCGACGAGGCCACTCGACCCCCACGTCCTCTTCCATGATCTTCATAATATCCAGTAAAGTATTGCTACTGGCCATATCGTCTGTAAAATCGGCATAATGATTCTTTACCAGATTGTACAAAGATTCTGCAGCTCCAACCTGGATCTTGCTCCAGTTAGTGTAGCTTAAATTTTCATCAGAAGAAACATTCATGTCCCACACTGGAAACTTTTGATCGTTAATCGCGGTTACGTCGGTAGACTTCACCTTTGAAAAACCGTTTAAAAGCTTTGTAATCGAAACTGCGCAGCTTTTGGCCCCAATGTACCTTTTGGCTAAGTTTTCCAATACTGAAACTGTCATGGTAAAACTACGGTAAGTATTGAAGAAAGTCTCTGTAAAAGTTTCATTATCCATTGATAACCTGATGAAAGCAAAATCTAGTAATCCCAAGTTCTGATCTTTCGATTCATGATCAAGATATTTCCCAATATTTCTCTCCTTATTATGATGGAAATAATTTTCCAGATCCTTTGTCTCTACCAGGCGTGAAAAGACACCAGCTGTCAAGACCAAAAGGTCAAACATTTTTTCTAATGAACCTGATTTCAGCACGACTGGAATCACTGACTCCTTAAGAGTCTCAGATTCTTTATTGAAAAAATCGATATTTTCTAAACTTTTGCTCAATGTATTTGCCACATCTTGGGATTCCCTGTTGCCGCCACCCGTGCCAGCATTGGAAGACGAGTGCTGGGAAAACCTTTTCGGGTTTTCAATGACCGTGCTAGAGGAAGCTGAGGCCAAGTCAGAATCGTTGCAGGATTTGAAGATGAAATCATCAGAGACACGGAATATGTCACTGTCAATGTTGAAGGCGTCTCTGATACATTTCAGAAGATGTTGCCTACTAGACTGCTTAGTGGACATGGCTTTCACTACAGGACCATCAATATTCTCTACACCAGTGATTTGGTTTCCATCAGCTTTACTTTGGGAGTTCATGGTCGAGCCACCTCCGCTAACCGATGTTATAGTGTCACTACCAGCATTGTTGGAGTGGCTACTATTTTCTAACGGCATGGGTCCACTAATATTAATATTTTGAGCATGTTGACCAATTGGTGATTTGGGCCTCGTAGGTGAAGGGACGGCAGTAGCAGTCATAGTAGTAGAAACAACTCCCGCAGCACCAATTAATGATTGTCTAGAGAAGAGCGAATAATTGGGTAACAGTTCATTGAATAATACGGGCAGATAGGAACCAGTGAGCAAGGGACTTCTTTGGCTTCCTATAGAAGAATAAGCCTTTTGGTCGACTCTTGGAGGATCCAATTTAGTACTTAATTCCATAAGTCCTGAGCTGTTCAGAGGTGGTAGAGAAAGATGATACTTCCAGAATTGATAGAAGACGCTTGAGTTTGAGGCACTGTCAGTGGGTCTCATCACGTCTCCTGACCTTTCCTTAGACAAGTTGTCTAAACGTTGCTGCCATTTGCGGAAAGCATTGTTGGTACGATTTATCTTTTTTTCCAAATACTTTAGCTTAGTCTCTGACGGCAAATCATCGGCATGAATGATGAGGTCTCCAAAATACGAGATAACATTAGACCTTATGACCGGATCCTCTAAGTTAGGAGGTGCAAGAATGAAGACACTGCTGGTGGATTTGGATGAGAGTTGCCTTCTGTTTAATTGGGCGATAGTAGGCACCCAGTCCTTAAAGATGATCCGTATGGTATATTCGGAAACATATTGCCAGGCCTGATAGAGCCTTAGGATGGGGACGGAGCACACTATAGTAGCTACAGCGAGCCAAGAAACCATGTCACCTAGGTGTTCGAACCGCACGCCCATTTCAACCCACTTACTCAAAATTTTTCCACGTTGTCTTGCAGAGATGATGTTACCTTCTGGAAAAACATGTGAGACGAATAGACGTCCCAGGAAATGGACATTTTTGTTATTATTAAATACCAATGGGTTTAAAGCAACAATTTTGGAATCAATGAATTTAGAATCATAAAGTAGAGAATAATCCGTACTGGGGGCCCAGTGAAGGCGAAACCTGAGGTTTATCCCATGCACTTCTTCCGCGAGGTGCTTGATATCCATTCTTAGAAACTTGTCAGGATTCATGAGGTCAGCTAGTGACTTATTAGAATTTCTACTGGGGACAGGGCCCCTACCAAAAGCAGTTAGCTTGTTCAATTCTATGTGCTTATCGGTGACTGCAACTTTCAAATTACTCGAGATCTCGCTGGAATGCAGCGATATGGTGTCAAGTAGCTTCACGGTCTTCTGTAGGACCGGCTCATCCAGAAGTAAACTAGGGAGCATGTCCAGCAAAGTCTTCACTACCAGAGCAAGCCTATCAGTCAGTTGATCATCTACTTGAGAAGAAACATTGCAATATTGTGTAGAGGCGATGTTGATTTTACCGCTATGTTTGGTGAAAGTAAGTCCAAATTGATCAAAAATGGCCAGAAAATTGTAGAAGTCATCTAGAATCGGCAGAGAAAGTAGTAAATTGATAAGGTGACGATTTTCGGATGTGGAAATATCCTCCAGGGATGTGTGAGGCCAACCGAATAATATGGCATGACAAAGAGACTCCATGGTGCCACTTACTATCTTTCCTTCCCTGTCCACCTTGAGATCGGGATGTGGATGCTGTGGGCTTAAATACTTTAGGGTTGGAGGCTTAGCGTTCCTCGAAGGAGATACAGGAACGGCAACGGCGGTGGGAGACGAAATAGTGGGCGTTGATGCCGTTGAAGTCGCTTTGTTTGACAATTCGTTACCTAGGTCCATGTCGTCCCCATCTGTAAGTGCTCCGTCATGCTCTCCATTACCTAAGTTTGGATCAAAACATTTAACGTTACTTGAGAGTCCACTTTTGTAAAAATTTAATAAGGGACCCCTCAATTGTACACGGTACAATTTATAATCTGGAATTGTCAACGGTGGATCGGCAATCTCTGGAGGTCCATGATCAAACATTTTAGAATCTCTACGATTGCTGCCACCAATGCTACCACTATTCTCATTGCTGCTATTAATTAATACTTGCCCATGAGAACGGTTCAACCAACCGCTTCTGAAAACTGTTTGATCGTAGTTATCCTTGTTAAATTGGATAGGAGTGTATGAATTGGTCCCTAAAGTTGAATTAGATTGATTGCTGTCGTTAGATGCAGTACTTGAGGCACCTGTAACAACCGCTTCTGCCGTTGTTGCGGAACTAACTGCAGAAGATGCAGGATTATTGATTGGTTGTAAGGTGGATCCACTGTGGCTACTAATGGTAGAGCTCATAGGGTGTGATTGTGGCTCCTTGGCAGATGTGTGGTACATTTCTGCATCGTGAAATTTCTCTTGCGACCTATTCTGACGAGCTTCCGCAGGTGCAGATCCTAGAGAAAGATCTGATGAAGCTCTTGGAACCGATGTAATGCTTCTGTTGGATCGATTGTTCCCGTCAGCCATATATATAGTTCCACTTGATCTTGGCGTGCCCTGTGTAGACGAAATAGGCGCATTAGAATATCTTTTTAGGGAAAAAGCAGCTGATGGAGAGCTCCTTCGCTTGCTGGAGACACTCGAGCTAGTGGTATGTACGCTTGCGGTACTGGGGCTCGTGTGATGGTATCTATGATTTGTAGTGCTTGAGTTGGAACTTTTGCTCCCCAGCAACGAAGATGCGTTGGAATTGCGGGACTTTGAAGTTGCCACATTGGAAGCTTGTGAGGAGTTACTGCTCGTAGTGCTCCCATTATTGCCACTGCTTGTCGAATTCGACTTTTTATTCTTGGAGGACCATATCAGGCTCTTCATGAGGAATGAGACGTTTCAATCACTCTACTGTCTTTTCTTCAGGTCTTCAATTGGAATGCCTCAGTGATTGAGTGAGACTTGAGAATCGATGAACCACTCCTTAGACTTCTCGCTTTTAACAAAACAGTCAATGAAAGAAACGTGAGTGAGCAGATGGAAAAGTTCCACTGTTGAAGTTTGGCCGTTTACTCGTCCAAACTTGACTCACGTGCGAGTATCTAGTGGGGAACGACTAGTGAGAGTTAGTTGGACTCTTTTGGTGGGTGGTTCTCAGTTCTTGGGATGTCGAAACCTTGCGAATCGAGCGAGATTTAAAGAGGCGCCTCTTTTTGCCTCTTTTTTCTCAATTTTTTTTTTCTGCTCGCGTCGCGTCACCGACTGGATATTACTGGACACTTGTTGAGTATTAGAAACAGATATTGTAGCACTGAAATGGTTATTATTACCTGGCATATACTAAACTAATACGCGCCCTAGATATTTTTCATCAACTTTATTTCATCATTACTCAATTAATACTGCTTGTAAATATGTTATTTTGTCCCCCGCTAGCTTATTAAATTATTTGTACCGAAAGGAACCCTTGTGAGAAGGATACTTTGAATGTAATTGCTTCACGTAATACGGAGATATATTTATTTGCAATTGGAAAACAGAAGTGTTTTGTGTGCCGTTGCAATTGTCAAACAGAAAATTAGCCGTTAAATATATCAGAAACTTCAATTCAAAAACTCATTTAGGAAAACTTACAGGGAATAAGAATAATTCGCAAGGATTAAAGGCTTGTTCTTTTTTTTACTACTAAAACCCGTCAATTTACTGAGAATTATTGGTTCATTTCCTGGAGAAACTGGGAAGAACGTATATTATTAGATGCCTGGAGAAAAGAGAGTATCGAGTTAACCCATGCGATTTTTGCAAGTTATGCGCATAAGACTGCGCCTAACTAACGCGAGCAAAAGGTCTAGAAAAATATCACAACTATTTTTTCTGTCATTGTCAAAGAGCAATATGCTTGTTTATCCTATCTGCTCAAGTATCTCAATAAATAGATTTAGGTATAAAATAGTATCTTCCACGTTTCAAACTAAAGACGGCATGTTGCCTCTCTCAACCCTGATAGACGTCGAGATCTTTTGAGATACCACTTGAGATTATTGAACATGCCGCTATAAATTAGTTTGACATCTAAGGTGATATCTCCTCTACAAACCATAAAACGTCTACCGTGAAATTTGTAATGGTAGACGCGATTTTTATGCCTGTCATTGTCCTTGAAGATTCTGTCGAAAGCAAAAGGAAACTGATATTATAATTACTTGATCAGATTTATAGCTTTTCTTTGTCTGAAATATATAAGTTTCTCGCTGAGCATTTCTTTGAAACCATGAAATCGAGAGAAACGAGCAATGCTGTGACCTCATCATAGTTGAAATGAATAAATATTTGCTTACAATGAGCGTTTTGCCATCTGCATGGCACCTTCTTTAGTTTTAGTCCCACCTGTGAAGCCAGATGCATGCACGAAGATACAGCCAGGAATGCCAGATTTCGCACTCAATTCCTCATCTCTCACTCCCCTCCAAGGTTCCAATATACCTTGACGGAACTCGAAAGAGCCCGGTTCCACGGGAACAGTGGTTACACGCCATGAGCCAAGACTATCAGGGAAAAGCACAAACTGAATCTGGTTTTCAATACCCAATTCCTCCTCGATATCGAAGAGATGGTCCTTCCAGGGGCAAAACTGACCAAATTCAATAATTTTTCCGCTTTTGTCCACGTCAAAACGATTGTCAATAGCTTGTCGAACCAATGTCTTCGCAGGTAACCATGAATTGCCGTACCTTTTAACCAAGTCTACAAATATGGTCCCGATAAACGCACTGGCTTTTCCAAACTGCTCGTCAAATTTAGCGGGGGAATTATCTTCATTCCAATCGGGGTTCATACCCGAGATAACGCCAGGGATAGTGATGGCGCCCTGTGAAAACTTAGGCTTGCCGTCATCATAGCAGTTGATACCGTTGTCATTCGCGTCAAGAGCTTCGATGAACTGCTTGTATATTTTATGATACAGGAAATCTAAATCTTCTGGGCTCAATTCTTTGGCTAAAATGGACTTGATGATATCGCGACCATAGTGCTTGTAGGTCAACCCAGCACTCGACAACTTGATATCACGTCCTTCGAAAGTTTCAAAAAACCCGCGTTGGTGGTGATCAAAAAACTTGACACCATCGTACTTACCACCGACATCAACCACAATGTCGCTCTCTTCCCAATCTTCAGGCTTCCGTGATCTAACAACTTTGGCAGTTTTGAATTCTGGTAACAGCTTTAACATGTAGACAGCCAAAGCTTCGTCTGCATGAAAAGTACCACTATGTGTACACACTACTTTGGCCATTTCGAGCTTTGCACGCTTTACACTCGCCATGAATCTGCAACAGTTCCTTGCGATGAGCATGTTATATTTTATATTTTTCAGCTGCCTTTTTTTTTTTTTTCCTCCACTTTCAGCGGTGAGCCTTGAAAAGTAGCAGCATTAGACAGACGCACCAAATGCCGTTTCTCTGTAGGCGAATAAGTGCACTCTAAGAGCCTCCTTAAAACCTGTTCAAGGTTCTTAAAGTACGTATAATGGTCTTCCAGTTAGTTCCTCAAACTTGCAGGACTGTTCTTGTCGTACCGGGTAATTGGCCGATCGAACGTTTTCTGATTCCCTGTTGAACTTCCGACTAAATCTTACTACTTCACTCGTACTCTGCGTATTTATATCGAGGCAGCACATCGCTTAAATATGAGATTTCCTTTCAAATATACTAGAGCACAGCTGGAGGTATTCAGGTTCTCTTTCTGCCTTCTGGCACCGGTTGGAGTGATGTATTATATTGGTACGGATACAGACAAAAAGTTGAATGTGCCTGGTTTTTACCCAGACCCTGAGACATTAAATCAGATCCCAAAGGAGCGCTATGAGATCCAGGCAGAGCTTGCGAGAATGAAGAAGGAGCGTTTGGAGAAGAGACTGAGGTTAGAGAGGAAGCTTCTGGAACAAGGCATTGACATCGAAGCTGAGAAGGCAGAAATTAGAAGGGAGCTTCAACAAGGTAAGCATTGAGTTGCATATCTCTCCTGCTGTTTTTCATGTTCGTGTAAATATTCAGATAACGGTGGGACTTCATGTATTACATATTTATTAGAGATTGAAATAAGTCTCAGGGTAGTCCTTGGGCTTCACTGCGGATAATTACAAAGCTGGCAGATACGTGCTAGTTGCGTTTCTCAATTAACTTTCAAACGTTGGGATGATATCTAACATGCGATGCTTGCTAGCGCATTGCTGTGTCATCCGTGACGAAGTTGATATTCAAAGAAGGGATCTTCTATCTATCACCAATTCTGCGATGCTTCGTAGCAACGGTAATGGCAATGACAAGGACCAGGACTGATTCGCTTGTAACGAGCATTGCGGCCCATTCTAGTGGAAGCAATTCTCAGCCGTTACCAGAATTGCTTGATGATGCTTATTTGATACAAAAATTGCAGGAGCTGTCGGAACAATTGGACAAACCAGAGGTGCACCAAAAGTCTACGGTGCAAACTGAAACAATCAATCCAGATCCTTACATTCAATTCAGTTCCTACACGCAAAAATTAGGCTCCAATATACAAGAATATGAGAGGATCATTGCTCAATCGCAGAGAGTCAACAATGAACTCGAGGAGGCCATCAAGATGTTTGACAATATATCGAGGAGCACCAAAACATTTGTGGATAACACAAAGCAGACTCATGATGAGTATGTGCAGTTGACTTACCTCCATGAACAGATTCCCCGTATTTTGGAATATTTTGATGCACTAGATCCTATAATGCGTCGCTTAAACCACGTTTCTACCTCTAACGTGGTACGAAAAAATTCCTTCAAGAGTATGCTGTGCAGCATTGATGACTCCCTTGGTTTTTTGGAGGAACATATGGATTTGAAAGATGCCGAGTCTTATAGAATCAAATTTAAACGGTGTTTAGTAAAGGCTTGTGAACTAATTTCAAATTACTTGAACTCTATTTTGAAGCAGTTATTTGTGGAAATAAGCACAAAATTGGATTCGTCTACCACCTCATCTTCGGCGTCTAGGCAGGCACTATTATACAACAAATTTGCCTCTTTGGCTGAAGAATATCATGCTCAAGTCGTCGAAATCATTTCGAGGGCAAACAAAGGCAAATATCAGAGATATCAGGATGAACTGGGATCCATCCTGACCGATTGTTATGACTCTTATTTCCAAACACGTATGAAATTATTGCAACCATCGATTTGGCAAAGATTAGACGAACTAATTCTTCAAGACAAGCAGATGTTATTGACAAATTTTATTCAAGATGGAAAAGCATATTTTCAGCAACTTTGCAACGACGAGTACCGACTTTTCACAAAGTTTTTTCCGGAGGAAGAATCCAAATCGAAAGTCAACCGATGGTTTATCCAGCTTTGTGAGCCTGTATACGACTGCGTCAGAATAAGAGTACTCAGAGAAACAGATATATCGACATTATGTGATGCGTTAACGTTATTCAGCCAATATTATGAATTTGAAGAGGATTCAGACGAGTATCAAAAACAATTCGGTCAGATTAGGTACGATAAAGTGTTTGAGCCAATGGTTCAGGGACTTCAAACGACGTTGATACTAAGAGTTCAGGTCTATGTACAGCAGAATATTGTCAAATATACCCCCGCAAAGGATTCATTCATCATCGCTAACCGTAAGTCTTCAGCGAGGGAGCGAAAATCATTCAGAGAAAAAGAAGACACTATGGTGGTGTCCTTTCTGAAGGGGGTCCAAGATCAAATGGGGATTGGAGAATCTGAAGACTTGGAGTCTTATTATCCACCTCTTGTGAGGGGACTTGCACTGTTATCGCGCATTTACGAAATGGTCAACTCTGTGGTATTCGACGATTTAGCCCACCACATTGTTCATGACTGCATGTTGTCTTTAAAATCTGCTTATAACAAAGTGCAGAATTCGACAAGTGATTTGAGTAATTGTGAGGTGAAACTAGCATATTTGAGAAACTTATTGATGCTGCGTCAGCAATTACAAAGTTTTAACATACAGTACTCTGTCAATGAGACTTACTTAGATTTTTCTGGTGTGGAAAGTTTTTTCAAATCCGTCACTGCGGGTGCCAGAACTTTGAGATTCAGAGACTCATCTGTGTTCAGTTTAGCTAAAGGCCTCGTACCCAGGGTCGTGAATAATTTGGTTGATGCTCGTACTGAACTGATGGTGGATCTGCGAAACATTATAAAGGATTTCACGGAAGCTGCCGCCAAGAGCATCATTGAAAATACGCTCGTAGTCGACGTTAAAGAACCTGGCTCTAACTTGATTCAGAAGAATATGCTGCTAAGACAGAATGTTGAGGAAAGACTTCCACGCATCTACGCACAAATTTGCGGCTACGTTGAAGATGAAGAAGTTGTGTCTCATCTGTTAGAAGCTGTGCAAGAAATCATCATCGAGTCCTATCGCAGTTTTTACGAAGAAGCTAGCGAAAAAGCTGAAGCTGGGCTCCTCGATAAGGAAAAGGTCTCTGAGTTAATGTATGACGATGTACTCGCTGACTTTTTGAGCTCCGTTGTCAATAGATTACTTACTGCCTCTGAAGAACTCTAACTGTTTTCAAACAACATAATAAAAGCAAGCATATTGAGGTAGTAATATGTATATATACATTGTAACTATTGATTTTCTTCTTCATCCATCGGATTGTAAATATTCTTGGAGAGGAGCCTGTTCAATTCGCGCTTTACAAAGTCAACCTTGGCAGGATCAATCAGGAGATGAGTGTCGTCAAGTTCTTCAAGAATAACGTCGCTTCTGTCTGAATCAATCTGTACGATAAGTGCTTTGATGGAGGGGTCGCATTGTATCAGTGCTCCTCTTCGAGCTCGTGGCATTCTTTAGTCGTTGATCGTTTGAAACTTTATAATGTATTTTACTCATCTAATAGCCGGCGAAACGGTTCGATAAACCTTTAGCGCGAGGTCTTGAAAGTTCACAATACATTAAAAAGGCAGTCCTCGGAAACTTCAACAGGAGTCGATGATGAGCAAAAAAACATCTTCAGAAGCTGCATCTCATAATCATGATCAGCTAGATTCCACCAAGCAGACTGAAAACTGTAGTGCAAGTGAAGAAGAAAAGTGTATTCAAGGTCAGCAGTCCGACAGCCTTAGGGATAAGCATTCTAGCACAGAGAAACCTGCCGATGGTGGGGAAAGTGTTCAAGGAGACGAAAGGGATTATTCTGATGGAGAGAGTGAGAGTGATGGAGATGAAGATACGGAGCCTCCTTTGCTCAAGTTCACGAGGGTGACCAAATTACCCAAGACTTTTCGAAGAGATGCAATATCTACGTGTTTGTTTCACGATAAAATCTTTGCATTTGGAACGCACGCTGGAGTATTACATCTAACCAATACGGATTTCACGCCTATACAAACGCTGAAATGTCATAGGTCATCAATCTTATGCATTAATACCAATGGAACTTTCTTCGCCACTGCATCTATTGATGGAACAGTGGCCATTGGTCAGATTGAAGATGCCAAAAATATTACCTTATTTGACTTTAAAAGGCCTGTTCAGGCTGTCGTTTTGGATACGGATTACAAGAATTCCAAGACTTTTGTTTCAGGTGGGATGGCGGGTGAAGTTATTTTGTCCCAAAGAAATTGGCTGGGTAGTAGGATAGACATTACGTTGGCTAAAGGGCATGGACTTATTTTGGGCATATATACGATCGACGACATAATATTTTGGATGAATGATGCAGGAATCACATTTTATAGCATTCACAGCAGGACTCAACTTTTAAATGTGCCCTTTCCAATTGACCTGAAAGATGGAGTGCGACCGGATTTATATAGACCCCAAGTGCATTGTCCGGAAACAGATAGAATAATAGTTGGCTGGGCCAATCATGTTTGGATGCTTAAAGTATCGCTAAGACAAGCTACAGACTCCAGCAATAACCTGGGAGCTATATTATCCACTGCAGCTTCCAGTTTAAGAGCTGCACCAGATAAAAAAGTAGAGCTAGAGCATTACTTTACCGTTAACATGCTCATTGCAGGCATTTCTTCATTCAAGGACGATCAACTAATGTGTTTAGGTTTTGAAAATGCTGACTTACATGGAAATCCCGTATCTAAAGTCCCTGAAATCTCGATTATAGACATTTTTACGGGGGAAGAAACGCACTGCGATGAAGTTGTGTTAAAAAACCATGAACAATTCTCTCTAAATGAATATCATTTAGGCAAATATATTGGTGAATCATCTCCTGAGTATTTTCTTATTACTCCCAATGATGCTATCCGTATTCAAGAGCTCTCGTTTAAGGATCATTACGATTGGTTTATGCAGAAGGGCAACTTTATGAGGGCTTGGGAGATAGGGAAGTATGTCGTAAATGATTTTGAAAGGCTGGAAACTGGGCTGAACTATATTGGTCAGCTGTTGAATGCCAAGCGTTGGGAAGAAGGTGCATGTAAGCTGTCAATAATTATTACAGGTACCGATATTTCAGATGACGAGAAGTTCAAAGAATTTGCACTAGAAAAATGGTCGGACACATTTATGAGAATAATCGGAACGGGAGAAGTTGCCACAGTAGCTAAAACAATCCCAGTCTTCCCTCAATTGGAGCATCGGGTTTATGATGCTGTTTTGGAACATTTTCTGAGGAATTTTCAATTAGAAAACTTCCTGAAATATATCGAGGCATGGCCTCCACAGTTATTTTCGGTAAAAAAGTTCGAAAATGAATTAGAGGAGCTTATTGAACGTCAAAATGGTTCCGAAAATTATTATAGAGATGCTGTTATTCATTTATACTTAGGAGAAAATAGGTTTTCCAAAGCCATGCCACACATGCTAAAAAGAAAAGATATGAGGGCCTTGACAGTGTTGCTAAACCACAATTTTTTGTCTCAGTACAAGGATAATCTTTTGGATATTGTACTTCTGCCTTACAATGGAAAGCTGGAAGATTTATCGAAGCTACCTATAGGAGATATTGAACATATCTTTGAGCAGTCGCTCGAACTTTTAGTCCGAAATAGACAAAGTTTGCCTGTACAACAGGTAATAAATTTGCTGTCTAATCCAAGCGAATTGCGCATCTTGTCATTCCTGTATTTAAAAAGGGTGTCAGTGGTAGATCCTCTGTCTACCGCACCCTTTGAAAATGACATGGTTGAATTATATTCAGAATATGAAAGGCCTGCATTGCTGAATTTCTTAAAATCTAAGACGAACTATGATGTTGAGAAAGCAATTGAGATATGTTCTCGCAATAAAAATTCTTACAATGAATTGATATATCTGTGGAGCAAAATAGGCGAAACAAAGCGAGCACTTTCGCTTATTATAGATGAGCTTAATGATCCAAAGCTTGCCATAGAATTTGTCAAGAATTTGGGAGACCCGGAGCTTCAGGATTTCATGGTCAGCTATAGTATGGACAAACCCAAGTTTGTCAAAGCTCTACTAAGCTCTCCAGATGAGTTTGGAAAGACTTATCTCGAAGTTATCAAGGGAATGCCCGAAACGATGGAAATTAACGGCTTACACAAAACGCTTATTAGAATTTCTAAGGAAAACTCACTAAGTCTAACCGTTAGTAAGAGCATTTTCAAGATTATTGACGATGAGACTACAGCGCATGCTACGGAGTTGTTAAAAATTAGAAGTTTGGGGAAGCCATTTAATGTGGATGAGAACGACTAATCGGACCTAAATAAATTTGTATGAGTGTGATTAACTTAGTAAGAGGAAAAATTACAAATTATGAAACATCGAATATTAAATTCCATCGCTAAAAAAATGCGGCGTTACCAGGCATTTGTAAGTTTACAGGGCCCTGAATTTGTTGTGTGGAAGAAATATCAGAACCACTGGGGCTTGGGTTAGTAGCACTAGTCAAGAATCTCTCTAACTGAACTTGGCCACGTCTAGCCTTTGAGGCATTCGTGTGTTTCCTCGCTTTGCGAATTTTTGACAACAGTGTACTATAATTAAACTTAATTTCATTAAGAGCCATTTCAGAGAAAACCAGTTCCCTGGATTCCACGTGTTTCAACACACTACCCAATGCATGTGCGATACTGATACTCGTTTGGCAATTTTGCACAGAGTTTGGGCCCAGAGGCAAATCGTTCAAGGGTGAAGAAGCTCTGAGCCTGTTGGTTACCACTGCATCGTTGAAAATGTGGTTTAAAGTAGAATCCTCGAAGGGAGGTATCGAAGTCGTGGAAGACACTTGACTTTGAGATGTAGCGCTAGGTTCAGGGGCCCTGCTAGGGTAAGAAGAGCCCAAACTTTGAGCTGTGATTCCAGCGTGGTTTGGGATAGAGTTTCCTTCACCTGGTGTTTGGCGTTGATCTGTAACGGTGGACGAGAACACATCGTTAAAATACTCGGAAGGAACCATTGATGTGTCCAGCCCTACGTTTCTTAAATCTAGTTCTCCATTCTCACCCATAAACAGGTTAGGCCTGTCTATTAATGTGCTGACATTATAGACTTTTCCTTGATTATCCTTGGGATAATCTTCACCCAGAATTTTATCGATGTTAACTTCGTAACCTGTATCCATTACGCTATTAGCATTATTGCTCGCCAACGTGACACCACCATCATTTATGTCGCTATCCAGCGCCTGTTCGACATTTTGAATATCATTCTTGCTAGAATTATTCTCCATATCCTCATCGTCCGACTCAGAATTGTCTGCTATGTCTCCGACATTGATGCCAACATTACCGTCTGCCATAAGGTCAAGATTTTGGTAATACCACATGGAATTAGCATTTCCACCATTGCTGGCCTTTTCGTCTTGTGTATCAGGTTCCATGAGGTCCACAATGGCGCTTTCCACCAACTCTTCAGTACTCAAAAAATTTGTATTCTTGTTCTCTATGTTAAGATCCAAGAGCATATCATGATCCCACTTCTTTGCACAGTAGAACTGACTGCATAGTTCATTGAGTTTGGCCTCCAGCACTTCATTTTTTTTAAAAGCCATACTGACACTTTCGCCAAGTTGAATCATGTCAGTGGGTAAAATGCCTGCGCTCTTCCAGTTTCCCCTTATAGTCTCTACTGGAATGGATTTCCAAGCCTTCTTTATGAATTTGAATGCATTAGACATCGTCAACTGACTTTGTTCGAAGCTAATCAACATTTTTTTGTGAGTCTTTCTTTCCAATTGGTTTTGCAAGTCTATGAGAGCTTGATATTGTTGTATTCTATACCTAGTTTTGAACTCATCCAAAACTCCCCAGTTGAATGGTAGGAACCTAGAATTTGCCGACGTGTAAATGAGTTCGATGTTTTTCAAATGCAAATTAATGATCCTGTGAGAGCAAGAATCATCTAAGACAATCCAGATTTTTCGGTTGTCTGCCACCAGCCGTTTGTCCCATCGCGCTAGCCAGTCGTGGAACAAGTTGCTGGTCAGCCACGATTTACGGTTGCTGTGATACGATATACCAAACTTTCGGGCCATCTTCTCACCTAACAACGACTGGGATACAGGATCCTGCGGCTCTTCGGGAAAATAGTTCCTGAAACTCTTATAGCTGTTATACTTTCCTACTACTAATGGCTTCAACTTTTCCGATCCATCCAAATTACAGCATAACATCACGGTGGCAACTTCTATCCTTCTCTGCATCTGACTGGCTTCGTACTGTGCATAGTCCAAAGGCAAATTATACGCCAAAAAAGTCTCATCCAATGTGAACAAGTCCTTGGGAGGCACTTTACGGAAGTATTCTTTCAACGTGTTCCTTTCCTCAAACGTCCAAACTTTAGGTGGTTTTGGAGTTTCCTCATCCATGTTAGATATGTTAACGTCCATTTTGGCCAAGAAATTGGTGATCCACTTATATGAGAAGCATCCGTTCCCTTCCCGTTGCTCTGCAGGTATTCGATACCACACAGATTGCGCTGTGTCCTGTAAAATGGGAGAAGTAACCGGTATACCATTCCATATACTTTGAGAAACCCATTCCTGTAGAATGCGACGAACCAGTAAGTTATTAGGCTTCCTGATCCTGTTTGCACACTTTTCACTGTCCTTACAATTCATGTAAATGTCCTTCTTGGCTAAAAGACGAGAGATAGTCCCCTGAGAGGGAACTTTGGGTAATTGGAAGGCCTCGTAGGCCCATCGTGCTAACTCTAACTGCGTCCATTTGGGATGCCTTTCCGCCATCAAACAGATGTTATTCCTATGTTCAATAGAAAGCATTTCACTTCTCGTTCTTTTTTGAAATTCCAGGCAAACAATCTCAGATATTCTTCATAGTCCTTTTGCTTCAAAGTATCAGTTCTCTTAAGACTACCTTAACTTCCGGTTTTTTTTTTTTTTTTTTTACTTCGTTCCAACGTTTGGATCAACTTTTAACAAAAATCGATGGGCCGTGGTAATAGGTTGTGGCCCGTGAAGGTGACACTCATGGAGATTGAAGACCATGAATACTGTCGGGACTCGCCCATCTGATTTTGTCGATAAAATAGCCAGTTAGACTAACATTTAAGCATATAACAACTGCATAGACGGAATTTCCTGCCTGAGATTCTTTCTTTGGGATAACTAAATACCTACATAGCTCGTCTACTTACTCACATACTCTTCAACTCCCTCTGTAAGTAGTGTAACCGTAATTGCTTAGCAGTAGTGGGATGTGGTAGTGCCTTGGGTCCTCCACGGTAAACATGATATCTACAAATGGGTGGAAGTTCTTTTGGCCCAAAGAATTATAATACTTGCCCACTTGAAATCTTATCTTATAACTACCTTGCTTTAATGTCTCCCACTGCAGACTCCCTTCACGCTCATGGATACCGATGGATTGCAGATAGCCCCTTTTAGCTGGATTAGGTTCAAATATCCACTCCGGAACCCTCCCATCGTCATTCGTACGAGCCATGGCGAATGGGTGTGATTCAAATGGCTCCGTTAGCAACTTGTCGCCGTCTGAGGAGGTCGCATCAACAAGATCGAGCTTGTAGATGCAACAAACAACGTTGGCAGCTGGTTTTCCTGACGTTGTGTCGAGGATGTGGCAAGTTACAGGATTTGGTGCCATGTTGGATAGCTTGTAGTTGCTGGGAGACGTGGATGCAGTTTATTGTGAGAATTTATTTATCCTTTATACTTGCAGCTGTAGTTCACTCGGTGAAAAGCGAGTCATACACCTGATATGGACAACGGAAACGAGTTCGACGAATGAATTACAACCATGTAGCCCATCAAGAAGATGGCGTGCAGTTTTACATACCGTCCTTGCTTATGCATGGGACTTACCAGAGTGTTACTGTGCCCTTGTTGGTGGCTGATCTGTTGCAGCTCGTGGACAGATCCAAATACGTTTGTCTGAACTATTACCAGGCCCAAATTTGGTGTTTATTTTGGAATAACCACCCATTAGAAAAAGTTAGTGTGCTAGGATGCGTTATTGGCAGTAAATGTAAGTTCATTGGAGATGATGATTATCTCCTTTTCCGTGTGGATGACTGTAGCGGTGGATCTCACTTTCTCAATTGCAAGTGCAGCAGAGAACGGGCATTGGGCTGTGGGATGCCTTGGGGGACTCTGAATGGGAGGAGGCTGAAAGTATATGGAACCTTTAAACTACAATGGTGCGAATTAGAAGTGGAGTACTTTGAATTTTGTGACGATATGCAACTGGAGATTCACCACTGGGCCAAAGCCATGGAGTGCAGGAAAAAGCTTCAAGTTCCTTGGACGCTGGACGTGCCATCCGTGTTAGCAGAAACCAATGAGAGATGCGAGGGTCTAGATTACATCCAACAGTTGTTCAAAGCTAATATGATGGATGACATGGTGATTGCAACCCCCTGTAACTCGCTTATGCCAACTAATCAAACTATGGAGAAAAAGCAGCCGCAAGATAGACCTGGCGAACCATTTGTGCGAGAACCGTCCATCATTGTTTCATGCAGCGTCACCGAGGCCAAGGTTTATCTACTAAGGTTCCTAATTAGTCATCAATACCACAGAATATCTACCACGGAACTATTCCAAGAATTATCTGATTTACTGGATCAAGTGGCTGCATTTAAATTCCAACAACAAAATTTGGCGGTACATGTCAAGCCATGGCAACAGTTGAGGACTGATATTTTCAATGAGATGCTGGGTAAATTGAAACAAGCAGGACTTGCGCAATTTCCCAATGGCAATGTGTTCGACTGGAAATCTTTGAAAACTTTGCACAAGTATAGTGTTGATAGAACGTGGTCTTTACTCAAACTGCAATGTAGTGCAGGTGTTCTTGATCATAATTATATTCGAAACAAATTGATCAATCCGGATCTCACGGACAAAGCTATTTTAAATGTGTTCAAAGAATCTCTGAGGGCCATTTGCGAAGCGTATCCACAGTTCTTGGCCAGCTGGTGGATCGACGTTGACAAGAATTCATCAGTCATACACTTTGAATATCCATGAATATTGCAAGATTGTGGATTGAACCTATGAATTGTATCGATAGAGCACAGAACTGGTCAGAATAAGGTAATATAGGGTCCTAAGTGCTTGTCTTTTATTGCATTCCATTTTCATCGCATCAGTATATCGGTCATCTTTGACGTTCCTGAAAATTTTCGAATAATAAGCTCATCTCATCTCATCGCGTCTCGTCTCATCTCATCGCATCATACGCATTATATCATATCTTATCATTGGCAGAATCCTCAATTGATTCAAGATGGGTTTATTCAAGGTCGAGGGCTGGGATTTAAAGACTGATGATGTGGCATACTACGATGCCATGTCCAGAAAGGCTGAGGAGAAGAAGAGGGAGCAGAAAGAGAAGCGGAAAGAACAAAAGAAGCAACTGAAGCAATTAAAGAAATCACGGTATGAGGAACCAGCTTCAGAACCCTCTCAAGGTACCAAGAGAAAGATGGAGGATTCAGCAACAAATACTAAGGAGAAAGTTATGAAGTCGGCCAAGCGGGAGTCGAAGTCGATCCCTCTACCAGAGAAGAAATTGACACCATTGCAGCAAAAGATGATGGCTAAGTTGACAGGTTCTAGGTTTAGATGGATCAACGAACAATTGTACACTATTAGCTCCGAAGATGCCCTGAAGCTTATCCAAGAGCAGCCGCAAATGTTTGACGAATATCACGATGGCTTCAAATCCCAAGTGGCATCTTGGCCTGAAAATCCTGTGGATGTATTTGTAGAGCAAATACGTCAAAGATCCAAAAAGCCCGTGAATGCACCTGGCGGGTTGCCTGGTCTACCAAGCAAGCAAATTGTCATTGCAGATATGGGGTGTGGAGAAGCACAGTTGGCCCTCGATATCAATAAGTTTTTTGCACAGTACAACAAGAGCAGTAAGAAATATCAACGAAGGTCCCACGTAGTCCATAGTTTTGATCTGAAAAAGGCTAATGATCGTATAACAGTGGCAGACATAAAAAGCGTACCTCTGCCAGACTCCTCCTGTTCCATTGTAGTTTTCTGCCTGGCCCTTATGGGTACAAATTTCTTGGATTTTATCAAAGAGGCTTACCGGATTTTAGCCCCTCGAGGTGAACTATGGATAGCAGAGATCAAATCGCGATTCGCAGATGGCAAGGGCGACGAATTTGTGGATGCATTAAAACTTCTTGGATTTTTCCATAAAAAAACTGACAACGAAAATAAAATGTTTACTAGGTTCGAATTTTTCAAACCGCCACAAGATATCATTGAAGAGAGGAAAGCCAAATTAGAAAGGAGACACAAATTCATCGAGACCGAGAACGAAAAGGAGGCGTTGGAAAAGAAGAGATCAAGAACGGCGGAGGGCAAATGGTTGCTCAAACCGTGTATTTATAAGAGAAGATAATAGCTCATGTATTTATATATGTGTTTGTTAATAGGGTTCTAGGAACGTGGCCTGAAGAACGATTGGATCGACGCCAATCTGTACAAATTGTCGAGGTTAGGGATCGATGGCATCTGGAACCAACTCTGGTTTGCTTCACTTTCGTCTTGGTTAGGATCCCACCTATCACAGCAGTGGAATCCATAAGTATTCCAACTGGTTAACACCAACCCAACGAGCACCAGAAGTAAATAGAACAGTTTGAGCCTTATTACACAAAGAAACGCAAACACGCCCCATACAACCGGTGTGACGTACATAGACCACCAAAACAGTTTAGAGTCTATAGGGTTGATTGGCGGGCCTGGCGCGTACTGCCTGTAGGATTCAAAAATGAAGGCTCTGAAGCCCTCTGATGAAGGATCGTACCACCAGCGCAGCTGCACGAGCCTACGACCGCTTATATTCTTAGTCAAATAGAAATCTTCGGCCAACAGAAGTACCACCACAATGAAATGAGGCGTGAAGCCTAGAAAGAGCGAACCCAGTACGTAAAACAGTATAGGTGCCAATTTGCCTGCAAGATGAACTGCAAGCAGCAACGGATGCGAGGATTTGAGGATGGTCTGGTAGAAGTTTCTGACGTGATCTCCAAATGCCATTGATATGCCTGCTAGTGATAATTAAGCTGGAATGTACGCCAACAATTTTTTTTGTCAATTTTCCTATGTTATACTGCTAAGCCAGAGCAAAAGTAATTGAGCCACGGGAGGCTGCTTTTCACACGTAAGAATGTGATTGTTCGGCTTGAAGAAGTTCGAATAGTGCTCCGTGCTTCACATTGTGAAGTAGATTATGCTGCTATTGAAAAAGGTAAATTCAATGTATAAAATAGTAAAAATTCCGATACGGGGAGTCGAACCCCGGTCTCCACGGTGAAAGCGTGATGTGATAGCCGTTACACTACATCGGATCAAAACGTAGATAAATCACAATTGAAACTCGATACTATATATAGGTTTGATGACTCATGTGCTTTTGGGTTAACTTCTTATTCGTCTTTGAGGTTGAATTGTAGAATAGTAGCTTTTCTACAGCCCGAACTTTTAAGCCCTGAGAAAAATACGTTTAAAAAATATGGAATAGTTCTTTTACGTCAGCCACTATCTACTGTTACTGTTCGAATCATGGGGTACTCAAAATACCTCTCATTTATTCTATTATTCTACCTTTATATTCATTACGGTTATTGTAAACTATCGTTTTTTTTTTTTGAAAAAACCTATGTATTTGAATATAATTGAGGACATTTCATATGCGACTCCGTAATTTTTTCTTGTCTTCGAGTAAGTTTTAGGCTAGTTTCAAGTCTCTATTCCCTATCGCCATTAGATAACTTATAGCAAAATTTCGCTAGATACGGGCATGGTAGTCAGCGCCTACGCCGTTTGAGAAACGTCTCTTTTTATTTTGGGGTTTTCAATGCTTTCCTCTTTTATCAACTTTGTTTTGTTTTTTGTTTTCTGGCGGAACCACCCACCAAACCAGCTAACCTTTACGTGTCTCGATGACGCACACTAAATTGCAATATCAATCTATCCTATAACGATCACCTTGGTAAAGATCTGGTCGATCTCAAAAAAGCCATGTATCTCATAACGCATTAAGAATTAAATTATTATTGAACTTAACGTATCCAAGTCTTTCCTTTTCTTTTCATTTCCCTTTCTTTCCTTTTCCTTCATTTTCCTTCATTTTCTCTCATTACTATTATTAAACAAAAAAATGGGTAAATTTGGTGCTCTCGCCGTGCACAGTCATCTCATGGCGCTTGTACTCATTAAGCTCCCGCTTTATGGCATTGATAAACCCGCTGTTTTCCAGTTGCATCATGCGACGACGGTCTTTTATGAAATTTTTATCACTTCTATGGTAATCTTGTGGCGACCATGTGTCCTTCACGTAAATATCTTGTGCAAACCTGAGACTTTTCTTGTGTATAAGCCCATTGGTGGTTACAGGTGGCATGGAGTCAAAATGTATGGCGTTCCAATTTTCCTGCAATCTCTTGATCAGCTTACTATCACTGTAGTCTTGGTCGTAAAACGATTTTGCCAAATGTTTGTTGGGCAGTGTGGGTCTCTTAGGTGACCTTTGAGGCAAAGTGGGGAAAGAGCCACGCGTAGGTGACGCACCGGGAGTCTCAATATAACTACCTAATTTCGAAAACTCTAAAACAAGCTCGTAATCAATGTTAGGATCGTTTTCTTCCGACATTTGCTTGCGAAGACCTGTATCCGACTCCTCTTGCGACTTCTTTGGAGATGCAAGCGCCTGGAGTTTCGATTGCAGATCCTGCTGCCTTTTCCATGAGGAAGTAGAACTCGAGTTTGCCTTAAGAAGTAAACTGTCGAACACAAGATCTGTGTCCATAAGCACGTCGTCCTCAGTATCCAGAGAGGCTGTTAATGAAGCCTTGCGGCCATCAACGCCCATTTGCCAGTCTTCATGAGAGTCTGACTTTGACAAATTCGTGGGACTCTCATTATTATTGAGATCCTTTGCAAGCCCAATCCCCAAAGGACTGGAAAGAGGGCTCCCCTCCGCAGTCGCGGCAACTCGGTGTCTGGCCTTAGGTGGTGGGGCCAACACAGGCGAGCTGGAGCTACTTGGAGTAGCACTGTTGTCTCTCTGATTTCTCTTACGTTTCCTCATGACGCTGCCTGTAGTAGAACTGTTGAAAATCTTGCGAAATAGCTTCCCGAGTTTGGATTTGGTCGGCTCTGGCGTGTCACCCTGTGGTTGAGGAGTGTCGGAGGGTACGACCGTTTCATTAGACAGTTCTACAGGTTCTGCAGACTTTTTAGCTGGCTCTGCAACACTTCTTGAAAGTTTTTGCTTCCACCTCGACTCTGGTCTTGGTTCTACAGCTGGTTCTAACTTTGCCTCCACTTTTGGGATTGCCATTGCCTCAGGCTTCGGCTCTATGATTGGCTCTAGCCCTGACCCCATTTCTTGCCGGGTCTCTTCCAGCTCCGCCTCCGGCACAAAAGCTGGGCCAAATGCTGTCTTGACATTTCTTTCAGGAGTAGTCACCGTAGTTGCTTTGCTACCCACGCTGCTGCCACTGTTACTACTAACGGTGCTATCAGTAGAATTGACAGGAGAAGCTGACAAGTGACCCAACGGTCTGGGCAAGGGGCCTCTCAGCTGCGCCGGAGTTGGTCGCAAAGACGTCAGAGACTGAGAACGCGGCATTGCAGTCGGCGTGGAACCCTGCGTTGGGCCCGCGATGGCCCCCGGCATCGGACCTGGCATGGGGCCTGGCATGGAGCCTGGCATAGGCCTCAACATAGGGCCTGGCATGCCACCCTGCATGCCACGCCGCATGGGACCCACTGTCCTGGGCGTCATACTCCCCATAGACTGCGTCCTCGACGCCAACGACAGCGTACTCGAAGACTTCGACATGTATCGGTTTTTTGGCGTGAAATTCTCACCGTTGGGGAATTGGAACGAATTGCGCATCTGCCTGCGTTGCTGCTGGTACGGTGTCAATTTGGCACGGCGGGCCTCCGGGATGGGCCCCAATGGCCTGGCGTGGCGAGGGAACGGTTTCGCGTTGCTAGCAACAGTCCGCACGTCTAAAGAGCTGGCAGACGCACTGTGCTTCAAACCCGCACCTGGTCTTCTCTTGCGGGGCAGCCCCAACCCTGCCCCAGGAAGTGCAGTGTCAAAAAGGTCCGTGGTAGAGCTCGACCGGGGTATGTTCCTGTGCATACCCATGCCCGTCGCAGCCGTCGCACTCTGTCCTGAACAAACGCTGGCGTTGTCCATCGTCGACATCGAGGGCTTCTTCCACAGCACCAGTGAAGAGTCCAAGTGCTAAATGCAACAACAGCTTGTTTATGCCAAGCCCAAGTCCTATCCAGGGCGTACTGCTATGGGGTAACCTCTTAACTTTTGTAAAAGGCTGTAACGCCTCTCTCTCTGCTAAAAATACATGCGCATATCCGGCTGTGTTGGAGCCTGCACCGCTTGCGAGCCTGCACCGTTTGCGTGTTGGGCAACTGGTAAACACTTTTGACACGTCCAGTTGAAGTTAAAGCTGAGTTTCGCCTTTTTAGGATGGTTTCACCGCGTCGCGAGAATGGCAGATGCGGAAAGCAAAGGTTCTAGATCCATTACATGTCTCAATAGACATCTGTACTTCTTGCGCCAACCACAACGGACCACGCAGGCGACATTCGTTGCTGCTCTGGGGTAGTTATTAAGAGTTTTTTTGTCGCATGAGCGATGCTCATCGCATTGTCACGTTAGAAAAAATATCGAAGAATGCTTGCTTGCGAGGTGGATGGGAGCTGTAACAACCATCTTGGGGTTAACTCGTCTGGTCTGTTATCTGGGATGCAAATTGCCTGTAGTGGTAGGAGTAATAGCGATAGTAGTAGTAGTAGTAGTAGTAGTAATAGAAGTAATAGTAACAATAGCAGTAGTTGAAACGGTTTTGACATTCCACCGCAACGAGGCAATACCCTCACAAATATTTACTATGTATAATGTCGGATAGCGACCGGGCTGTGGCACACACATCCTACGCTACTCATTCGTCGAAGAGTCCTGCTCCTGCTCGTCGTCGCCACCAAACTTCTCGCCGCATACGTTCTCTCTGAGAAAGTCAAACTTTTCATCCGTGAGTATGGTCTCTTTCATCACCTCGCCGCTAATTCTCTTGCACCCCAAGCGCCTCGCTGTATCGCTGCTGCGCTTCACAAGGAGCGCTATGAAGAATTCTAGCGATCTGCCCGCTATCACAGGAGTGGCCTGTGACACTTTGCCGATGTCCTCATCCGTCTGCATGATTTTCTTCACTTTGGCTGGAGGAAAATGTGTCTTTATCTTGTCGAAAACGTCTTGCAGCTCCATCACGGCTTTCTCGTCCGGTACTTTGGTTGTAGTGACTGTCGGTTGTTCCTCTAGCACGTTCTCATCCATCTTGAGCCGCCCTTTTACCTCTTTCTCTTGTCTGTGTAGCGTGCTTGTATGTTGGCATCGGCAGATTCTTTTTTTTTTTCACGTTTATATATATTACGTGTGTATATATGCAGCGATGAGCCAGTGCAAACCCCTGTGAAAAGAGCTCAGCGACTCTGCTGCAAACCTGTGCAGCATTTGTTCCAGTCCACTTTCTGAAGTCGTTATATGTATATATATATGTACGTATGGAACATGGATGCCTCTACACGATGAGGTACCTGATGGGGATGTGGATCAGTTTGATAGCATATCCAATGACGCCAACAGAGACAAAACCGATGCCCACGGCCCTTACAATCTTGGTGTATTCCTTTGCGTCAGGTTTCTTGCACTTGGACAAAAACTGAGAGCCTTCCTTGACGAATTCCAATGGAGCTTCAGCCAGTTTGTCAATTTGGTTGTTTTCACTCTTTTCAGCTGCTTTGGCCATTCTTGGTGGGGAGTTGCTGTGAAATTGCCACGGTTTAAGACTATGTGAGACTTTAAACACTGCGGATCAACTTCTCTTGCAGCTTACTAGATAGTGACAATCTACTTTTGACGTGTTACTTCGTCTTTTTTTTTTCTTCGCTGGCCACGAAAGCGAGCGGGTAACAAGGCCTCAGCACAGTAAGATAGCATCGATATATTAAGAGAAGTTCAATATCAAGAGATCACTACACGTATATGTGAGCTCCTGTCATCGCTAACTTATTCAGCATTTTTTTCTTTCTGTTTCTTCTAAAATTGGGGCTTTCAGATGTGCAGCCAATGTGAAATCCTCGCTTGTCGTAAATTTAAATAATCATGCATATCGCTCATCTCTAGCACGAGGAAGCTGGGCTGCTGAAGAATTAGCAAACATAGATGAGAGGATCTTTTAAACAGCTACCACCATAACATATCCTTCGATCATGAACCACTCCTAGGGGACGGGAAGAAGAAAAAAAAAAATAAAAGTATATATCCATATATATATATGTCCTTGGGCATTCCGTATACTTGTATATAATGATTACCCGCGAAGAATATCAGGCATAGACGATTGTTAATTAAACAGGCATCAAAAACATATACGCAACTCGCGCTGCAGCTTCATCTTCTTCTAAAGCCTATATAAGGACAAGTACTCTCCGCTGTCGATTTTTGATCAGTACAATCTACTTGAAAGTTATCGTATCGGCTTGAAGGACGTCTTGAGCTGGACTGAGCATTTCTGAAAAAGAGTAAAGCGGAAGTTAGTTTCTTCACGTCACTTCAAGTACAAGTGGAGCCAAGTCAAGGTCGACTGGCAGTGTACATGTAAAAATATTAATACAAGAATGCAACATTGATGGACGCATTAATTAGCCCATAGTGGACCTTGATTTTTTATTCTTTTATACATTTAGAAACCGTGCCACTCTTCTACCTCGACGTCGCTTTCATCTTCTTGCACCTCCCCCTCCGTGACAGAGACACCCCACTGTTCTAATCTCTCGTCCTGAAATAGATCCTCCTTGATCTTATTTCTGAGCGCTTTACTGTTGTTTAAATCCGATACTAAATCTTTAAAGATCTGGATGAAAGACTGCAAAGGCGTCCCGCTGACGCGCTCCCTCATATCATCTTCGTCCCCCTCGTACAATCTTTGCCATTCATCTAATAAAATGTCAATAATGTGCATGGGAATTCCATTATAAACTTTGGGGGAGCCACTCAATGGTATCTTCCTCATCACTTTCTCCTGATATGATGCCACGAGCTTTTCATCCCAATGTCTAGCTTGTAGATACTTCAACTGGTTGAAGAGAACCCTTCTAATTAGCAGCAAGTATTTATCTACCCTATAGCGGTCAATTTGCAGCCATTCCAAGCACATAACTTTCCAAAACGCCCTGCTAAATTTGATAAAGGCCTGATCGTTCAAACTCAGTTCGTTCTCGGCAGTTGTGTTATCCTTCTCATCAAAATAGAGCATGTGTAACTCACCTAGTTCATTGGCAAGCCTCTGCTGTGGTCTAGGGCGATCACTGAACCACATGGCGAAATATAGACCTTTCCACAGCTTGTTGAACTGTAACTGCTTGGCCTGCTTCGAAGGTTTAGAAAGTAGATATTTGTGCAGCTTCTCCAGGGCATTCTCTCTGACAACCCTAGAGTTGGAGCCTAACTGTCTTACAAAGGCCGTGGTCTCCATATTGCAGTTCCTACTTATTCTGAATGCTTGCTGCTCATCTCATCGCATCTCTGTTCAATTTTTTTTTTTTTTTTCACTTCGTAAAAATATAACCTTCCGTTAACTGTGATCATAATCATCATCAGCCGTACAAGTCTAGAAGATCCTGCTTATTCCTAGCTGTACCAGAAGTCCGTTGGGCTGCCGGTGCAGCAGTGACCTCCTTTGGCGATTCTGGCTTGCCCCTAAGCCCCTTCATCATCTCATATCTCGTGGGGTTGGCGACCAGCACATGTCGAGCCTTTGCATCGCTCTCGACGTCGTCTCTCACTCCCATACGCCTGGCATGTTCTCTTCCGAGTCGGTTTAATTCCTGTAAGTCCTTAGCCTCACCGGTGAGATGCCTGCGGAACATGCGCGACTCTTCGTCCATGCTGCCAAGTTCTTCGCTCTTATAGAGTCTCGATTTCGGGTCGTATTTCACTTCATCAGAGTTTAAGTCGTTGAGGTAGGCAGCCTTATCTTCTCTCAGTCTCACTGAAGCCTTCAGGCGTGTGTTCTGTGCATCATCCTGTTTTAATGCACCTACGGCATCTTTGAAAAGCCCCAACTTCATTAACTCTATTTCCTCATCTGTATCCCATTCTTCTGGCACCTCTTGCCCCCCCATCTCGGTACGGCCAGACCATTTTTGCAAAACTTCTTCGTATTCTTTGCCGGTGTACCCGAACCACCTGTCTCGCTTGGCATCCCAGTCGGCAGCGTCCTGGTTCTTACGCCTAACTACTATTTCCCCCGAGACTCCCTTCAAAACCTTCTTGGGCCTTTCGAGACAATCACGTCTTGTGTGGTCAGGAGATCCGCAGTTCAAGCATTTGGGACCAGTTCTACTCTTTCTTACACGCACAGTTTCGAACTCATCCTTAATTCCCAGGCCAACTTTGGGCTCTGCATTGTTCTCGATATCGAGTGTACCTTTATTTTGTTGTCTGTGATGTACTAGGTAGTCATCGCCCTTCGCAGCGGCTTCTTTGTAGTACCATGGTTGGTTCTTGATGTAGCGGGGAATGTGCACATTTTCCTTTGGTTGTTCACCCATAATGCAGTTAAAGCAAGTTCCCCAAAATACTTTTAAGCCCTTTTTTTACTTATATTAAAGACATCTCTTCCTGATGAGCCTAACTCATTCTAACTGGTATGAAGATGATGAACTCGTAGTTAGTCGAAGTGCGAAAAAAAAATTCTTCCCCGCCAGGACTCGAACCTGGAATCTTCCGGTTCGTAGCCGGACGCCGTGACCATTGGGCCACGAGGAACAAGAATTTATTAATCCTTGCGATGGCTCAAACTGACATGACCAATCTGGAAGAGATTTATAATAAAACCACAGTCAATTATTACGTCTGCTTATATCACGCATATTGCCTTGGATCGATAATTAGGGGTTATCTTTTAAATAGCTTAGTCCCCTTCATCACAAGAACATTACTTGGAGATCGATGATCGACGATTCTTTTATATTAGTATGCTGTAGCCTCAAAAGGACTTCAACATGTAATGACATGAAACGTCTTGATAGTCTTGGTCACCTGATTCGTCAAGTTAGTTCACTACATCTTTCTTCTCCTCTTCGTTCTGCTGCCATATATTGTTGAAGTTTGTCATTAGTTGTGTTCGTACTGTCTTTGGTAAAAAAGTTAAATTTTGCTGGTGAGAATTCCACGAGGAATCAGAGATCGAGCCCTGTAATTTGGCAAAAGAAGTGTCTATGTTTTTTGTCATAAGCTAGGATATCAGTCCAATAATAGGATTATTATTTTAAAATTTAAATTATTATGAAAGTATAATGAATTTATATATTTCAATGCTTCTATTATAAACGTTTACTTTGTTTTTTCGTTAGTTTTGTCCCTCCAAGAAAGGCTCGGCGGTAATTTGACATGCGGGTCTTTGATAAAGTCAGAGCTTGAAAAAAGTGAGGCTGTCTCCCGCAGTACTTTGTATTTTCAATGTTCTCAGGCCTTGCAACAAAGACCTCAATGTATCAACTTCAAGCAGTTAAACTTTTTGTAAATGTCTGCTATGAGAATCAGGCTGCAACGATAAAGAAAAGGGCCAACCTGGATATGCTGAAGCTTAACTATAACCGTGAACGTACAATTTCTATTTAACTTTGAAGGTAATCAGAGTAATTTTTACTCCAGCAGAGACAGACCAAGCCCCGAATTTCTATTTACCTTCAACAAAACATAAAATTCGAAAGCTAGCGTTTCAATTGCCAATAACCGCGAAAAAGTTTGAAAAATTAGTAAATACAGATGTCAAGTTTATAGAAAGGAAAAAGTTAAGAGACCAAAGAAAAAAAAAATAAAACATTAAAAATCAAACAAAGTTTTGGGTATTAAACGGGCGCCCGTTTTTTTCTCGTCATTCTCTAGCCTTTTTGCGCCGTTTCTTCTCCACTTCGTGTCTTTTCAACCATTCTTCTTCACGCTTGTCCTCTAATTTAGCCATTTTTCTAGCTCTCTCTTCCTCTTCAATGATTTCCATCTCATTCGCCTCCATATCATCTTCTTCATCATCGTCAAATGCATAGTCAGAGCGCCTTTTCCCTCTATTGAACAGCGCCCAAATTTCATCGCGGTCGTATCCAGGGTCTCTCTCTAAGGCCATTGCGTCAGCTTCATCATCTTCTATAAAGTCTTCCATATCACTTTCGTATTCGTCTTCCCTTTGATGCCGCGATCTAGCAGCTTGCCGTTTAAATTCAAGCTTCTTCCGAAGCAGCTCATTAGGTTTGGCAAAATCATTTCTCGGCTGCGCTAATTTGATAGGTCTTGATTCCTTAGTCCGCGGTTGTTGCTGTTGAGGCTTGGGTATCGGTCTGACCGGCTCCTGGGAAGCAGCTCTCCTACGCCTATCAGTAGACTTAAAGCCCGGTTTGCTGACATGACGTCTAGATTGAGACTGAGGATCAGGTGTATTCTTCCTAGGCGAAGCGCTACTGCTTTTACCTTCGTTTGTTTGCGCATTGTTTTCAGCTTGCTTCATCAGTTCTTCAAAACTCATTTTTTTTAACGGCTCAGGTCTTTTTTGTGGTATTGCTGCGACTGGCCGACTAGAGCTATTAAAACTACCTGAGCCACTTACTCTTTTTTTGAACCTCGTCTCAGTTCTACTCTCTTCATCGACATTTTTCTTCGTTCTTGGCTTTGAAGTTGATGACTTCTTACTGGAGCTAGCCTTCTTGGAAAGCTCACCTTTTCTTAAAAGTTCCTGTTGACGGCGTTCCTTAAGCCTTCGCACAGCAGGATCCTCCTCTCTGGTATAGTTCTTCGGCAATAGAGCGGGTGCCTTGTAGAGTTCTTGCTGCGTTGAAGGTTTAGCATTCGGTTTGGGTTGAGCAGGAATAGATTTCCTTATACTAGAGAGTTTCGACAGAAAACTCATGGCAACGTTGCGGCAACCCGCTAAATGAAAGTACAGTTACTCTAACGGTTTTCATCGTAGTATGTGTTTTCTGGCTCAGGGTTTTCGAGAACTTCAATTAATGCAAGATCAATGAAGGTCATTTTTGACGTCAATATTTTAATCATGCAGATTAAGAAACGAATCTACAAAACCGGGGCTTGTTACGAGGAGAGAAGGGTTTCAAGTCCTGGCGCTCTTGATGATCCCTATAACACCCGATCATCAAAGATCAGCAGATCACTCCGACTCTGACATTTCTAGTTCGTTCATAAATTCGTCATAACTGTCATTAGCATCTTGTTCATTTTCAAATTCCACCATTTCGTCACTTTCATGCAAACTTTCAGATTGTTCGTGTTGCTGCCCATCCAACCCATGATCGGCATCTGAAGAGCCAAATTCTGCAACGGGTTCTGGCACAGCCTCGTTCCCTGCCACAAGGAATCCTCCTCCGCCAGCGACATCTTCCTCGTCTTCGCCTTCAATAGGCCTTTCTTCTCGCAGTCCTTCTTCAACTTTACCATAAGTAGTGTCGAGTTCGCTTCTGATACGCAATTTGACTAGCAAAAGATTCCATCTCGTCAAACTGGCAATTTCGTTTTTTTCATACTCATCTTGTTCAATAGCGCTCTGAAGACCCTCTATGGCACACAGCACAGCCTCTTTAAACCAACGCGCCACTACAACTCCTCCGATTACTGGCTTAGTTGTTCTGCCCTTTTCAAAGCTGAAAGCAGTCACTGCTCGTGCATACTCGATTTGCAAGAAGCGTGCGGCTTTAACCGCCACATCACTTTTTATTAAAACACAATTAGCTGGTATCATGGATGGAACGAAAATCTCAATATTTTCAAAGGCGTTTTTTACTATCTTGCCTGTCGGCTCTGAAGCTAACGGTGGCACATACAGTTCTGTATCATTCAGCGGATAAAGTCTCTCCATTTCATCTTCCTCTTTACCTGCCCTGCTACGTTTTGGCACACTCTTGAGGCTTTTGCATCCCACTTTTAACACTCTGCCCTCCATATACCATTGTCTCGCAGATTTCAACTCGAGAATATCTTTCTTTTCGTATACTTTTAGCAAATCTTTTTTATGATGAAGATTCAAGTATCCACATTCCTTGCAGCCAGGTTTGACAATTTGGTTAATTTTCAAATCTTTTTCCAGAATGTATCTGGGATGAGATCTCAAGTCTTGAATGTTATCAGGCATACCTTCGCTTTCGTCTCTTTGTTCAAAATACTCATCTTCATAGTCGTCCATGCGGGTTCTCTTGCGTTCATGCAATTTCTGCAGCACTTTAGTGTACCATTCAGCATCTTTGGGGTCTTTAGTGATTCTTTTGCGTATGCATTTACAATTGAACCAGTGAGAATATCTTCTAGTGACATCTCGACATCCCTTTTTTCTATCAAATCCGACCACGTACCTGAGTAGATTTCTTTGGCAACAACCGGCACCTTTCGGTTCCATTTTGGACTGGGTTTTGACCTGTTCTATAGTCTTAATATTAGTTGCATCAATAGTAATCCACCTTTTGCTGAATTTATCCCAAACCTCACACCAGAAAATTGGGTACTTAAACAGCGTAGCGGGCGACACAAGAGCATTTCTCGTTTCTGTGGCTCTCAGATCTGAGAAATCTGGCGGCTGAAGAGACATGATTAACCTAGCATTGACGTTACAAGACCTTAAAAATGCAACGAAACCTTGGGCGGCGACGTCTCGATCACCTGCCCCCTTTAAAATTTGTTTGATGAATTCCTTTTTAGTGATACCCGAACGTTTATCAATCCATGTCCTTATCTCATCCCACTGTTTCATGTAGCATCCAGTGCCTTGATAACTCTTTGTTATTCTCCAATGCTTGTTCCAAATCTCCATGCAGCATTTCAGCCCATCAAGCAGCTTCCTAGTACTCCTAAGTGGCATCTCTTCATCCTTTTCCGGATGCAACTGTTGTAATATTTTGTCAGGAATCAACCTGCACAGCTTTTTCTGTAGTTTGCCATTATTGATCCAGTCATTTCGCACTGAGCCATGAACGCATAAGCAAAGGAGATGGGCCATATGGAAATATCGACGCCAATGGCGTTCCTCGTTAGACACTACGTTGCGGGAGCGCTTCGGAGAGCCCTTATCAGTCCTCTTCGTTTCCACAGACACTGAGATGTCACCCTCTGGTTCGGGAGATACCACGGGTTCAGTAACATCTTCAAAATCTTCACTCTCATATTCTTCATCCTCGGCATCTTCCTCTTGTGGTTCTTCGAACAGTTCATCAGTTGATTCGACCTCTATGACCTCCGGCTCTGGTGAAGATTGCACTTCGATTACTTCGTCTGCCGTGGCAGCTGATCTACCTCGTTTCCTTTTCAGCGGTCTTTGTGGCTCATCTTTCTTCTCCCTGAGTACGTCTCGAATCAGTTTAAAGTACTCAGGCGGTAGGTGCTGCTCCATGCCTATCTATATTTGTTTCCGATTTTAAATTTATAATAATGTATCATTGTACCTCGCGCGCCGTCCTAACATAGACCTACATCACTGTGCGCCTTGTGCAGCTGTCCGTCAGCCCAATTATCATTATAATATACAGTCATATCTAAATCTTCAAGAGTAAAAAGAATATTCTTATACCAGTGTGGGTGAATTTCAGCACACTTCCGGGTCATCTGCTCCTAGCTCATCATACGGGCTCACGTTCCTATGAAGGTTCACCCCATGCACACTATGGAAAATCATCGACTCTCTATCCTGCTGCGAACTACGCTGATAGACCAAGTCGTCTCCTTCCCTCGCACTGCCATCAAAGCTAGTGTTATCCATGACCTCCGATACTTCCTTGTTTTCGTCTGCACTCTCAATATCGAGGTTCTGGCTGGTTGCCTCGTCCCTATTCTCCTCTTGCAAAGTACGTTCATCGGATTCGTCTTCTTCGCCATGACCAAACCACCTAAATCGACACAACCAGATAAATTGCGACACAAAAATCCCCAACTCCAAGGCCGCTACCAAGCAGTACAGTATTATACCCATCACATCCATGTTGCCGACCACCACCGAAGCGATAGAAAACCATGCGCCCATAGAGTCTACCAGCAGAAACAAAAAGTTTATACCCACAACACGACCCTTCCTTTTCGCCAGTTCAAAATATGGAGGCACCAGCCCGGCCGCTAAACAGACAGTCGCAATTACACCAAATATCAGTGCCGGCCAATGCGTGCCTTTCTGGTACAGAGGGCGCAACCACAGGATGAAACCAACCTCCATACCAACGTCGGAACCCACCAACCCAAAGATTATTAGCAGAATCCGCTTTCTGCTCAGCTTGACTGGTGGGTAGTATAATGTCTGTACAAAGCTCACTGCACAAAAGAACATGAAAAGATGCGGCTGTACTTGCAAAGCGATGTCACCGTCACTAATCACAAAATAGATGGCAAACGGAATACCCGATATCACCCAGAGGAACATCATCAAAGCGGGCAACCCGGTGCAGTCCTTACGTCTCCAATTATACCATATTTGAGGTATGAGTTGAATGCACCAACACACGGTTCCTATAGTTGCTAGTGCTGTAGAGGCCGATTTGGATATCATGCAGGGTGTCTAAAAAATGTGTGTATCTTCCAACACTAGTAAGTACATGAGACAGCTCAAATATAATATAGTTACAGTATTAAAAGAATAGCATTAGTACTTTCTATAAGGACGAAAAATATTCGGATGTCTCATTCAAAATGCCAGCCGTGCTACAGCTGAGCCAAACTACAGAAGTGGAAATAAATTGCCGAGAAAAAGTAGTCAGCACCTTCGTAATTATTTACCTCTTTTAGTAGGAACTTACCTCGGAATTTCACATACTGCTTTTAGCGTTTACTTTTTCGATTTGTCCTTCTTATTTTTTCAACTTCAAGCAGGAGCTCATCGAGGTACTCATCGTCTATCACTTGACAATTATGTGTCATTTCCATGCCCTTGAGAGATTCTTGCAGAGACCTCAAATAGTCGTAATTGGCACCGCTGGGCCCAACAGATGTGGCGATCACGCGAGCGGTTTCTTGAAGCGGCTCAGGCCCCACAAATGATTCGTTTGTAACCTGACCAATGTATACCTGTGTGATCAGAAACCTACGCTTTGAGTCCAAACACATGGGGAGTTCCTGCACCGCGGAGTGTTGCTCGTCTTCTGGTGTGGTTACGAGGTCAACTTCCACTTCATGGAGGGTGTATCCACCCTTCTCCCTGACGTCGAGGTAATCTTTGACTTCATCCGCCTTTTCCGGCGGGATGAAGTAGACGACGCCGGTGGTGGTCAGGGAGTCGTTATACTTTCTTAGGTCTTCTTGAAAGTGCTTATTAGCGCTAATGTCGTGCTTGGAAATTAGTGTCACTACTCTTCCCGGGCTCTCTTCGGTACCTCTGTGATCTGTGGAGGATTGCCAAAACCGCCTCATGTAGCCAGAGATGACGGCTGGAATCCTCAGTGTGAAATGGGGAGGAGGTTTGTAAATCAGCGAACCATATCCGAGTACCCAAAGCCCGTCCGATCTGGTCATTGCGAGCCCAGCAGAGTCGGTCCAGGTAGTAATGCTAACGCTAAGGTTGAGTTTTGTTCCTTTTTTTTTTTTTTTTTTTTTCAGTTTTATTTTCTCAAGATGTAGAGATCAAGAAGTAATAGTAATAATAAATAATAAATATGCTACAAAAAAAAAAAAAAAATGAAAAAGTAATAACAAAACAAAGAACAAAGTGAATTAAACACCGACGTTATCCAAGAAGAAGTAATTTCCCGATAGTTTCTGCTCTTTGTCCATCTGGGAGTCCAACTTGTTGATTCTTGGCCTGTAGGAGTTGGGATCTCTTCTAAAAGTGACATTCAAATTCTTGAGGAACCTGTTGCAACCGGTGACTAGCGCCTCTGGGGTACCAGCGTGGGCATCCTTGGACGGCGTTCCGTCAAACACAATCACTCTGTCGGCGAGATAAGTGGCCATGATAAAGTCGTGCTCGACTATGAAAGCTGTTTTCTTGTTGTGCATGATGAATCTTCTGATCACCTTAGAACAGATGATACGCTGTTCGGAATCTAGATAAGCAGATGGCTCATCGATCAGGTAGATGTCTGCCGGTAGACCCAGCGCCAGTACGATGGCAACTCTTTGCAGCTCACCACCCGACAAGTGCTGAACCTCTTGATCGATGATGTCGTCAATCTTGAGCGGCTTCACAACATCAGTTTGAAATTGCGGTGAGAGGAATTGTCCCCTTATTTTTTTGAAGAAAAGCTGTCTTACAGTGCCGGGGAATTTGGGGGCGATTTTCTGTGGTTTCATGGAGACATTGGTCCTAGCGACCTTGTCACCATTGTCAGCTGGGGTTGCACCGGCTAAAAGTTTGATCAAAGTCGTCTTACCTGTACCGTTTTCACCCATCATGACCAAAATTTCGGAATCACTGAATTCACCGGCATCCACGCTCAGTTTGAAATCGCCTTGGGTCTTAGTCATGGATGGGTATGAGAATTCACGAGTGGCCTCGTCCTTGACCTCATCGCTGGTATCAGCCAGTCTGAACTGCAGTTGCTCGCTTCTGAATCTCATATTTTCCGCGGGTATGTGACCATCCAAAAAGATATTGATACCTTCTCTGACAGATGCTGGGAGCGTCACCACACCGTACACGGAGGGGACACCGTAAAGGATACACACAAAATCAGAGAGATAATCTAGCACAGATAAATCGTGCTCGACCGAAATCACATATTTGGTGGGGCTGAGCAGCGATCTGATAGACTGAGCAGCGTTTAAACGCTGTTTGACGTCTAGATACGACGAAGGCTCGTCAAACATGTACACGTCCGCATTCTGGACACATGACATTGCAATCGCGAACCTTTGAAGCTCTCCACCAGACAAATTGCCGATTTCGCGCTTCATAACGTGGTTCAAATCCAATTGCTTCAAAAGGTATTTGACTTCGTCCTGTTCCTTTTCCATCCTCAGTTTCAGTAGTTCACCAACCTTCTGGACGGGGCCCTTGATGGCACGAGGGATATTGTCCACATATTGCGGTTTGATAATGGCTTTAATGTCGTCCTCAAGCACTTTCGTGAAGTAGTTTTGCAATTCAGAACCACGAAAGTATCTGATAATCTCTTGCCACTCTGGGGGGTCATCGTAACGCCCCAAATTGGGCTTCTGTTTACCGGCCAAAATCTTCAAAGCAGTAGATTTACCAATACCGTTGGTACCCACCAGACCAAGCACTTGGCCTGGTCTAGGGGTAGGCAAACGATGCAGCTTGAAACTGTTGGCAGAATAACGATGCGTGACGTGCTGCTCCAGGTTAGTGGGCAAATTGATGATATTGATGGCGCCAAATGGACATTTTTTCACACAGATACCACAACCTATGCACAGAACTTCTGAAATGAAGGCAATCTTGGAGTTTGGAGCCACTTCGATACAAAGCTTGCCCGTCTTGACAACGGGACAAGACCGTCTGCATTCCTGACGGCATTTCTTGGGCTTGCACCTGTCAGGATTGACAATTGCAATACGCGTATTTTTGTCACTCATGATCCCTGGCCTCGGAACAGTTCAAGAAAACCTATGGCTCGATACGAACATATCGTGAAATAGGTCAAATTCAAATTGTCAGTGGTATACATTTTGTAAGCTCATCGCGTTGATGAATTGAAGAAAATTTTTTCAGAAATGGTGTCCGGGTGAAACCTCAAAGTGCGGGTAATTAAGCTTTCTCGTTGGTATAAAAGGAACGAGGGTTGGCACACTTTTGCTTCGTTCTTGCAGCAACCCTCAAAGTCCATGGTCGCCCTAATATACCGTGTCCTGCAGTGTTTGGAAAGTAATTTTTGATGTTCAAAGTTGCCATAGTTCGGAGGTCGCGGGAGGGTATGGTTGGGGAAATGATGAGAAGTGTGGCCCCATTCTAGTTTCGTTTCGTTGGTTAACACGCCGTAAAGGGGTCAATTTGCTACAGCACTTGAAAATTTTTTCTTATAGGTGATGAAGTTGCTCGGGTGAATTGTTTTGCAACGCCTGACGATCAGGATGGCAGCCTCATGTCGCTAGTTCCCTCCGCTTTGTTCTATTCCGTGCATCCCTGGTGATATTTGCTCCGCTTTTTAAAGCTTTGTCCAGAGGTATCCTCTCATGGTTATGAGATGGAGTCGGGCGGCTGTTGTTGCATTCGCGGTGCCAACGGCATACACTGACAGAAGAAGGGCATACCCATTGTGGCCTGATTGTATTCCCTAGCAAGTGCCCAACACGTCGAAGCTTTTCCAAGCGGATGGAAGACCAAGGACTGTGAGTTTTCAGATATTTGGTATATATGTCCGAGAGAAGCTGCGTGGGCTGGAGGCTCTACCTATTTGTGCCCTCGCATATAGAATAACACCTCGTGATTGGACTGCTATCCGTTACAATTGCTGCACACTTGGAACTTTAGGGATTCATCAAGAATGGAGTGGATGACTTACACTGCTTTACTACCTTGTTTTCCTGCTCATTTCCCCGCTGAATAATCCTATCGAAGACGTTGATCATGCCCTTTTGACCTATGACCTATGACCTTTGACCTTCGACCTTTGACCTTTGACACTGGGAGAATTTGAGATGCTACGTTTTGGGTCAAGCCCCGACTGAACTGTAAGATATACCTAGTCATTACTCTCTGTCGGTTGAACGGGTGTGTCTGCAGGTCAAGACCTTACCAGATATTTGTCAAAGCATTTTTCCCTATAGGTCACCAGAGCTGAATAGTCGTTCAATTCATTAACGACATATCTATCCTCCTCATCCTTCACCGATAGTTTATCTCGGTTCCGCGGCTTTTCTGATCGTTGTTCACCTTCAATTTAGTTTCAATTACAGCGTCGTCTTGAACAATCCTATAAAGAGGAAAAGACTAAGTACCAAGATTGCGACACTATTTTTGTTCTTTCTTTCGGGTTTTCGGGTCTCTCTATACTCCAATCCACGAAGGCGTGCCACGCACTCCTCACAGGCTCGACTGAGCTTCAAATAGGTGGACTGCGGCTTCAGAATTATCACTATAGGATATAAGTATATGTCCGCTGTTGATAGGATGCTGATAGTACTGTCCCCTTGCACTCTGGGTGCTTTCTTGATGCATTGCGTTGTTCCTCTTGTAGTATTGCTGTCCCGTTACCCTCTTGTCATTTTTTTTTTCTTGCCAAGGTCCGTCAACTGAGAAGCAGCTGCTGAAATCTCCAGCAACAAGGACTTCTAAGAGGTTCATAAACTAACTGGCGACAACAGCTGTTTTGTCAGGTTTGGGCAGTGTTTCTTTTAAGTGGATTGGCCTAGTTGAAATTCGAGTGTATTTTTGTCTTTTGATTCTATAGGCGTCGCTGTTGTATACCACTTGGTGTAACACCACTGAAAAAACACGAATAACAACAGCAGTATTTTGTTACTTTGGCAAAATATTTGAGGATTCAGAAGGGAAAGGACAAAAGTTTCCAAGTGATTTTTCTCAGCCGCTATTCGAACTAATAGCATTGCTTGTATATCTGAGGCAATTGATCTTGCTTTGATCACTAGCTTCAAGCCACTTTTTTTTTCAAGCATCTTTTAAATCGATGGCCAAGGACATAGATGAGGAAGTTCTGGAGAACCCGGAGCTCTACGGACTTAGGAGATCACATAGAGCCGCCGCGCATCTCCCTCAAAGATACTTCAGCGATGAAGAGGAGGACGAACCTGTAATGGGGTCCAGAAGGAGGAAAACCAAGCAGGAAGCTGATCCTGATGCGGAAGGTGATGATATGGAGGACGATGAATTGGACGACGAAGTTGACAATGAAGAAGGTACGGAAGAAGGCGAGGATGATGATTATTTTGGGTCACCGGTCAAGAGCAAGAGACAAGCAAGGAAAATTCATAACAAAAAGGGAAGGCCAGCAAAAGTTATAGATGAGAAACTACCCACTAGGTTTTCCAATCGTTCAAGTAGAGCCGTGAACTACAACATAGATTACTCAGATGATGATCTTTTAGAATCTGGAGATGAGGATGATGCTGCGGAGGTCGACGGTTCCGAATTGGAAGAAGGTGATGAGGCTATCTACTCAACCACTCCACAACCAGAAGAAGACCATGGCGTAGATTTAGTAATCACACATAGATTGCGAGAAAGTGTAGATCCTCTTGTGGAGAAGAGTGTTCCCAGTATGAACCAATGCAAAAGCAATTACGAGTTTTTGATCAAGTGGAGTGACAGGTCGTATCTGCACAATAGTTGGGAAACCTACGATATGTTGAGCCAGATACGTGGGATTAAAAGAGTGGATAATTACTGCAAACAGTTTATCATACAGGATCTTGAGTTCAGGCTCGATCCTTATGTGACCGCTGAGGATCTGGAGATCATGGACATGGAGCGCGAAAGAAGACTTGACGAGTTCAAAGAATTTGAAAAGCCAGAGCGTATTGTGGACAGTAGTCGTGTGACGACAGAAGATGGCGCTTCTCAATTACAATATTTGGTCAAGTGGCATCGTCTCAATTACGACGAAGCAACCTGGGAAAATGCTGCGGAAATTGTTAAGTTGGCGCCAGAACAAGTCAAACATTTTCAAAATAGAGCCAACTCTAAAATTTTACCCCAATACTCGAGCACGTATTCATCACAGAGACCCCGCTTTGAAAAGTTGAGTGTGCAACCTCCTTTCATCAAAAATGGTGAGCTAAGGGATTTCCAGTTGACCGGTATCAATTGGATGGCTTTTTTATGGTCTAAGAACGACAACGGTATACTGGCAGATGAAATGGGACTGGGTAAGACGGTTCAAACAGTGGCTTTCATTAGCTGGCTCGTCTATGCTCGGAGACAGAATGGTCCTCATTTAGTTGTGGTGCCATTGTCTACGATGCCTTCATGGCAGGAAACCTTTGAAAAATGGGCTCCGGATCTGAATTGCATCTGTTACATGGGGAATCAAAAGGCAAGAGATGCTATCAGAGAGTATGAATTTTACACGAATCCACAAGCAAAAGGCAAGAAAAATGTGAAGTTTAATGTTTTGATGACCACTTACGAGTATATTTTAAAAGACCGTTCTGAACTGAGTAGCATAAAGTGGCAATTTGTTGCAATTGACGAAGCCCATAGATTGAAGAATGCTGAATCCTCGCTTTATGAATCTCTAAACAGTCTCAAGGTGTCCAACCGTTTGTTGATCACCGGCACTCCCCTACAAAATAATATTAAGGAATTGGCTGCTCTAGTTGATTTCTTGATGCCTGGTAGATTTACCATAGATCAAGAAATCGATTTTGAGAATCAAAACGTCGAGCAAGAGCGCTATATCAGGGATCTACATACACGACTACAGCCCTTTATTCTGCGTCGTCTCAAAAAGGATGTTGAAAAATCACTGCCGTCCAAGACTGAGCGTATACTGCGTGTAGAGCTTTCTGATGTCCAGACGGAGTATTACAGAAACATTCTTACTAAAAACTACGGTGCATTGACTGCAGGTGCCAAGGGGGGACATTTTTCGCTGTTAAACATCATGAATGAGTTAAAGAAAGGCTCTAATCATCCTTATTTATTTGATAGCGCAGAGGAACGTGTTCTTGAGAAATTTGGGGACGGTAATAGATCCAGGGAAAATATCTTGAGAGGTTTAATCATGTCATCCGGTAAAATGGTCCTACTAGATAAGCTGTTAACCAGGCTGAAAAAAGACGGCCATCGTGTTTTGATTTTTTCACAGATGGTTCGAATGCTTGATATTCTGGGGGATTACTTGTCTATTAAGGGCATTAACTTCCAAAGATTGGACGGTACAGTTCCCTCTGGCCAGAGAAGAATTTCTATCGATCACTTCAATGCTCCTGATTCTAACGACTTCGTGTTTCTGTTGTCCACAAGAGCCGGTGGATTGGGTATTAACTTGATGACTGCGGATACTGTTATTATCTTTGATTCTGATTGGAACCCTCAAGCAGATTTACAAGCTATGGCAAGGGCACATCGTATTGGCCAGAAAAATCATGTCATGGTGTACAGACTGGTGTCCAAGGACACGGTAGAAGAGGAAGTGTTAGAAAGGGCTCGTAAGAAGATGATTTTGGAGTACGCTATCATTTCCCTTGGTGTCACTGACGGCAATAAATACAATAAGAAAAATGAACCATCCGCCGGTGAACTTTCGGAGATCTTGAAATTTGGCGCTGGCAATATGTTTGCCGCTAAGGACAATCAACGCAAATTGGAGGATTTGAACTTAGACGACGTGTTGAATCATGCTGAAGATCATGTAACAACTCCCGACCTCGGAGAATCTCATTTGGGCGGTGAGGAATTTTTAAGGCAGTTTGAAGTCACAGATTACAAGGCAGATGTCGACTGGGACGACATCATTCCAGAGGACGAATTGAAGAAACTACAGGATGAAGATCAAAAACGCAAGGATGACGAATACGTACAGGAGCAATTGCAAATGATGAATCGGAGAAACAACGCCTTGAAGAAAATTAGGGACAGTGTCAACGGAGATGGCTCTGGTCATGTTTCGGATGCAGAGGAAGGGGGAACAAAGGCTGCTAAGAAGCGTGACAGGGTGACTAACATGGAAGATTTAGAAGAAAGAGAGATCCGTGCTTTATACAAGGCTGTACTTAAGCATGGTGATGTTACCGATATGCTGGATACATTAGTGGCCGATGGCTCCCTGCCTGACAAATCCATAGAAAAGTATGAAGAAGCCTATGCGGGGATGATAGAGGATGCTAAGGATTACTTGAAAAAGGAAGAACGTAAGAGGTCACAAATTATGGAGAACCTGGAGAACGAAGCGCGCATCTACAGATCGAAGCTGAAATCTGGTGAAATCCAAACTGATGATCAACCCAAGGTGAACCCATTGACAAGGCTGACTGCGAAAAGAAAGGAGAAAAAGGCAGTTTTATTTCAGTTTGAAGATTTAAAGAATCTGAACGCGGAATCCCTCATCAATAGGGTCGAAGATATGAAGCTACTCAAAACTTATATCAGCAAACATTTCAGGGACGATCCGCTCAAATTTAAATTTGCATCACAGCAGCCCAAGGCCGTTCAGAATTGGAATTGCCAGTGGGACAAATCTGATGACGAGAAACTTATAGTGGGTGTTTACAAGTATGGATATGGATCATGGGCGCAAATACGAGACGACCCATTCCTTGCACTTGAAAACAAGATTTTCCTCAATGATACGGTTGGCAATGCAGATTCCTCAGACAAGAAATCCAAGGGCTCCAAAAAGGTGCCTGGGTCCATACATCTAGGCAGAAGAATAGACTACCTGACAACAGTACTCAAGGACGAATCAAATGACAATGATACTGGATTCAAACGTCGGAAGCCAGCAAGCAAGGCTGGCTCACCGGACGTCAGCTCTGACCAACCTACAAAGCGTTTCAAACCGCTGCCAAAGGGACCAGCCTCCATGAGCCCTCCCCGTGCAGTATCGAATTCGTCCTCTAATGGCAAGAACAAACCTCCCAAGCTTTCCAATAGTAATAGTAATAGCAGCACTAATGTCACCAGCGCCCCACCGGTCCATTTAAAGGAATACGACAGCATGGACGAGGATGACTGCATGCGTGCAATGGGCGCTATGCGTACCTCTTTGAAACGTTTGAGGCGTGGAGGCAAGGGACTAGACCGCAAGGAATGGGCCAGGATTCTCAAGACAGAGCTAACAGCCATTGGAGATCACATAGAGTCTCAAAAGCGGTCCTCCAAAATTTCAAACCCAGACAAGTTCCGCAAGCATTTGTGGTCCTACGCAGCCAATTTCTGGCCGGCAGCCGTAAAAAGCAGTAAACTAATGGCGATGTACGACAAAATCAGGGGCTCTCAAAGTAAATAAGGGGTCCCATTTGTTAGACTGTATAATATATGCAATTAAATTGTTCGCGATGAGCTGTAGTGTTTTTTTTGTTTTTTTTGTTTTTTTTTTTTTTCTTTCTTTTCACTTTTTTTTTTCGTTCTCTCTTTCAATGACGTGAAAAGCGACGCATCTTTTGGTTTGTGGTTGTGCAGAAAAATTTTCAAAGTTCATCGACTTCAGAATCTTTTGATTGACACTTTTAAAAAAATTTTAATATTAGAACATTTATTAGTTTGATTAAATTTGAATTATATTTAAATTCACAGAGGCAGGATTATTTGACATTAGAGACCGTTTGAAAACAAAGGGCAAGTCATTTCATCTCTTAGAGCAGCTTTTGGTTCCCCATCCTTTAGCTATAATCTAATAAAAAAAAGTCCAAAAAAAAAAAAAAATTCATAAAACTATAAAATAAATTCCCATTTCCACGATGTCTGACATTACCGATAGGACTGCTGAGCAATTGGAGCAATTGAACTTGCAAGAAACCCCCCAGACGGCACTATCGTCGACTGATTCCGAAAGTCAGAAGGTGGAGACGTCGACTGCCTCTCTTTACGTGGGTGAATTAGACCCAACTGTCTCTGAGGCTTTGTTGTATGATATCTTTTCTCCTATTGGCTCCGTGTCCTCGATCCGTGTCTGTCGTGATGCTATTACTAAGACTTCCTTGGGCTATGCCTACGTTAACTTCAATGACCACGAAGCTGGGAGACAGGCTATTGAGAAGTTAAACTATACCCCTATCAAGGGCGTGCCCTGCCGTATTATGTGGTCTCAGCGTGACCCTTCGTTGAGAAAGAAAGGTTCTGGTAACATCTTTATCAAGAACTTGCACCCTGACATTGATAACAAGGCTCTACACGATACTTTTTCTGTGTTTGGCGATATCTTGTCGTGCAAGATTGCTACTGATGAGACCGGTAAGTCTAAGGGTTTTGGGTTTGTTCATTTTGAAAACGATGAAATCGCCAGGGAGGCCATCGATGCCATCAACGGCATGTTGCTGAACGGCCAAGAAGTGTACGTGGCTCCACACGTCTCTCGTAAAGACCGTCAGTCCAAATTGGAAGAAGCAAAGGCGAACTTCACTAACGTCTACGTCAAGAATATCAATGTGGAGACTTCTGAGGAAGATTTTGAAGAGTTCTTCAAGAAGATGGGACCTGTTACTTCGTTCCATTTGGAAAAGGACCAAGAGGGCAAGTTGAAGGGCTTCGGTTTCGTCAATTATGAAACGCACACCGATGCTGCCAAAGCCGTTGACGAATTGAACGGAGTTGAGTTCAACGGCCAACCACTGCACGTTGGACGTGCTCAAAAGAAGCACGAACGTCTACAGGAGCTAAAGAAGCAGTACGAACAATCCAAAATGGAGAAGTTGGAGAAGTACCAAGGTGTTAACTTGTTTATCAAGAACTTGGATGACTCGATTGACGATGAACGCTTGAAGGAGGAGTTCGCACCTTTTGGTAACATTACTTCCGTTAAAGTGATGACCACTGAAAACGGCACCTCTAAGGGATTCGGTTTCGTTTGCTTCTCTACCCCTGAGGAAGCTACTAAGGCTATCACCGAGAAGAACCAGCAGATTGTGGCCGGTAAGCCTCTCTATGTGGCCATTGCTCAGAGAAAAGATGTCAGACGCTCTCAATTGGCTCAGCAGATTCAGGCTAGAAACCAGATGAGATATCAGCAGGTCACTGCTGCTGCTGCCGCTGCTGCTGCTGGCATGCGTGGACAGTTCATGCCACCAATGTTTTACGGTGTTATGCCACCAAGAGGCGTTCCTTTCAACGGACCTAACCCACAACAGTTGGCTGCCATGGGTGGAATGCCTAAGAATGGTGTTCCACCTCAGCAATTCAGAAACGGCCCTATGTACGGCGTTCCACCCCAGGGTGCTCCTCAACAGGCTGGTTTCATGAGGAATGGAGCCAACGCTAATCAGTTTTACCAACAGAAGCAAAGACAACTGTTGGGTGAACAACTCTACAAGAAAGTTTTCGCCAGGACTTCCGATGAAGAGGCTGCTGGTAAAATCACCGGTATGATTTTGGATTTGCCCTCCCAGGAAGTGGTTCCCTTATTGGAGAGCGATGACTTGTTCGAGCAGCACTTCAAGGAGGCATTTGCTGCCTATGAGACCTTTAAGCAGGAGCAAGAACAACATGCCCAAGCATGATTCACTTCTGTGGAATCGTAAACTCTAGCTTAAGGTAGCCCAATTCCCTTTTTCTTATGTTTCCCTTCTGCTATTCCCCTCCCCCTCCCCCTCCCCACATCAACACTGCAACATCACCTTGGTCCAGTGTCCAGGCTGGCGAGAATTTGTATTGGTTCAATCCATCTTCTACCCAACCGTTTATTGTGTTTAGTTTTACATTAGCTGTAATATTTACTCGGTTATCACCATCAATTGCACATCAGAGCAACAGTTTGGACTTACTCCGAACACTCAAATGTATCAGAACTATTGAATAAACCAAACTGAATAATTACATTACTGTTAATGCAATTGCGAGTGCTTCTTAATACGTTATATACCTGAACTACTGGCGGTAGTATTACTTTTCTGTTACCCGGACATCAAACTGATCATGAGGTAACGTTAGGGGCAAATACCTTTATGCTAACTACAAGACGTAGCTGATTCAGTCACATACACAGCCGGAAACATTACGTGCTTCTCCTTAAGCATCTGGTCTTACTCTCAAAATGGCCTCTTTACCGAAAAGAATCATCAAAGTATGTCAGTAACCCTTATTAGACCCATCGTCAAGTGCCAGCTACTAACCAACCATAGGAGACCGAAAGACTAGTGAGCGATCCGGTTCCGGGAATCAGCGCCGAACCGCACGATGATAACCTCCGCTATTTTGCAGTAACGATAGAAGGTCCCAAGGAGTCACCCTACGAGGATGGCATTTTCAACTTGGAGTTGTACCTGCCGGATGACTACCCGATGGAGGCGCCCAAGGTACGCTTTCTCACCAAGATATACCATCCGAATATCGATAGATTGGGCCGTATCTGCCTAGATGTGCTTAAGACCAATTGGTCCCCCGCTTTACAAATCCGCACAGTGCTACTGTCTATTCAAGCCTTACTCGCCAGTCCCAACCCTAATGATCCACTGGCTAACGATGTCGCTGAAGACTGGATAAAAAACGAAGAAATGGCCATAAGGAAGGCCAAGGAGTGGACAAGACTCTATGCTGGCAAAAAACCTCCCCAGTGAAAAACGACAGAAAAAGACAAGAAATTTGAGTAAAGAAAAAGGGAACTTGAAATAGCTTTCGGATATTGTTTTTCATACTTTCATTAAAATCCCGAGCCCTTCATTAATAGCATATATTTTTATAACTGCTCACAGGCTGAGACTTATTACTGCAATTTGTTCTTCCTGATTTATAGCTTAAAGAATTTATTTTATCGTTTTTCACATAAGGCGTGGGGCTTCGCGATTCGCGGCATTTAACACGAATTCCTCAATTAAACAAGGAACACCGAAGTTGGATCAGAATTCTGAACACTAACCTTCTTATTGAAAGGAACGAAAACCACTGTAAAGAGGCTTAGGGTTCAAAAGCTTCAAGGCCAATTGGTTTGTTTCGTGAGAGGTCGGTACCAGTCGAGACTTGTAGACTAGGATTTCGAGCTGTCTCAAAAACGTGGGATTGAAAAAGAACTATTACTCAGCTGATCGATTCTGTAGCTAGTAGCAGACGAGAGTGCATGAAGGCCTGTAATCCTTCAAGAGAACAGAACAGAGTGCGATAGGAACGGTTTCGTGAAATTATAAACTATTTGTGATAGAGAAGATATTTCTAGAAAAAAAGTTGAACAAGAACAAGATGTCTCGAGACGGTGCGCCTAGCCCTGTTTACGTGGATGAGACGCCTGGTTCCCCCTTTGAGGATACATTCGAGTTCGAGGAAGGTAACTCCAAGAGTAAGCCCTCGAGAGGAGGTTCCATTCTCAAGAAATTTGGCAGTCTCAGGAGGCACAAAGCTGACGGGAATAACGATGAGGCAAACGTACGAGTTACATTTGACGAGCATGATGACGATGATGCTGATTCTCAATACCTCAGGACGCCGAGAAAACATATCGGTCTCGATGATTTTAAGCCCGGCGCTGATGATGATGATGATGATGCCCATTCATTCGCTGCTACGCCCAAGATGGCAGAACCCTCTGCGACATTTGAGGACGTGGAGTTGGAAGGGGGAGATCAGGATAAGATGGCTTCAGAAACACATTACGAGATGAAAAGGTTACGTATGGGGACGCGAAGGAATAAAAAGGGCACTGCAAGTGTCGGAAGAGCAAAGACGTTACGTTGGGCGAAAAAGAATTTCCACAATCCATTTGAGGACCCAAAAAAGGATGGGCCTGTGGACGAGACTGGTATGCAGAACCGTGTAGGTCAGCTAAGAACCATTTATTTCAACATGCCCCTACCTCAGGACATGCTGGACGAGGAGGGGAAGCCAAATATGGTATATCCTAGGAACAAGATTAGAACTACGAAGTACACACCCTTGACTTTTTTTCCCAAAAATATAATGTTCCAATTTCAAAATTTTGCCAACGTGTATTTCTTGGTTTTGATTATTTTAGGTGCGTTTTCCATCTTTGGTGTAACAAACCCAGGTTTAAACGCCGTGCCATTAATTGTCATTGTTATTATTACCGCTATTAAGGATGCATTCGAGGATTCAAGACGTACTGTACTGGATTTGGAGGTCAATAACACTAGGACGTACATCTTGAACGGCATCGACAATCCAAATGTTTCCAACGATAGTGTTTCGCCGTGGAGACGTTTCAAGAAGGCAAATACGAAACTGCTTTTCAGATTCATCACATTTTGCAGGGGCCACATGACAGAAGAGGGCAAGCGTCAAAGACTACAGGCTAAGAGAGCCAAGCTACATGGGACCCGAATGTCGAGCGATAAACCTCGTAATTCATTAGATTCTATCGACAGTTACAGAGTCTCTGCAGACTACGGTCGTTACTCTCAGGATTTCGACAACTTGGGAAGAGTCGTTTCAAGGACAGATGATGTCAACATTATTGATAGAGCATTACCAACAAACACTGATTGCAGGTTTATGAAAGACTATTGGAAAAATGTCAGAGTCGGTGATGTAATTCGTATCCATAACAACGACGAGGTGCCTGCAGATATTATTTTATTGTCAACTTCAGATGTTGACGGTGCATGTTACGTGGAAACTAAAAATTTGGACGGTGAGACGAACCTAAAAGTGCGCCAGTCCTTGAAATGTAGTCACAAAATTAGAAATTCACGCGATGTGACCAGGTCTAGGTTTTGGGTAGAAAGTGAAGGCCCCCATGCCAATTTGTACTCTTATCAGGGTAATTTAAAATGGATGGATAACAAGAATGATGAGTTGAGAAATGAACCAGCTACCATTAATAATATGTTACTTCGAGGATTTACTTTGAGAAATACCAAATGGGCCATGGGTCTTGTTGTATTCACAGGTGATGATACAAAAACCATGTTGAACTCCGGTATCACCCCCACCAAGAAATCAAGGATCTCCAGAGAATTGAATTTTTCTGTGCTGATCAATTTCTTGCTGCTGTTCATTTTGTGTTTCATTTCCGGTGTCGCGAATGGTGTCAACTATCAGAAGAAAAACCAATCAAGAGATTCGTTTGAATTTGGTACCATTGCCGGCAAACCAGCCACGAACGGGTTCGTATCCTTTTGGGTGGCCGTCATTCTTTACCAATCGTTGGTCCCAATCTCGTTGTATATATCTGTGGAGATCATCAAGACAGCTCAGGCGGCATTCATCTATGGCGATGTTTTATTGTATAATGCTAGATTGGACTACCCATGTACTCCCAAATCGTGGAACATCTCAGATGATTTAGGCCAAATTGAATACATTTTCTCCGATAAAACAGGTACCTTGACTCAGAATGTCATGGAATTTAAGAAAGCAACGATCAATGGCGTATCTTATGGACGGGCTTACACCGAGGCTCTTGCTGGTCTTAGAAAGAGACAAGGTGTGGATACTGAAGTGGAGGGCCGTCGTGAAAAGGAGGAAATAGCAAGAGACAAAGACACTATGATTGGTGAACTGAGGGCTCTGTCAAGTAATTCTCAGTTTAACCCAGACGAGTTGACTTTCATCTCGAAGGAGTTTGTTCGCGATCTACAAGGTGCTAGTGGTGAGTTCCAACAAAGGTGCTGTGAGCATTTCATGTTGGCGTTGTCTTTATGTCATTCGGTACTTGTGGAACCTAGTAAACATGATCCTAACAAATTGGATTTGAAGGCGCAATCGCCGGATGAAGCGGCACTAGTAGGGACTGCTCGTGATGTTGGCTTTAGTTTCGTTGGTAAGACCAAACATGGCTTACTAGTGGAGATCCAAGGTGTTACAAAGGAGTTTAAAATTTTGAATATATTGGAATTCAATTCTTCAAGAAAGAGAATGAGTTGCATTGTACAAATTCCACCAACAAATCCTGGTGACGACCCTAGAGCTCTCTTGATTTGTAAAGGTGCGGACTCGGTCATTTACTCGAGATTGAAACGTTCTGGCGAGGCGAATGATGAGACTCTTTTGGAGAAAACTGCACTACACCTGGAACAATATGCAACGGAAGGTTTAAGAACTTTATGCTTAGCTCAACGAGAGTTGTCTTGGCAAGAGTACGAAGAATGGAGCAAGAAATACGATATTGCCGCCGCGGCTGTGACGAATAGAGATGAACAATTGGATGACGTGTCTGATAGTATTGAGCGCGAACTTGTTTTGCTAGGTGGTACTGCTATTGAAGATCGTTTGCAGGATGGTGTTCCTGATTCTATTTCGTTACTTGCTGAAGCGGGGATTAAGTTGTGGGTTCTAACAGGTGATAAGGTGGAAACCGCAATTAACATTGGGTTCTCTTGTAATTTGTTGAATAATGAAATGGAACTGCTAATTGTCAAGCAAGCAGGTGATGACGTGGACGAATTTGGTAGTGACCCATTTGAAATTGTGAACACATTGATTACCAAATATCTGAAGGAGAAATTCAGCATGACCGGTTCAGAAATGGAGCTTTCTGAAGCCAAACGTCAGCATGGGCTGCCACAAGGGGAATTCGGCGTTGTGATCGACGGGGATGCCCTAAAATTGGCTCTGAGTAACGATGACATTAGGCGTAAGTTTCTGCTTTTGTACAAGAACTGCAAAGCAGTCCTATGTTGCAGAGTCTCTCCCTCCCAAAAAGCTGCTGTCGTTAAGCTTGTCAAAGAATGGTTAGCTGTTATGACTTTGGCTATTGGTGATGGGTCTAATGACGTGGCCATGATCCAATCTGCTGACGTAGGTGTTGGTATCGCTGGTGAAGAAGGTCGACAAGCTGTTATGTGCTCTGATTACGCAATCGGCCAATTCCGTTATTTAACGAGATTGATCCTGGTGCATGGTAGATGGTCTTATAAAAGATTGGCAGAAATGATTCCAGAGTTTTTCTACAAAAACGTCATTTTCACTTTGGCACTTTTCTGGTACGGTATCTATAATGATTTCGACGGGTCATATTTGTTTGAATACACATATGTCATGTTCTACAACTTGGCATTTACCTCAGTACCTGTCATCTTTCTTGGTATATTGGATCAAGATGTGAGTGACACAGTCTCATTGATTGTTCCTCAGCTATACCGTGTCGGTATTTTGCGTACAGAGTGGAATCAGACAAAGTTTCTGTGGTACATGTTTGACGGTCTTTATCAATCGATTATCTCCTTCTTCTTTCCTTATCTGATTTACCATAAGACAATGATCGCAACCAACAATGGAATGGGCCTCGAGCACCGGTACTACGTTGGTATCATGGTGGCTACGATTGCAGTAGTTTCATGTAATTGTTACGTGCTTTTGCATCAATACAGATGGGACTGGTTTACGGTTATGTTTATCGCCATTTCGTGCCTAGTAGTATTTGTTTGGACAGGTATATGGACGAGTTCAATAACAAGTGGCGAATTTTGGAAAGCGGGAGCACGAGTCTATGGCTCACCTTCCTTCTGGGCAGTCTTTTTCGTCGGTACACTCTTCTGTCTGCTACCCCGTTTCACTTGGGACTGCTACAACAAAATGTTCAACCCTAGGGACGTGGACATTGTCAGGGAGATGTGGGTACGTGGTGATTTTGATCACTACCCTCAAGGGTACGACCCCACGGACCCTAACAGGCCTAACATTTCTAAAGGTGGTCGTTTTGGTGACAACGTTATATCTTTGGGTGCACTAACAAATGGTGTGAGCGATAACTACTCTCATGAGACGGTGATGACAGAGGAAATCCCTATGCGCATGATGGACTTTGAAGATGGGTCACCACGCCAATTCGTGAGGGAGGAAGCCTGGAAAGCCTCCCCCAGAGAAAATCAGGATCTGTTGTACTCTCCTCTACTGGAACAACAGCAACAGCAGCAACAACAACAACAACAGCAACAGCAGCAGCAACAGCAGCAACAGCAGCAACAGCAGCAGCAGCTAGAACATCTGCAAAAATTAGAACAGTTAGAGCAACTAGCACAGGAGGAAGAGGAGCAACAGCGTAAGCTTTCTCAGATGACAGCAGAAACTTCTGCGTCCGTGTACGGTATCCCCAGAGCTTCGTATGATCCTCCAAGGAGTTCTTACGGCACCTCTAGGGCCTCTTATGACGTTCCAAGGGGATCATATCATACTTCAAGAATGTCTTACGATCGTGCACGTCCCTCTTTGGACAGACCAAGGCATTCTCTAGCAGAAACTAGGACAAGAGCCTCGTTAGAGCGTACGAGATCCCATATGTTGGCAAACAATCAATTAGACTACAGATACTCTACCGACAGGGCACGTACCTCGCTAGATCTCCCAGGAGTTACACATGCCGTAGACCTCATGAACCGGGGCAAGAAATGAGTCCTTCATTATTTAGATTTCTCTGTGTATTACGAATATTCTCTACTTTATAAAAATTTCGAAGACTGGTATTCGGGTAAGAAGGTGTCGTGCATCCCCACACCGGGGCTGACGAAAAATCATCAAGAACAAAAAAAGGCTCTTGAAAAGTTCAGCAAGATGTCACGATGTCTCCTCTTAACCAGTCTCTAGTAAAAGGATTACCGAAGTCTGAAGGTATTTGGTCGAGTCATTGGTAGTTGGTCAGGGCTCCTGCTGAAGTGAAAATTCTCTTTCGCTATTTTTTTCGAGGAAGAGACGATTGACTGGTAGAAACAGCTGTCAAAGTAGATCTGGTGGGAAAAATAAATATTTATTTCGGTTCCAATCGTTATGACCAAGTCTAATCGAGGCTCGCGAATTGGATCGGGCGGGCAAGGTAGTTCTAGGTCACCTACTCTTGATTCTGTGAATAAATGGAAGATTCCGCATTATTACCGAAGGTCGCCCTCCAGTGCTTCACAGCAGACTAGTACAGGTGAATCTAACGGCGAGAGTGCACCGACCACCCCTAATATAAATGTGATGAGCAGTCCCAAGAAAGTGCTCATAGAGGATCGAAAGAAAGGCAAAAAGAAAAATGGCTATCGGTCTAAGCGCAGCAATAAAAAGAACCCGGGGGAAATGGTGTTTGTGAACTATACCGTTCAAGACGGCAACTCTGATAATGAGAGTGTTGCCTCGCAAAGCACGACACCCGCGGAACTTCCGGCGCCACTCCCGAAGAAGAAGTCTTCGAAGAGCCGCATGCTCAAGATCTTCGGCAATTCGAAGAATGAATCCTCAGAATCACTCGAGACAGTTACGCCTGCTAAGCGCTCCTACAACCCGTTGTATAAATACACTTCTGCATTGCCTGGCCGTGGTGGGGGTGCCGAGTCCGATGATGAAGTGGTCCCCACCTCGCAACCTTTACTGTCGGAACAGCAACAGCATGATCCGTTGCCCATGGGGGTTTTCGAACCATTTGTCACCACCGGGCACGACCATCCAAAATTCAATAACGACTTTGTCAATCCAGATCCAAATGCGGTGGGCTCAAGAACCACTGACGAAAACGACGCATCCATAGCATTTAGCAAGATGTTTTCAAGAAAAAGGGCAAACACTGGCGGGTCCATGTCTTCCTTAACTTCCTTGAATAGCAGCTTGCAACAACAACAGCAACTACAACATTATCATCATCATCAATCTCAGCAGCTGCGCCATTCGCAGTCGTTCTCAAATCTGGGAAACGTGGTACCTGCTAGCCAGAGAAATGCGTCCTTTTCGTCTGTTTCTTCCTTCAACAATAAGTTTTCACCTGTTAGGACTGCCTCTCCGGCCAGACCTAGATCCGCCCGTGCTTCTTCTGGTTTGCGCCTCTCCAGGGATCTGAGTTCGTTTCAGGACGTATCAGAATCAAGTACTCCTGGTGTTGTAGCGCAAGAGGTATTTTTGGATTCTCAGTCTGGCTTGAAGAGCAAGACTGGCAACAAATACAAACGCAAACAGGACTCTCTATCTGAAATTTCTCGAATCTATACACCTTCTACGGCAACTAGCAATGCTAGCGCCACGCCTTCTTCCTCGCTGGTTACTCCGCCTACCTTCCCAGTGGGCTATACTGCGGCGTCCTCTGCTTCATCCACACCTAATGCATTGGAATTGAGCCAAATCAATAATAGTACCAGTAACAGTACGGTGAACCACACAAGCAGTGCCACGAATTTGGAACCTTGCACTTCTCATAACATCCCTTCGTCCATGTTTTACAAAGATACATCTGCAGAGATCTTGCTAGAGGATTCAGATATGCCAACTCCGATAGAAAACTTTCCGGCGTTGAAAGGTATCCCCAGAACCACTTTAGAGGAGAAAGAAGAGGATGAAGAAGACGTCTCAAGAATCAAGAGTGGATTGGTACCTGAACATGACCGAATGCGTATAGTTAATAATGAACCCATGGATTACATGCAATTAGCTCATGGCAGCAGCGCTGGTAGCAGCCAGGTGGAATCTATAATGACAAACTCCCTTTCTGCTACCACTACAAACAGCCTCTTAGCAGGTCACTACTTCCAGGATCACGTCAACTCAGGGTTCCCCAATTCTAAGGAACTTAAGGCCGATTTGCATAGTAAACTAAGCGGAAGGGCAATAACTGCCATGGGTAACGTGCCGCACGGTAAAGTGGACGTACAAAACATGGGGGCTATCAGCGCTCGGCCCGGTAGTAGAGAAGTTCACGATCCATTTTTCAAAATGAATTTGGAATTTGATTTTGAAAATCCCGAGTCTTTTTTCCGTGAACAGCCAAGGTTGGATACGAACGTCACCCCCAATGCTGCTTCTATTGCCAATGTGAATGCCAATGTGAATGCCAATGTGAATGCCAATGTTAATGTGAATTCCAACTACAATTCCGACTCCAATGCCAATCCCAATGGCTCTTTTTACGAACAATATGGAAGCAATCTCAAAACGGGCTATCGTGGTAAGGACTCGACCGGTAATAAAATGTGTCCGGGATCAACTGCTAATTTTGAAGGCATTGGAAGTTCAGTCTCAATCCCGCATGACCTGTTTGAAAGATCCGAAAACAACAATGTTGCTTCCAAAAACCCTAATAGTTTTCCCTTTTACAACAATGGGGGAATTAACGATTTCTCATATTTTTAAGAACAAAAAATAAAAAAATAAAAGCAGTGCTTTCGAAGAATAGCATTGTAACGAGAGTAAGTTCATTCTGCAGAAAAAAAAAAAGAAAAAAAAAAGTCAAAACACAAAGCAGGGGTAGTAAGTTGAAGATTCTGCCTTCGTCTGGCTAAATCCTCTTGTTACTACAGCAGTATCCTGATGTTTTACGTCATATCGCCAACAAATCAGAGAATTTGTTTATAAATATACATATGTTCATTCTTATGTATGTATAAATTTACATTTTTCAACTGAGTAAAAATTCAAGTATGCGCTTTAATTTTTTATTTAACATGAAGCTAAGGATGTTAAATTTATAAATATTCTGGCAATATGCGTTTCACAAATTCCAGTAATTGATCCTTAGTGCCCTGTGGATTTTCCAGTTGCCAGGGAATAGCCCTCTCATTGACCTTACCAAGCCATGGGCCACCTTTCATACCCAACAAACTGGCCATTTCTTTCCCGTTTAGCAACGGTCTTAGTTCATGACAACTTTGCAACTGTTGTTCATAGACATACTTGTAAAAGTCGTCAAATTGCTTGGCTACCGGGTGATTCTGCAAAGTCTGGTCGAATAAAGATACGAAGTGAGCCACTTCCCAGTCACCTTGATAGTCTTTAAGAAATGTCCCCACATATGATCTTCCAAATCCTTGACGACCTCTGTTTTCCGCGAACTGCATTACAACCTCAGCGTACTGCGCGCTCATGTCAACGATTCGAGCAATCTGAGCAGATTCGTGCTTAGCAATTTTCAGATTATCCTTCAAAATGCTTTCCGTAACTGAGATAGTGTTGTTTGCCTTCTTTTTCGCGTTCCAAATAACTTGCAGGCCTGCAAGTGGAAGTAAGACACTGCTTAATAAGAAGAACTTTTCGAACTCTTGCCTTGCCTTCAGATGAGATTCCAGGGAAGGCCAGTGTTTAACAAAACGCTGGATTTCTGTCACCAATGTCAAAAGATGATGACTCAACGCCCCGCTGGAGTAAATTTTTTCAATGCTGTTCCAATCTGTGCAATGCTCTTTATTGAATGCCACCAAACTTGGCTCACTGTTCCAAGCAAATACAACGTTTTCGATATGAGCCTGCTGTATTAGTGATAATCCCAATACAGGGTCTGATCCTTGAAGAATTTTATCTATTTCGACACCAATGCGTTCTTTGGATACTTTAGATCCGAAGGCAGCATTTATATCAGGGTCTTTCATTTCTTTCAGTGCTTCGTCGTCAATGGTGAAGTTATATCTTGAGGCAAATCTGATTAACCTCAGTACGCGAAGAGGATCATCCAGAAATGTCTGCCTTGGGGACAAGGGGGTCCTTAGAATGCCAGCTTTCAAGTCTTGAACACCCTTTTTGGTAAAGTCTTCCACCTTATTTTGTTGAATATTATAAAATAAAGCGTTTAACGTTGCATCTCTTCTTAAAGCATCTTCCTCGGGAGTACCAAACTTCACGACGGGAATACGAGACTGCTCTGTATATTCCTCTGATCTCAGATTCACAAAGTCAACTTCCACACCAAACAATTTCGTAGTTGCCGTTTCCAAATGCTTAGACTTTTCGGGATTTTTGTCGATCTTGTGCACATTGTGAGGCAAAACACCATATTTATCGTAGTTGCTTCTCAGATAGTCGCCCAATTGCATGGCAAACTGTTCACCTGTCATGAGGTTGATCGCGATGTCCAGGTCGTGAGAATCGTGGCCCAGCAGCTTATCCCTAACCCAGCCCCCGGTAATACGCAGCGATAAGGGCTTGGAATCAGGATATTTGCTATTGTACACATTGGCGTAGTCATTCAGCAAACCGCAGATTTTTTTTTCCACATCGCTTAGGACAAGCCTTAAATCATTTTCTGTCACCGTTGCCATGCTTCTACAAGTTCTTCTTCCGCAAAACGAGAGCACTGGGAGCATGAACTAAAGCTAGCGTACAGTTCAAGCTCAGGACTATTAGAAGAGGTGCAATGATTGCGCAGTAAAAGGAATGGCCGTGCTCAGCTCATCGAGATGTGTTTTTTCTTACTTTTCTGCCATGCTGAAAAAGACCGAGCCTGATATGCGTGCGCCTTATAAAAAAATATTGTACAAGACGGTGCTAATGAAACTGATGAACATATCCAAACAAAGGCCCAATTAACAGACACTAGAGGTCCGTGGCCGTGTCTACACATACGGAAATTTAGCGCTATGTCTTTGTCTTGAAGCCTGCTTGTCTCGGAATCCCAGCCGAAACAAAACTACGTATTCAGTATGCTTCTGCCGTCATTTGGAAATACATTAAAGATACCGCCGCTGCCTTGTGGCATTCAAGTACATATTACAAATATTTAGTCTAGCGCAAGTGCTAATTCAAATAGGCGTCTCCCTCAGAATCTGATGCAAGAGAGCAGAAAACAGCGCACATCGCCAATCTACTTTTTACCAGCCCTGGCTGAGTAAAAAAGAAGCGAAGGTGATCAGTTCTGTCCACAAGCGACAGCAGCACCCCCCCCCTTTTACACGGAATGCCCTAAACGTTGTTCCAAAATAATTTGCATTGTTACGAAATTTTTGTTTTTTGTTGGCTAACGTCTGCCTACATGAGTACAGGACGAGATGATTGAAGATAGTCAATGCAATTAAGCCAATTCAATGCAATAATTCTCATGCACCAATCGCTCATAGTACTCATGCACAGTTAGCATTTTAGCAGCAAAGTATAATGAGTACAACAATAGCCGCCACAATTAATTTAAGAATTCCAAGATTTTCTGAGATAGAAAGGAAACGCAATAGCCAGAAGAGTCAACTAAAGCATGCATATACCTTTGAGAACTTAGCGACCTGATCGGCCACAACTCTCATCGACAATGAATGGTCATAAATTGTGGTTTTTAGCCCTAAAAAGACTTCTGAAGACCTGAAAAATATCGGCGGACCCTAATATCCCCAATGCTGCCCTCATCGCATTACTTTTTTTTTTTTTTTTTTTCAACTTTTTCAAAAATTCTCAATTTTTTCTGGAGAAGGTTAAAACTCTAAAGTGATGAAAAATTAAGGAGAGATGGCAAAACTAGGGGACAAGAACTACAACAGCAGAAAGAAAAATAGTGATAAAAGGATTTACAAGAGGAGAGGGTTAGTTTGTATAAACCAAGGGTACTTTAAAGGATACTTTGCTAAAGTTTAGTAAGGCTCGTACGGCACTCAAGGATTAGGGTAGCTCTGCTATTGTTTTATTAAATTGTTATCCTTTCATAAAAAAAAAAGTAAACAAAGCTGGTGTCAAAATGAGTGACGGGATTCCAGTTTTCCGACCCAGTTTTGATCAGTTCAAGGATTTTTATCAATATGTCAAATCCATTAACAAGTACGGTATGCAATCTGGAATCGTCAAGATCATCCCTCCGCAGGAATGGCTGGATATGTTAGACGACCCTCCCAAGGCAGAAATTCTACAGGGCATAAAGATCAAGAGGCCCATTCAGCAGCACATTGCGGGATCACACGGGACGTTTATGGTGCAAAACGTGGAGAAGAACAAAGTATACAATATAATCCAGTGGAAAGACCTTTCACGTGACTATTCGCTGCCGGCTGACCAAAGGTATTCCTCTGGCAGGGCGTTGAGTTCCTCCAAGGTCAAACTGAGGAATCATGATTCTTTCGAGCTATCTGATTTCGAAAGTTTCAGGAAGGATTACAATGGGGATGAGTTGGAGCAATTTGAAGACGAAGAGCGAGTGAAGTCGCTCGAAGGTTACTATTGGAAGACTTTGAATTTTACTACGCCGATGTATGGCGCAGACACTTTGGGAAGTGCATTCCCGGAAGAGTTGGAGACTTGGAATGTATCCAAACTGCCCAATATTCTCGATCACATGGAAGAGAAGGTACCTGGTGTGAACAACTCGTATTTGTACGCCGGGTTGTGGAAGGCATCCTATCCTTGGCACCTTGAAGATCAAGATCTGTATTCTATCAACTATATTCACTTTGGTGCGCCCAAACAGTGGTATACAATTCCACAAGAAGACCACGAGAAGTTTCATCGATTAATGAAAGATCAGTTCCCCATAGATGCGCAGAAGTGCCCCGAGTTTCTCAGGCACAAGCAATTTCTAGCGTCGCCGAAACTGCTTGCCCAAAATGGGATACGATGTAACAAGATTTTGCATCATCAACACGAGTTCATCATCACTTTCCCGTACGGCTACCATGCAGGTTTCAATTACGGCTACAATTTGGCAGAATCGGTAAACTTTGCCATAGAAGATTGGTTGGAAATTGGGAAGAAAGCTGGAAAGTGCATGTGTATCGACGATTCAGTTGGCATAGACGTAGATCAACTGGGGGCCAAGATCGAAAGCACCAAAAAGGAGAATGGTGACATGGATATGAGACTAAAAAGTTTTGGCGAACTGCTGAACCACAGCTCGCAGGAACTACAACAGATGGAAGAAAATAAGAATTCGCCAGTCTTAGGTGCTAGACCACAGTCTAGCTCCATCAGAAGCACCACGCCCAATCCGGGCCAGTATTTCAACATGAATCAAACCATAAGTCGGATTTCATCTCCTTTACTTCTGCGAATGATGGATCTTTCAAACATTGTCGAACCTACCTTGGAGGATCCAACGTTAAAATTCAGAAAAAGGGTTGCGCCCTCCGGCAACAATGTAGAGTCGCCAAGCGTGAGGCCACATTCAGGAAACAATGAAGGTTCAAGTACTCTCAATATGACTGTGCCTACGTCAAATCCACCCTCCGCACTGCTAGATGATAATGATGATAATATGCTAGCTTTGAGCCTTGCCTCCATGGCCAATAGTGGAGCATCCTCGCCCCGGCTCACGTTACCCTCTTTGAATTCACCGATAGAACATGTTAGCACACACGGAACAGCTCAGAATATCCATAATGGTGGCATCAGCAGTGCAGGTGGTAGTGCTGGTGGATTTCATGAAAACGAAAATAATCAAAATTCGTTTATTGTCTCTCCAAAACCTTCTTATAACCCCAACCCGTTATCTTACTATTCCTCGTCCATGCCGGCGCCGCAGGGTAAAATGACGACTCAACAGGTGCCCCCCGCCCCCTTGTCACCAACGACTTCCAATCTACCGTTCATAAAAAAGTTGAAATCTCCTAATATTGTCACGTTAAACATTTCACGGGAGTCCTCCAGAAGTCCAGTGTCGCTGGTCAACGATTACAGGTCCCCGCTGGCGGCAAATAACCCTTTGACGTATTCTTCGAGCGTAAGCTCCACTCTAAACCAGGTTCACACGGTTAACAGCAATAGTAGTAGCAGCAGAACAGGCGAATCTTTGTCACCTGAATTTCCTCAGACAAAGAGAATGAAATTGGAGAATCAATCGTCGTCCTTTGTGTCAAACCCAATTCCTCCGAGGAAGCTGGAATTCCCATCGCCGTCGTCATCTGCGAGAGGCAACGGCACTACACACGGTACCACTGGCGGGACTCGCCTGAGCGCAGGCACTGGCGGTAGTGGAGGAACTTCGGTCGCAACCGGCACTGCTCAACAACCTAAATTCTCCTCTAACGAAATCATGATTTCAGAAAATGGAAAAGTTTACGTTTGTCAAGAGTGTAAAAGGCAGTTTTCTTCGGGTCACCATTTGACGAGACATAAGAAGTCAGTACATTCTGGTGAAAAACCATATTCTTGTCCAAAATGTGGAAAAAAGTTCAAGAGACGAGATCATGTTTTGCAACATTTGAATAAGAAGATACCTTGTACACAGGAGAACGAAGACATTTCATCGAGAAAGGAGAATCGGGGACGTATGGAACAGCCGGGGACTATAATAGAGTGAATAATAAAAAAAGGAAAAAGAGTAAGAATATAGTACCAAACGTGAGAAAAGTTATTAAGAGAAAAAAAAAAAAAAACAAAAACAAAAAAAAACAAAAAACAGATAAAAAACATCAAAAAATAAAAAAAGGCCAGGAAATTTCAATTACCACCCAAAAAGGACTTTTCTAGTACTAATTGTTTTCTTGAATTAAATTTTAATGACAAAGTTGACTATATACCTCTATACTTATATCTTTTTATAATGGATACCGTTTATTATTAATACGACATTTTCATTCCAAATTATCTACAATGCCAAAAATGACGTCAAGCACATTCCGCTTAATGTTAGAATCATAAATCATGGTGTTTTCGCCGGTGCCAAGTTTTTCATTGCTTAGTCCGTCACCATAAACCATGCGGGCAAAATCACTTTGCAAACCTAGAGGCAGTAATCCTTCCACTTCTTCAATCGCTAATTTACGGTCCTTGATCATTTTCGAGGTATGCTCCATATTATCGGCCGCATTTTGTGCATTTTCAACCACCTCTTTAGGTATACCACACATCGAGGCAACGTGCATACCGAAAGATCCTTCACTTTGACCTTCTTCAAGTTTATAAAGGAAAGTCACTTTTCTAGTCTCTTCGTCAACCAAAATGCTCATCCTCATTGGACGAATCAAAGAGTGATGCCTAAAACTCAATCCCAACGTGGCATAATGGGTCGCAAAAAATCCCAAACTCTGACAATGGGTAGCAACATGATGTAAAACCGCTTCAGCAATGGCAAAGCCATCGCTAGATGAACCGCCTCGACCCAATTCATCCACAACAAGTAAAGATCTATTCGTGGCTAAATCGAGAATTTTCTTTGTCTCGGATAATTCTACGAAGAAAGTTGATTTTCCCTGCATAATATTATCGTTAGCTCCCAAACGAGTCATAATCTTATCCATCGGAGTCATAGCGGCGGACTCACATGGTACGTAACAACCCATCTGAGCCATGATAACAGCAATGCATGTCATTCTTAAAATTGTAGATTTACCGGCTGCATTAGCTCCAGTCAATAATCCAATTTGCGGGACATCTTTTCCTAATTCCACGTCATTGGGAATAAACTCTTTGGGATTGGCAGTGCCTAAGTTGAAGCATGGATGCCTCAGTGATTTAAATTTTAGAAACCCGTTCTTCGAAATGCCTTTCTCTGGATCCTTCTCCTCCAATATTTCGGGCCTACAAGAAGGAAAGCCTAGCGACTCCGAAGTTCGCACCAGTGCTAATAAACAGTCAATGTTCGACACGGCATGTATCGCTGGCAGCCAACAAGATTCATAATCCGCATCAAACTTGCGGCAAAGTCTGTTTTTCAAATCTTCTTCAAGAGATTTGTGTAATTCACGGGCTTCCGCAACAGATCTTGCTAGCTGTTTAACTTCGTCTGAATAATACCTTTTGAAATTTTTACTGGCACCCATCTGCATCCAAGAAGACGGTACATTTGAAGTGGCTGAAACAGGCACCTCAATCAAATATATCTCTTTCCCGGAATCTTTGTATTGGACGTTTGAACATTTGAACTGTCTTCTATACTTACGAAGCCAGTCTTCCAATTCATTTTCCAATGCACGAATCTTATCCAATGATTCGTCGAAGTCAGGATCTACACCTCTATGGGGAACCAGTATACCCTCGTGGAGAGCCTTTGTGCGATCATAAGCATTCGCCCATTTATCAATATTTTCAAACATGGAATTTGGCATCCCAGCAACATACTCCACTATAGTTCCCTTTAAAGTGTGACAAGACAAATTTTTACTCAATGCAGCCACAGTTTCAAAGCCTTGGATAACTTTATCGAAATTAATAACGTTAAGATTGCCCGAATGAACTCTAGCCACCAATCTCTCCAAATCTGGCAATTTAGCAAACGCTGTTTCAAGCAACTCTCTGAGCGCGGTATCGGAAAGTAGACAGTCCACTGTCTCTAGCCTTCTGTTTATGTCACTTTTATGCAGCAAAGGGTGCATCAACCATTTTTTCATCATTCTTTTTCCCATGGGTGTTATGGCTCTATTGAAAAGTTTGAATAGTGTTCCTTTGTCCGTGCCGTCAAAGGAGTTGCTGAATACTTCGAGGTTTTGTAAAGTGATACCATCGAGAACCAGCGAATTTTGCGATTTTATAGGATTGTATTCTTTAATATTGCCGATTGAAATAAGATTTTTATCCAGTTTTAACCATTGCAAGTAGTGAAGTAATCCGCCGAACGCGCTAAACCCTACCTTTCTGCCCTTTTCATAATATGTCTTCAGGACTGCGGGCCAGTTGTTCATATCAGTGAAGTAGTTATGTTCTTTGGAAGTTAGCTCGTCGAAGGTCCTCTCGAAATCGTAAAACTCTTCCAATGGCTTTACGTAATTAAAAATCGCATTAGGTGCAGCATTGAATTTAACTACCTTATGAGCCAAACTCCCCAAATTATTCTTCTCCATTATCACTTCTTTTGGATTCAGCTGGGACATTATAGTGTCCAATTTCGTACATTCGTTATCGTCTTCAAACTCCATCATTTCCAACTCGCCGGTAGAGGTATCAATGAAAGCTACCCCAAAAAGCCGTCCTAAATTAGTTTCTTGGGATTCGTCACCGTTCTCAACGTTGTAAAAATTACTGGGTTCTTCCCTGATTGCCATACAATAGGTAGCCAGGTCGGATTGAAGCATGTTACCATCTGTTAAAGTTCCTGACGTTAAAACGCATTGCAATTCTCTCTTTACAATGCCTTTGGATCCTTCTCTAATTTCTTTGGCTAACATTGACTCCCGCTGGTCCACTTTAGCAACTTTATATCCGTATTGAATGAACTGAGAGGCCCAGTAATCGAAAGACATCTCCGGTATACCCGCCAACTGCATATTAGCCCTACCTCCTCCTGCAATTTTCCAATCGAATAGGTTGTTTGCTAATGCAGCATCTTTTTCATAAAGTTCAAAGAATTTGCCTTTTTTGAAGAAGACGATACAGTCCCACATAGCTGATTTGATTTCCCAATATTGCCTCTCAAAGGGTGTAAATTTAGCCCACGCTGACTGTGGAATGTACAACGTGCGCGGGTCGTAATCTGGGTCTCCCTTAGGCCTGCGCTGCGCGTCGCACTCGTCCACTAGCCACTGGTACCTTTCCTCATTTTGCTTATTAAAAGCAGAGTGTTTGGGCGGGGATGAAGTTCTAAGGGAGGGCTTTTTCATTGGGGCCCGAGCTACTGGTGAAGATTTTACCTTCGCGGGTTGTTTCTTTGATCCTTTCTTTGGCGCTTCGGCCAAGCTCAAAATCTCGTCTTCGTCATCGTCTTCTACAGAGTCAAAGCCTGCGTCACTTTGATTCTTCGGCACATACGCATCTTCATCATCTGACAAAATTTTGGACCTCTTGTTGCTCTTTGGAGTGTTTTCGTCATCTTCTTCGTCCTCAGCGTAACTAACTTTTGTTCTTCGCCTTTTAAATGGCAAATCATTCTCATTATCTTCGTCAACTTTTGTAGTGTCTTTAGAGGTCATATCGGGTTCCTGAACATCCTCCGGGACTCCCGCATCTTTCTCTTCAGTCATGGTGACGGAATCGTTGGCTGTCACAAACGATTCATCCTCATCCATTCCTACAAATAGTAACCTGTTTTTTTGCTGTTTATCATCAGAGGGCACTATTTCCTGAAATTGTGCAACTTTGATATCTTTGGAAGGTTTGGACTTATTGGCAGTGGGACTTGGTGTCGTGGGTTGCTTGGAGAAGAAGGACAGTAGAGTAGATTGTTTCATCCTCTTCTGGGCCGAGTTTGGGCCTTTAGGAGTGGTGGCCACCATCACTTTCAAATTTAGAGGTCAGAATGATCAGCTGCGTACCCTGGAGGATTCTTATGTTTTGGAATCAATGGTAGCCTAGAAATGAATTGTCCTTTATAATAGGCGTTGCCATGAAAAATTCCCAAGTTAACGCGTCGCGTCAGTCGCGCCAAGTAATAATAAACCATACATTGTATTTTGAATCCAACAATAGTGTAGTAGGACATATGACCTAGAGGTAGTACAGTGAGTATCCTCTTCTGTTCTTGATCTAAATATTCTGCTGCTCTGCTCCAAATTTCAAGTCTATTTCATGTCAATATTTATTTTTGCTTATTCCAATATTGGATATTACAGAGTGTAAATTTGCTAATAATGATTCGAACGATAAAAGAGAATTATTCAAATTTTTTTAAGCTCGGGAAGAAATTTACTTTAGTTGTTAACGTTTCCTACTGCCCTTTTTTCGTTTTGATATTTTTTTCTTCTCTCTGCAGTGCGTTCATATTGAGTGGGGAAAGATAGCAAGATGTGAGGAAATCAATCAGTATATTACAGCTTAATTACTTCTACCCAAGAAGATTAATATCTCAAAACACTTCTATATGCTCCTACACCCTCACAAAATTCATAGTCACATTTTTGTGCCGTGGAAAGGTTGTCAAATGTGAATAGCATTGAGTATAGTAACTTTAACAAGCACACCAAGAAAGGAAGTGCAAAGATGCTTCAAGAAATCACAGAGATCAAGTTTCTAGGAAGTGCATCTTTCATCTAATTTTGATATTATCTTGCCAAATCGTTTTTCGTCAGTCACGTTAATTTAGTCGCTAAAATCGGTACATGTCAACGTGTTTTTGGTACTAATTCGCAGAAATGTCTTAGGCCAATAAAAGTTGGGATTGCATCGTAACTGCAAAATGTCCTTGAGCAGACCGCTAAGATTGTTACTACTTGGTGCTCCTGGCTCGGGTAAAGGCACTCAGACTTCTAGGCTCTTGAAGAATTATCCACAACTTCATTCGATCTCATCAGGAGATTTGCTTCGCCAAGAGATCAAAAACAAAAGCGAGATTGGATCGCTCGCATCTAAATACATTGCTCAAGGTAAACTTCTGCCTGATCAATTAATTACTAAACTTGTGGTCACGAACGTGTTGCAGTTGGGATGGTTGAATCCAACCGCAACTTGGTTACTAGATGGGTTCCCGAGAACTTGTACGCAGGCAGAGATATTGGATCAAGACCTCTACAAACATAGCGCGCCGCTGAATCTGGTGGTCGAATTGGATGTACCAGAAAGTGTTATCTTGGAGAGAATCGAAAATAGATACGTGCATGTTCCTAGTGGCAGAGTTTATAACTTGCAATACAACCCCCCAAAAATCCCGGGGAGGGACGATATCACCGGAGAACCTTTAACCAAGAGGTCTGACGATACTGCTGCTGTGTTTAGCAAACGGTTGGAACAGTACAGATCGACCGTTGTTCCTCTAAAAGAACATTATCGAAAGCAAGGTATCTTAGCTACGGTATCAGGAGAGACCTCAGACATTATTTTCCCCAAACTACTGGAATTAATCCAAACCAAGTTTGGATGAGAGAAAAATGATTCAGAAATGGGTTAATTGATATTCAAAAGTATTTATATCTCATATTGTTTGACATATTTTTCATGTGACTAAATTTTTCAACTCATGCTAAAAAAAAAATGAATCAAATAAAGTTGGGCCCAAGTTTGAGTGGTACGTAATCAAGAATTGTCACCTATTAAGCGATTAGCTTTCCTGGAACCGTTAAATCATCTGATCCTCAAACAGCAATGAAGTTCTACATTGAGGACTTGCCTGTTCTTTTTCCTTATCCCAAGATCTATCCAGAACAATATCACTATATGTGTGATATCAAACGCACCCTGGATAGTGGTGGGAATAGCATATTGGAAATGCCTTCGGGAACCGGTAAGACGGTGTCATTGTTATCTTTGACGATCGCATATCAAATGCATTATCCTGAGCATAGAAAGATTATATATTGTTCACGTACCATGTCAGAGATTGAAAAGGCCTTGGTGGAACTTGAGAACTTAATGGATTACAGGAGTAAGGAGTTAGGATACCGTGAAGATTTCCGTGGACTAGGACTGACCTCTAGGAAGAATTTATGTTTGCATCCCCAGGTGAGCAAAGAAAGAAAAGGCACTGTGGTAGATGAGAAATGCCGCCGTATGACCAACGGCCAAGCAAGGCATAAAAAGGAAATGGATCCAGACGCCAAAGTTGAACTATGCGATTACCATGAAAACCTCTACAACTACCAAGTGGAGGACTACCTCCCTAAGGGCGTCTTTTCGTTTGAAAAATTGATAAAGTATTGTGAGGAGAAAACTCTTTGTCCATATTTTATCGTTCGTAGAATGATTTCTCTATGCAATATTATCATTTACTCATATCATTATCTGTTGGATCCCAAAATTGCGGAAAGGGTCTCTAACGAAGTTTCGAAGGACGGGATTGTCATTTTTGATGAAGCGCACAATATTGATAACGTTTGTATCGAGTCTTTGTCTCTGGACTTGACCAATGACGTCTTAAAAAGAGCCACCAAAGGTGCATATTCACTGGAAAATAGGATTGAAGAAGTTAGACAAGTGGATGCGAAGAGGTTACAGGACGAATACGATAAACTTGTGCAGGATTTACATGCAGCTGACATACTAGATAGGGAGGAGGAACCAGCAGTAGAAACCCCAGTCTTATCGCAAGACTTAATCACCGAAGCCATGCCTGGTAATATTAGAAGAGCTGAACATTTTGTATCATTCCTAAAAAGACTGATAGAGTATTTGAAGACTAGAATGAAAGTTTTGCATGTTATTTCAGAGACTCCTAAATCTTTCTTGCAGCATTTGAAACAACTAACCTTCATCGACAGAAAGCCTCTGAGATTTTGCGCTGAGCGTCTATCGCTTCTCGTAAGAACTCTAGAAGTCTCCGATATTGAAGATTTTACCGCTTTGAAAGACATCGCTACTTTTGCCACATTAATATCAACTTACGAATCCGGTTTTCTCTTAATAATAGAACCTTATGAGATAGAAAATGCAGCCGTGCCAAATCCCATCATGAGATTCACTTGTCTCGATGCTTCCATTGCTATAAAACCCGTTTTTGAAAGGTTCTCATCTGTGATCATTACTTCCGGTACCATTTCTCCTTTGGATATGTATCCAAGAATGTTAAATTTTGAAACAGTCTTGCAGAAATCATATGCGATGACTTTGGCCAAGAAATCATTTCTGCCAATGATTATCACGAAGGGATCCGACCAGGTTGCTATTTCTTCAAGGTTTGAAATTAGAAACGATCCAAGCATTGTCCGTAACTATGGATCTATGTTAGTTGAATTTGCAAAAATTACTCCGGACGGTATGGTTGTATTTTTCCCCTCTTACTTATACATGGAAAGCATTATTTCCATGTGGCAAACCATGGGAATACTGGACGAAGTGTGGAAGTACAAGTTGATTCTTGTGGAAACTCCTGATGCCCAAGAAACCTCGCTGGCGTTGGAAACTTATAGGAAAGCTTGTTCGAACGGCAGAGGTGCTATTATTTTATCAGTTGCCCGTGGCAAAGTTTCTGAGGGTATCGATTTTGATCATCATTACGGTAGAACAGTTTTAATGATCGGAATTCCTTTTCAATATACGGAATCCCGTATTTTGAAAGCTAGGCTAGAGTTTCTCAGGGAAAATTATCAAATAAGAGAGAATGATTTTCTATCATTTGATGCCATGAGACATGCTGCACAATGTTTAGGAAGAGTATTAAGAGGTAAGGATGATTACGGTGTCATGATTTTGGCGGATCGCAGATTTTCCAGGAAAAGAAATCAACTTCCTAAGTGGATCTCACAGGGCTTATCTGATGCAGACCTAAACCTCTCAACCGATATGGCAATTGCTAATGCTAAACAATTCTTAAGAACCATGGCACAACCTACAGATCCCAAAGATCAAGAAGGTGTTTCAGTTTGGAGATATGAAGAGTTGCTCAAATACCAGCAGGAAAAGGAAACTGCTCCCCCAAATGGGGCCGAGATAGTACATATGGAAGTTGACGTAGAGGTGAATTGAAAGTTTTGAACATAGTGTGTTTTAATATTTATTACATACCAACCAGTAGACAATGATTTGAAAGGGGCTTTAATGCAAGGAAATTAAACAACTTCCACATCGAAAGATACTTCTTTATCTGCATCCAAGTAAGAATCACAAACACACCACAAAGTTAACTGATGTTTCCCGGTGCCATTGAGAGTGAAGCTCAGAGTGTATGTCTGAGTTATTTTGCTCAGAGAAACCTTTTTGATAGCATGCAACTGTTTAGAAGAAGTTTCGCCTATGACGAGCCACCAACCCTCAAGTTTCTCAACAGGATAGTTTTCAGAAGTGACCTCAAGAGTTTCTGGTTCCTCATCCCTAGTCAGCGTAACATTTATTTCTTTAGCGGTACTTGCAGTCAATGGTTTACTCAAATCTATCTTGTATTCCAATTCGACGTTGGGGAAATTGTTGATGAAATTTGCAACTCTGGTCAATTTGCGATTGTCCATTGTCATGATATCTTCGCGCTCCTCATCATCCAAGGCCATTATGTCGTAAACAGTTTCGACACCTTTTTCCTTACATTTTTTGAGAATTGACTCATCAAAAAATGGGATTTGCCTCAAGGGATTGTCCGTATCCCAAATACCTTGGACCAACATTTGAGAAATATCCATCCCCGTTGCAGCATTTAAGCAACCATCGCTGGACAAAATGTCTATAATGGAATTAATTAAGGGCCCGGCTTTCTTTAGAACGATGTTAAGGTCATACTGCAATTCTATTGGCAGATGTACTCTAGAGAAATATGCCTGTAACAACAAAATTACTTTATGAGAGACAGGGCCATTATTGGGTGAGTTTGGCATTTTAATAGGCATTTGACCATTCAACTTCAGGAGCACAGACTCATCTTCTTGTCTCAATGCTATGCTCTCAAATTCAGATGCTTTTGATAAGGCCTCCAAAATATCCTTCAATGTTGATGTCCCAGATAGTGAGCTGAATAGCATGTGCATTGTTAAGAAGGAGACATTGTGATGGGCACTAATCAAACAAGCATTCAATGGTTCAATCGTTTCCGTTGGCGCTAGTGCTATTGAATTGCCCTCGGTCTCATTCAATTCAACGAAATCACTGTTTTGTAAGTCCTTCAGTATGCCTTCGACAAGCTCAGTCAAATATGCTGATATACCATGGGGTGATATATCCTTCACACCATAAAAACTGGGATTAGCATGGATTCTTCGGAAAAAGTACGTAAATGCAATCCAGTCCACACAGTCTTGCTTGCTTTGAATAACAGAAGTGCTAATTTCTGAGGATAATACGTCATGCAAACGAAAATATATGAAGCTTTCAATTGGCAGAGCCTCCGCAAGGAATTTCTTATAATAATCTTTCATTTTTTGATTAGTTAAAATCAGGGCCTTTGTCACATCATCCGCTAACCTACCTCTTGCTGCTCCGATCATTTCCAATATTTCGTTTGCCGAGTATTCCACGTAGCGGTGCTCTTTTCCTTCATAAAATTCAGTCCCTAGTATGACAACGGCTTTTGATAGTGGACAATCATAGCAACAGTCTTTTGCCACCATAAGAATAGAAAGTGCACCAAAATCATAAAGCTTCCTAGTTATGCTTCTGTCTTTTGAAGTCATTTCTTCATACATTATTCCGACACCACATGCTAGAGATTTCTTCAGCTCTTTGTCGTTTACTGCTCTCAAGTAAGAGTCGAGATCATTGGCTTCCGCTTTGAGCATATCCCAGCCTACTTCTTCGGCATAACGAACAAAAGTACTACTTGCTTTAATACAAGCTCGTCTGGAAGGTAGGAAAATTAATAACGTCTCGTCTTCTTGCTCTCTGGCAAAATTGAATGCATATTTTACCATTGGTGCATTCGAAGCAACGCTTTGTCTGGAATCAAAAGTATGTATATGGATTTTTAGAGCATTTGGTCTTTCCTGAGGAGAAAAATTGTATACATTATTTTTTGAAACACCAATCCACTCGCCAAAGTCCCGGCCGTTCGCTAAACATGACCCCAATGCAACGACTCTCGTATTTCTTTCTAGTTGGGTAGAAATAAATGTCATTCTTGAAATCAAAGTCTCATAGACTGCTCCAAAAAGCCCTCTGTTTATTTCATGAACATCGTCATAGATCACCAATTCAATTCTTTGAATGTTCTTCCTTTGCCTCCAACGACGTGATATAATTTCAAACTGCTCTGGTGTAGCAAGAATCAAATGGCTTTGCGCTATAATACGCAGGTTTAAATTCATATCCAAGCCCAGTTTATTGATGATCTTTCCGCCTCCGATGCTAGATAATCGATCATTCCAATTCTTTAGTAATTGACATATCTTTTCTTCGTGAGGTGAAATGAACAAAGCACGTCCTCCGCTGTGTCCCCAATGATGTAATAACGCCAGTTCCGCCATGGTTGTCTTTCCTGCACCCTTTGTCGCACCCACAAGGATGTTTTCATTGGAAGTATACAACGGTTGGAATACCTGACTTTGAAATTTATTAAAACTTTCAAAGTCAAATACGTTTGAAAACTCTTCGTTTTCTACTTCTGATGTGGGCGTCAATAGAGTATCGATAAAAGGTGTTGGGGCAGGAAACTTCTTAGGAAGGCGTACTGGCTCAAGACCTATAGCTATTTGACTCTCGCAATGACACCACCTCTCTGATATTACCGTTATGAAGAAATTGGGCGGGAGTTTCTTTTGCTGAGTAGAATTCAACATTAAAAAAAAGTCCACAAAGTGCTCTGTTCCAATGTATTCCTTTCTGATCAGTAAGACATCGTGATACAGAATTTGTTCCCCATCCGTGTCCTCGAGTAAAATAATAAAAGGTTCGATATTGCCATGCCATTTATCATCCCATTGCCATTCTGGAAGAACTTCTAGTTCAAACTTCAGCAAACTCGGAGTAATTGGTTGAATTGCACACTTCATTGAAAGCTTAGGAAACCTTCGAAGCAAATCATAAACAAGTTTACCATGCTTTTCCGATCTTATTGCTTGGCCTACTTCTGCGGGAGATTGTAGGTCTAAATAAGTGCTCCAGGGTAAGGTTGATGCTTCCGTCCTTTTAATGACCTCAAAAGGACAAGACTTAAATTGTCTTAGTGGTGAATTTGCAAGCCACATTCGCTTTTCAACCGCCTTGCAGAGATTAAGCAATATTTTGGTGATATTAGACCAGTTTTTTTTTAGACATAACTCATAGACTGCTCTAAACAATCTGCCGGCGTTTTGAGTAATAAAAATCATATCAGCATTTAAGGCGAATCCCTCGAATCTCAAGCGTGAAATATAAGATTGTAACAAAACATTCACTTTTACCAGAGCATCGTTGGAATCTTCTCTAACAGGTATCGGCAATTTTTCCAGCAACTCCTTTAGCTCCTGTCTCTCCTCTTGCCTCACAGATATATGTTTGAATTCATCTGAAAGAGAAATGACTCTGAATAAATCAACTTGATTTGAATGCTCTGTAATTTCAGTGTCATATATTTGCATTGAACTGTGTTTAATGTAAAAATAAGATGCAATTTTCCCCAACTCAGTAGCTTCCACCTTGCCACTTTCTGGTTCATATATGACAAGATTCTCCTCATGAAGGATTGTAAGCGCCGAATGGATCAAAGAGTCTCGATAACCCAATAGACTGTCGTCTTCTGATGTATCTGGAACTTTATAAAGTTCAGGTGACATAAGCATTCGCACATATAGATATGTATATGTGAGCCAATCTGAACCCTCATTTCTGTCTTTAATACTTCCTGCTACTACTTCGGCATTCAGATTGTCTACCAACATGGAGACAAATTGGGATTCAATTGGAAGTTGTTGATTCAATACAGCCAAATAAAATTGAACGTTTGACTGGTTTGTTATAATTATGCCTTCCCCACTTGTGTCATATCTTGGTCTCCCTGCTCGTCCTAACATTTGAAGTAAATCTTGAGGAGACAGCTGCTCCCAACTGCCTGTTTCGGGAGAATAAACATCCGTTCCTTTGATGATTACTGTATGTGCGGGCAGATTTACTCCCCAAGCCAATGTTGCAGTAGAGACTAGAATATGGAGCAGGCCATCTGCAAACAAGTCCTCAGATAAGGATCTGTCATTTTTCGACAGACCGGCATGATGGATACCAATTCCTGTCTGTAAAGTCCTTTTCAAATGGCCATTCTGCACATTCTCAGATTCAGAGTCGAGAATTTTTCTTGACGCTGGATCAGATTTCCGTATGAGATGGATATTATCACTTTCCAAAAATTTTTCTCTCAACGCAACTGCCGTCCTTGCAGTTTCCTTTCTTGAGTGAACAAAGATAATTACCTGATGCCCATTTCTCACTGCCTCTAGAGTTTTTTCATAACAGGCCTCGTTCATGGCATTCAATTTCTTGAGGGAGCTCTTTTCTGTGATAGCACAGTATTGCTGAGTTAATGGACAAGGTCTAAAGGAAGAATCAAAATAAAATATCCCGTGAGCAGGTACTCGCAAAAACCTTGCAACGTCTTTATAATTGGGTAAAGTTGCAGAAAGTGCTACCAGCCTCGGCGATTGTTGAAACGTCTTCGCCTGTAATGATCTTGCCACGATGCTTTCAAGTACTGGTCCTCTTGTGTCGTGCAGCAAATGAACCTCATCGATTATGATTAAACGCACTGATTGTGCAAAAGACGACTCATCTGCCTTACGAGTTATCACATCCCATTTTTCCGGAGTTGATATTAATAACTGGGCCTCCAACAGTTGCTGTCTGTTTAAATTAGAATCTCCTGTTAGTTCAGCCACCTTTATACCCATATATGCCAGCCTTCTTTGAAATTCGGAGACCTGTTCCTGAACTAGTGCTTTCAAAGGAGCAATATAAACAGCCTTAAAATTCTTTGTAACAACTTTATTTGACCCCAGATTAACATGGTGCGAGATAAGTCTCAGAATAGCCATCATGGCGACATTGGTCTTGCCAGCACCCGTCGGAGCGCAAAGCAAAAGATTGTCATCGCGCTGGAAAGCTGCTGGGTAAACCTTGGATTGAACGATGTTTAGACTATCAGTCTCATCATATGGAAACGCATTCCTTGCCCATTTAGGGAACTCAGAAATAGAAATTAGTGAAGATTCAATAGCTTTTTTTTCTGGTGCAGGAACATGAATTTCTTCATAATGAGGAGTTAGCTTTTTGTAAGATCCCTCCGGAAGTTGAATTTTGGTCACCGTCATTAGACGGTTGGTTTTGTCGAATTTCGCTGATTCTAAATCTACGATAGGAGGAATCTTTTTATAATCACTGAGCTGCTTAGGACGCTTTGTTTCTTCGGACTTGCTCTCGAGGACGCTCGAATGCTTTCTTTTCAATTCGGGTCTTCCTCGTTGTCTGTATTGCTCCGCTAGTTCGCTTAAGCCTACTTCGGCCATTTCTTTCAACAACCCCTCCCTATTAGGTGCGGTAGCACTAGCAAGACGCATTCCCCAAACTAAAGTAGCTCTTTTCCTAAGAAAAAGGTCTACAATATATGAGTTCTCCAAGTCTAATAACTTCATTAATTGCCGTTCCAACTTTTTATTATCCTGATTTGCCTCCAACTCTGCAAAGATATTGTCTGCTAGTCTGTGAAGGTCTGTGGGCTCTGCATTCTTTATTGCATTAGCCAAGACTCTTCGCAGAAAAAACTCGTCTACGTCCTGTATTTCGACATCCATAGTAAAGTTTGTACTTGATCCTTTGATTAGCAAAGTCTCGTCGTTTTCTTGGGGCAAAACGTCTTGTTTTATTTGCTGCTGGGACCCTTCGTCTTCTTCTTCAGTTTCCTCTTGTATACCTTCTACCATCAGATCCCCATTTTCCTCCTCTTCACTTGAGTCCTTATCTTCGGCCAAAATAGCAACGGCCTTCTGATCGTCCTGAGAGCTTTGCTCTCGTTCATAGTCTGTAATTTGGCGAGTTAGATTCACTAACTCTTGAAATTTGGACTCACTTATCCTTATTTCTAAATTTTTGTGTATCATTTCTCTCTGCTTCTCTATCATTCCATCTTGCTCCTTTTCCTTGTCCTTCAATGTAAATATCAGCAAATCTGCCGTTTCTACTATTACATCGTGTGGTATATCACTTCCCAAAAGTTCGGTCACCCATACAAGGACTTCTTCATAAGTTTGGTTATTTTTTGAATCTGTAGGATAGTATCTCAAGCCGTAATTGCTATTCAGTATCGTCCTATTTGGGGAGGGCATTTTGGACACACGTCTTTGGGGCTTGTAGTTTACCTCTCTTTGGGGCTTGTAGTTTACCTCTCTTTGAGCCTCGGCCTTTTCCTTCTGAGACAACTCAGATTCTGCACTAACCCCCATATCTTTCAGCGATATTCTACCTCTCATGGACTGAGGTTGGGACCGCTCAGCGTCCTTGATAGGATCGCCGCCCTTGTCTAATAATCTTTTATCAGTCTCTAATACTTTGTTTGACATTTCATTATAACGGTACAGTTCTTTGATCTTCTGGCGTCGCTCGTCATCTTTAGCCATCGTTGGACTGGGTGATTTGCTCAAAGATTTTTACGCCAATGTCTAGGAGTTTAAACTTTTCATAATCTCATCTTACCGGCAATTTTTCAAAATTCTGTCAGAACCGAATTTTCGACAATAAACTAAAAACAAGACTTAACTGCTATTGCCGAAATAACATAATCAACCCGCTACTAGCGCTAGAACATTAGTTTGTTCCGGATGGCATGGTCAAGCACGGGCCACCAGGAATTCAGCGAAGTTTGTCTGAGCTGAGCTCTCAAATAAGGAACCTTTCACCGGTTAAAAGGCGGCGAAAGGAGACAAATGAGAAAGACGAGCAAGAGTTCGAATCATGGTATATGAAATACGCTCCAAAATCCTTAAATGATGTTGCCATTCACAAGAGGAAATTAGAAGATGTGTACAAGCTATTCAAGTCGATGCTAGATTGCAAAGATCAAACCCGAATCATGCTGCTTACTGGTCCTAGCGGGTGTTCGAAATCAACAGTGATAACACAATTAGCTAGACAACTAGTACCTGAATATAGGACCAAGCATACCAGTATGCTTCAGTCCTCCGAGGATGTTGCCCTAGACATCGTGGAATATTTGCAGATGGGAACCTTTAATGATTTTTTAACTGATGCCAAATACCGCACAAGCCAGAATCTTTCAATGGTTTTAGTGGAGGATTTGCCCAACGTCCTTCATGCTGATACTAGATCTGCATTCCAGAAGTCTCTTTTAGAGTGGCTATATAGTCCAGAGGAAAGTTTGCCGCCTCTTGTCATATGTCTCACTGAATGTGAAATGGATAATGAATCCTCCAGTGGATATGGCGTGGATCACAGTTTTACAGCGGAGTCAGTGCTGGGCAAGGAGCTTTTGTCTCATCCGAAGCTCAAAAGAATACGGTTCAATCCTATCAACAAGACACTAATGAAGAAACATTTGAAAAATATATGCCAGGACAACCGCAACTTCATGATACAGCGAGGCCGATGGTCTCAGAAGGATTCAGTAGTGGATCAGTTGGCTGCCATGACGGGAGATATAAGGTCAGCAATCGCCAATTTGCAATACTGGGCTACTTCTAGTGCAGACGTGCCGTTTACCACCAGGGAACAATCCTTAACATACTTTCACATCATCGGCAAAGTTCTTCATGGATCTCATGAATGTTCGGACCATGATATGGTCAACTCCTTGATGTCTAACTCGAAATCACATGTGTCAAATGACAATTTCCGTTTGGGATTGCACGAGAATTATTGTTTTGTCAATGGTGGAAATTTAAACATCGATACAGTCCACTCTGTTGCTGATTGTCTCAGTGAAAGTGATTTATTAGGAGCTTTGCCAGAGTCGACAGAATTTGCCTTAAGGAAAATTCGTCATACACTTAGCGCAGTGGACAAAAACAGCGTTAGCCAGAAGAAGGCAATTTTCCCTCGAGAATGGAAAGTACGACAGTTACAGAGGGAATTTGGTATTTTCTGCGAGGACTATTCAAATGTTGACTTTTATAGGTACGGAAATTCGTGCAAAAAAAGGGACCTTTGTATGTTTCTTGCGTATTATGGTCCTCTGATTCGTGCCAAGCGGAACTATAAACGTAAATCGCTGAACTATCGCATGAGCACGCTAGGTCGAATTACGCAGAATGACACTGCGGAGCGATATAATGACATTGTGACCATAGATCCCGATCTAGATGTACTCGAGAGAATAGGCGGAATCATTAAAACTGTGGATGAGGACACCGGTTTTGTTTCTACGGACGACAGCGAAGTACACGGAAGATATTCGCTTGAGCAGGTGAAGGAGCTGCGAGATGATAAATTAAAAAAGCTTCAGAGTTTGCAACTCATCGAAGCTCCAGAGTCAGACGTGGAAGAACTCCAAGATCCAATCGAGGATACTGATGTGGATGACGATGACGACTCGATTTATGACCTCCTGTCCCAACAACAGCCCGCTGTCAATGAGTCACTTTCAGATTCCGATTTGGAAGACTTGTGAAGGCAAACATTAGGGTATACAATATCCTATTTCTTTTTTTAAATATATTAATATTGTTATCATTAAGTTTATTGTATTTAAAACGCTTTACGCAGCTTGCAAAGTATGCTGAAAGAACTCCGGGTCCTCCTCTAAAGATTCCTTGATGATATCCAAGCCACCTTGAAACTCACCGCTGATGTAAAGTTGAGGGAAAGTAGGCCAGTCAGAAAACTTCTTGAGTCCCTCTCTCACGGACTGGTCTTTCAGGATGTCGAAAAACCCAAATCTTACCTGGTGTTCTCTCAAAATGCCCACCATCTGTCTCGAAAAGCCGCATTTCGGTTCAGATGGGCTTCCCTTCATAAATAACATGACAGGGGCCGCTTGCGTAAGTTTGATCAATCTGGCATTCAACTCCTCTTCTGTTTCCTCTTCTTCCTCTGATTCCTGCTCTTGTGATACGACTGTATCCGTCGTCTTAGTTTTGGAATCGTTTAAGGCTTTAACAAACTCCTTGGGGTCGGCGCCAGACAATTCTTTGATAATCGTGCCATTGCGAATCAAAACGAAATAAGGCACCGCTGAAACCTCAAACAACTCTGCTATTTCTGACTGTTCATCTGCGTCCACAGATAAAAACATGACCTCTTTATTCGAAGGCTCATCGCTTAAGGCTTTCACTACCTCGTTCATCGCCTTACAGGGTTCTGCCCATGACGTTTGAAAATATAATGCGACTAGCTTGTCGCCAGCTTCCGCTGTCGTCAGTTGAGTAAACTGATCCTGATTTTGAATTGAATGGATTGGCATCTCAAACTCCAATTAATGTTAACAATAAGTTAAGTTCACCAGTTCAACCAGATGAGAATGGAGAAGTGGTGTCAGTTTTAAGTGATTCAGTATTAGTACTACCATTAAAGCAGAGCTAGCCCTTCTCGACTTTTTTTCAACGGCCCACGCCATGTCTCCGTTCATGTGATATTGGACCAATTATGTGTCTTTTACTTAGTAATTGTGTTTTAAGGCATTATCGAGATAGGTAAAGATAAAACTCGTGAATATCTATGAGTATAATAGAGGGCGTTCGAGGTGCGACGAGCGTTTGTTGGCGTAGAGCTCAGGTGCGACTTCCACAAGCGGCATTAAAACCCGGCTGTCGCAGTTTTGTGCTGAAAGATTGATGGGAAAGTTGTCATAGGCAAGTCGAAATATGTTTGAATTATGGTTAGATGCGAAACATGAAAGTGTTTCATTTAGCAAGAAAAGATGAAAAATTAGACAGCAAAACTATGTTCAATATCGAGGGCCACGGACATTATCCATTTTTCGCATCAGTTTTTTTTTTTTTTTTTTTCTTATATTATAAACCCATATTTTTGAGCTATTGGATTGGATTGCTAAGATGTCAATTTTAAGGTGCTCATCCCATCGTAGTTTGTTGAAATCGCAACTTTTTCTGATCTGAGTTCGACCGTTTTTTTTTTTTTTTTTTTTTTTTTTTTTTTTTTTTTTTTTTTTTTTGATTGTAGGGCAAGCGAGCTTGGAGTGCTCAAAAATGGTTATCATATGTATATCTCGAAATTCGAACTATCAGCAATGATGTTATTCGCACTACTTTAAGGCGCAAACTGAATAGATCATGCGAGCAAAGCTGATCCAAAATTCTTGAATTCTATGACAAACCGAGATTTGGGGTTGCAAAAATTTCAAATATATTATTCCATATTAAATGCAAGCTCGGTTTCAATTATTATACGCGAGTAACACCGTAATAAACAAATTTTGGCTTCACTTCTTATTTCGAAAGTGTCATACAATACCTGGTTTTGTTTGCGTTTAAAGTAGCAGTTTTGTTATTTTAGGTAAACGTATTAGTCCTTCATTTTTTGCCCGAATAGACCTTAGGTCAAAAATAATGCCTAGAATTCATGCTTTCCTCCTTGCAAACATCCAGAAAGTTCTCCAAGTAATTTGGACTTCAGAAGTTTCGTGCAGTTCAGGATACAATTCGTTTACGCGCTCCATGAATAAATCCGTGATATCTTTCTCTGGCACAGGATGGTCTTTCCGCCAAGAGTGGTATCCGCTCCAAGTCTTTATATACTCTTTTAGACCCATTAAAGTCAAACGCTTGTACATGAATAAAGGAATGGATTCGGGATTTTTGCTCTCTAAATCTTCCTTGTGGTAATAAACTTCCTCCACGTCGGTGAACCATTTTGAATCGTAATGTAGATCCTTCAGCATCTCACAGGCGATATTACGACCCGGTTGTTCCCAATACGGTCCAAATTTATCCTCGCCGAAGGTTAAATCGTCAATTTCGGCATCTAGCTTAGGATAGTCGGGAAAGAAGAAATCACCGTATCCCCAAATCGCGAGTGTTCCGCCTTCACGCAGGTTAGCTGCTGCTGCCTCTTGAAATTTCTCGAAATCGAACCAGTGAGCACATTCAACAGCAGTAATCATATCGCATTTCCTCTTGTTACTGTTGGGACCCAAAAATTCGAAAGATTCTGCAGGTGATTGCTCAAATGAGACATTGGCGTATTTTTGAGGATTTTGTCTCCTGACTTTCCTGGCGCTTTCAACCATAGTATCTGATAAGTCCGTGCCAATAATTTTCTCGAAAGAGTTTAAGCACTTCGCTAATTGAAAAGTTGCAATCCCTGGACCACATCCCACATCGACGACTAACTTTCGAGGTCCTTCATGATAGCTGCTGAGCACCTCATAGAAACTATCGGGATAGGCAGGTCTCTTTGATGAATACCGTTGAGCGTCGAAATCGTTGGCAGAAAAGGCAGACATGAGAGGTGAAAAAAAGACTTGATGTTGACACAAAGGAGTATTCGAGGTTCAGAAAACCAAAATAGTTGAGCGAGGCGGACTTAGTTTCTTGTTTTCCCTGAGATCTCAGTAAGTTCGTGAATGTTTATCTATGTAACTTCTCTTTCTAAGTCTCAAATCTATTTTTGGGCTGATTTTGCTATACGACAGTTTTTCAAAGCAGGTATGTAAAAAGAGCAGACAAAGAATGGCAAATGAAGAAAATTCAAAGACTCTCATTAAACTACCGGGTTATTTAGTGTAAAGTCCTAATTTTCCTTTTATTTTTTTTTTTTTTTTTTTTTTTTTTTTTTTTTTTTTTTTTCATTTTTATCACAATGTAAAGACAACACTTAGTGAACATCGGATCAGAATTATATATTATTGAAAGCTACTGCGACGAAAGGGAAGCAGTAGAACTAACGAAATACTGCATTGGTAATAATATTACAAATCACTAGTTATTTTTTGCTTTTATAGTGCTCGGGCAAATTTATAGAAAGTTTTCCAGCAGATTTGAATTTTGGTAGTTCTCGATAGCTCGGGATACAGTTTTAAGACTCGATCTACGAACTCGTCTCCAATGTCGTGATGAGGGTAGGGATGGTCCTTTTTCCAACTGTGGTAAGCACTCCAAGTATAAATATAATATTTGTACTCTTGGAGAGTTACGGGCTTTGACATAAATAGAGGAACCGGTTCAGAGTTTACGTAGTCCTTGGATCTGATGTCCTCTTCGGTAAAAACAGCATCTTCAATGTCAGTGAAAATTGTGTCATCCATCCTCAAATCTTGATATAGATTTTTAAGATAGGTACGGCCTGGCTGATCCCAGTAGGGTCCCAATTGACCCTCGTCGTATGTCATATCTATGATTAATTGGTCGATCTTCGGGAACTCGGGGAAAAACGCATCCCCGTAGCCCCAGACGGCTAAAGTGCCGCCTTTCCGTAAGTTTACTGACGCTGCCTTTTGGAACTTTGAGAAGTCGAGCCAATGCGCGCATTCAACAGCTGTAATCAAATCGCAAGCGCGCTTGTCTTCCAAGTCACTGCCAAGAAATGCAAATTCTTCTGCGGAGGAAACGCCGAACGAGACTCGGGCAAATTTATCAGGTTCACTGTTTTTCCAAACGTTAGCCCTTTCCACCATTGTACTTGAGATGTCTGTCCCTATAATTTGGTCAAAAGAGTTCAATCTGTCGGCTAATTGAAAGGTTGCAACACCAGGACCGCAGCCAACATCTACCGCAAGTTTTCGACGCCCTTCGTGGTAACGATCTAACAAGCTGTAGAAACTGTCGGGATAAGTAGGCCTATAGCTGAAATATGCCTTAGCATCGAAATCTGCTGCAGAAAACTGCGACATGGTAAGGTTGATCACTTGGTTCGAAATTTAGAGGAACGATTCAGACAAAACATCTGGAAGAGGGACGAGAAGAAGGTGCCTTTTTGTATTGGTTTCGAGCGAATTTTCTTTTGAGGATTCAATTAGTGTACCCATTCACTCGGCACACGTACCTGTTCATAAACAGCCGCAATTGGCCTCCTTACCTGCATGATATCTTGACTGCCCTTGTTCCACAACCCCTGATCTCGAGGAACGATTTGATTGTGGCTATCTATTGTCTTCATCACGAGTGAGCGATTGATCAGGGACGCGCCGTTACCGGCCTCCAGCCCGTTACCGCTTATGGCTCCGATGACAGCGACAGCGGACTAGCTGTCTTTCGATGAAGAGTTGCAGCTCGAAAAATAAAACAATGCCGTGTGCTTAACGCTTCAAAGAGGGCGGCTGTGCAGTTGTAAACTGGGTTTGATAGCTGGGAATATGAGGGAGAGTAAATTGTTTAAATCGTTCAGAAAATATTGTGTTATTGCATCTAGATTTTACGAACAAAAATGCTGACTGTGTTTGGTCCCCTCATATAATTCTAGTAGCGCTGCCTTTGTCCTGATGCAAAGCGGTTTTTCACTTTTGGTTTCCTAAAAACCAAATGATATCGAAAGGAAATGAGTTGTCTCGAAATCAAAAAATTGTTGTGTAATAGCCAGAAGGTGTTTAAATCGAAGTGATGAGCATTTCACTAGGTTGATTTGCTTTTTTAATAGGTGCGATTTTATATGAAAATAAGAATAATAGTGAAAAAGAAAAAAAAAAGTCGTCAATGGCGCCATCTGTTAAAGACTTGAGGACTGGGTCAGACTAATTACAACAGTAGAGGCCGGAACGAATTCAGACCCTAAGAAGTATTATAATCATTATTAATAGACAGTATTCTAACCAAATACCGCAGTTCGAATATGAACAGTGAGAGTAGCGCAGACGTTCAAGAAAGTCCTATACAATCTAGTTGGCTCAATTGGCCAAAAAATTTTGATCAAAAACTAGGCGTTACCTCTTTATCAGACCATGCTTTTGTTGGAAGCAGTTCTGAGTGCAATATCTTTCATAGCTTTATATCGCAAAATGAATTCTAGATGGTAAGAACAAGCTCCAAGTTGGAGGGCAAAAAAATACTTGAAAGTAGAAAAAGGTGCATATTATAATAATTTCCAAAACTGAATTTTGAAAACTGCTGCGTTTCACTTGGTTTTTTATCCGCTTTCAAAACCCATTTTGGGATTTAATAGAGTGAGCATGTTCTTTAACTTCAATTGATAGCTCGATACGATTAGCCGCCATGGAAATTTTGATTTTTATCACTAAGATATTCGTTGTTGATATTCCTTGAGAAGCGATTTGCCTGTCTTCTCTGGTATGAATACATGAATCCACCCCAATAATTTTACCAAGATTCCGCGTGGAAAGATGAAACTCAGAAAATTACAACAGAAAGCCAACATAATCTCATAAACCATGTTCCAAATCCGATAGCGAACGTAAGTTTGTTAAGAAAAGGAAATTGGTTCTATTTGACGATGAATTTTCATCACCAACAACAAGCGATATTCAGAGTCCAGAACAACAATAACATGTCAAAGGAATGAAATGACAAAGTGGATAATATTTTTCAAGGCCAAGAGGTGGGCTGGGTACTGGCACTGAGTCGCCCAGAGAAAAGAGGATCTAGGGATCAATTTAATCTCTCTTAAAAGGTGGAGAATTTTCAAGGAGATCTCGAGTGGTATATTTTTGTGCGACCCCCGGCAAAACATACGTCTGCAAGGAAACTAGTATAGATGTTTTCAGGATTTTTAACTTCGAATGATTAATTTGTTTTAAATGACATTCGATATTTTCTTCTAGATATTTGCTAAATGGCACACCAGATATATTTTTTGAGTACGATTTTCTCGTGTACAGCCGCACGTTCGCATGGGATTTTTCAAACCCATACACGGTTTGATTGACAAAGTCATCGTTGAAAAGTTGCAAATAACAAAAGTCCGCTTAACATTACTATCTCATGGTTTGCCACAGCTCAGAGTACCTATTATACGCCATTCGACCTTCACCTTAACATTTATGTCCAAATTTCAATGTACAACATGTGCAGAGGTGCTTGATACCGATGCGATGATGAAGCATCTCTCTTCAACAAGACACAAGACTGTGTTAGACGCCTACAGCGAGGAGGAAGTGTGCTGCGAGGAATGCCAAAATGCTAATATTCACCAATTGCAAATTGTCAGATTTGGCGGTGAAGACATGTCGTTGCTTTGCAACCCGTGCTTAAACAAGGAATATGCCGATTCGGAGAGGCCCACCACCGCTTACTCCCTATCCAATGGATCGTTGCTAAAATTTTGGGATATTTATTTAAAAGTAAGGAACTGCTCTTGTGAGATTTGTGGCAGTGAGTCACATTTGAATGTGAATACCAAGAGGAAAGTGGTATGCGATGAATGTTTGAAGAAGCCAGGATTGGAGGCGAAATCTTTCATTTCCGAAGACAGTGGGAGATTTTTATACTTATTTCTGGGAATTAAGGAGAATGGCGGCGCTAAAGATATAAAAAAGAAGGGTGGTAGACGATTAGGAAGAGGTAAGAAGGGCAAGAGCGCTGCGAAGGCAAAAAAGCCCAGAGAGAAAAAACCGCTCACAGTTCACCAGCAGCTAGCTCAAAAGGCATATGAAAATAAAAAGTCCAATACTGCGATCGAGGGTGATAGCTCTTTGAGTTTGAAATCATTCAAGGGCCACAAGGCAGCTTCAGGTGCCGACCAAGAAAAACAATCCATCAAATCTGCTGGAAAACCTAATAATAAAAATGGCAGGTCAGAAAATGGGCGGTCTAAACCTGGTAAATCGAAGCCACAAGGTAGGAATGGTGTATCTCAAACATTGCATAAAAGCTATTATACCGGGCAGGAGCCCAAAAACGCTTCTAGGCAAGATTCCAAGCAAGCTACCAAACAAATGCTCCAACAGGGGCAACCGCAAGCGCTCAAAAGAGGAGGAGGGTCTTCTAATGGTGTCAAACATTCCAATAGACGTGCGGACGATAAAAGCTCTCGGCCAAAGGAGAAGTCAATGGATGTGTCGTCAAAATCCAGAGGTAAAGCAAATACTCAAGAGAGTAGTATGCCAAAAGGTAAAAACAACGCAGGGAGCAGCAATGTAAAGAAAGGAGCCCAAAAAAAAAAGCCAAATGACCGAAACAGTAAGACTGGGGCTACAAAACTAACAGATAATCGGGCTACTCCTGAGAAAGAAGTTTCAGCTTCAGAAGAGTTTGAAGAAGGCGAGCCATTGAAAAAAATGACAGACTATGTCCCGAAACTGACGTACTCCGATCCTGACGACTATTTCAATACTTACTCGTATGCATTGTTCCTGGAGGAAAAACTGGAAAACAAGTTTTTGCAAAACTTTCAAATTACATGGCCCAAATCTGACAAGGAGTCAGTTTTTGTAGTCAAGATGGACATCGAAAACAATCCGGAGATGGAGAAGTTGATGCCCAAATCGGCTGCAAAATCAGGGCGTCCGCCTTTTGTCAATTTACAGCCTCTAATTCTTGCGACTCAAGACGAATCGAGCGTTTGGTATACGTATGTGAAAGAGTTTCAGATGGGACGCCGCAATATTACATTGCTGCTTGAATTGTATCCCTGGAATAAGATTAAATTACCCGTAAAGCATTCTAATGATCAAGTCAAGATTTTGCCCTGTGGAGCACAGACGAGCAGAATCTATTTTGCCATGACTCGTGCAAAAAATCCAAGGTTTATTGATTTGATCATGGGTCAGAAACCCATAAAGCAGATCAGTTTTTTGAATCGCTTGGCTTACTCAAAGGACAGTTTCAATGAGTCGCAAAAATCTGCTATCCAACACGTTTTAAATAATAGTGTCACCGTTTTGCAGGGCCCACCGGGCACTGGTAAGACATCCACCATTGAGGAAATCATCACACAGATGATTAGGAATTTTTCGTCGTTCCCAATTCTCGTCGTGGCGGCATCCAACATAGCCATCGACAACATTGCCGAAAAATTCATTGATAACAAAGATGGCATCCGCATTTTGAGAATTGTGTCGGATTCGAAGGAATCTCAGTACAATAAAGAACATCCGCTTGGTAAAATATGCCTGCACAACATTGTGAATGACCAGCTACCGCCCCAATTAAGGGAGGCTCAAATCAAACTGCGCACGGGCAGGGGCCATGATGTTTCCAAGACTCAGAATAACAACCTTTTCATCGCGCAAAACCAGATTGCAGACCGCCACATCATGCAGGCTCAGATTTTATTCACAACTACCATCACCGCCGGGGGCCGTCGCTTAAAGGCAATCCAGGAATTGCCAGTGGTAATCATGGACGAGTCCACTCAATCCTCCGAAGCTGCTACGTTAGTACCTCTCTCGCTACCTGGTATTCGTAAGTTTGTGTTTGTCGGCGACGAGAAACAGCTTTCAAGCTTCAGCCAGATCCCGCAGTTGCAAATGTCGCTGTTCGAAAGAGTGCTCTTGAACGGTTGCTATAAGAATCCGCATATGCTTGACACGCAGTATAGAATGCATCCCGTCATCAGTGAGTTCCCTCGCATGCGCTTCTACGGTGGCTCTTTGAAAGATGGTGTGACAGATGCTGACAAGTCCTGGCCTGGTGTGGCTCACCCATTGTTCTTCCTCCGGTGTGAGGCCGGTAGTGAATCTAAAGTGTCCAGTCACCAGCGCGGCATGCGTGGATACACCTACATCAACCGTCACGAGTGCGATGCTCTTGTGCAGGTTCTCTACAAGCTGATCCTCGACAAGAAAGTAGCTCGAGACCAGATCGGCATAGTAACTCCCTACTCGGCCCAACGAGACCTTATCTCCGACACTCTTGTCCACGATACTGTAGTGAATCCAGAAGGCCGCGCTATGGAGCAAGACGTCGACGAGGCCGATATTTTCGATGCCACGGGCGGCAAGAAGAATAGTATCAACATCGTAAATGGTGTCTTCGTAGCCACCGTGGATTCCTTTCAAGGTCATGAGAAGAACTTTATCCTCTTCTCTACGGTGAGAAACAACGCCGAGAACAAGATTGGCTTCGTCAGTGATGCAAGACGTATGAATGTCGCTCTGACAAGAGCTAAAAATGGCCTCGTTCTACTGGGAAGTGACAAGACACTGCAGGCAGGGAGCCCACTTTGGAATGACTACATCTCCTACCTGCGTGATAGGAACTTGATCTTTGAAGACCTTGGCGGCTACTAAAGTTTCTACGGTAAAAAAACAAACCCAAAAACACTATCTGTTAATATACATATGATAAGTTCTACTATTATCATGGTCACTTGATCCACCTTTTAATTTTTTTCCTTTTTTTTTTTTTTTTTTTTTTTTTTTTTTTTTTTTCGTTTTCATCTATGCTTTATAGAATTGTTATCTATTTATTGTTATATGAAATATAACTTAACATTACATAGCTTATTATGCATGTCACAGCTGTTTATTTTCAACGAGCCGCCTCGATAAAACAGCATTTATGACTCCATGCGATTAATCGAGCAAAAACCATCAATATGCAGCATAATCCTCTAAGCGTTGCTGCCGCCATCATCCTGATTACATAGATCATGACCGCCACTGCAGATCTTGGTGCACTGAGTGCGTCGTCATATCACCAGCAGCAACGGCAACAGCAGCAAGCTTACTAGAGAAGTCAGGATTCATCTGCTAATTAACACCAGAATTGGAGTCAAAACATCGTTCCGATTATCAAATGCAGAGCTTACCCACGATATGTCTCAATTAGCTCGCGCTTAACATTTAATGTCAATAACCGATATTATGCCAGATACGCTACCACTAGTGCGATCCGCTTGCTCCAGCACCGCTGGCTTGCCAGCGGCTCATTCATGGTGTTATAAGTGAATTTAGAGTCCCGCATTGATCTCTTGGTGTTTGCCGTAGGCGACTTTTGAGCCGTTGCAACCACTGCCAACAGTACGCGCCAGCTATGCATACCACCTGAGCATGTTACACCCCCAGGTAAATTTTAGACCCAGCTGTCCATACACAAGCTTCGCAAGAGCCAAGAGTAGAGCTACGGACCCCCATGTGCCTGCTCCTATCACAACATTAACAAAACTAGCACCAATTCATTTTCTACTGCCTCAATTCCTGTCATTTCGGTTCGCTTAAAGTCGTCTTTCATTCCTACACGCTGACCTTGGATCGGTCAATTCCATCAGCTTGCTCTGTGCAAGGACTTTATTCATTACTAGCAAGATTGCAGCCAGTACGGAGGACAGCATTTACGAACTCACCGATTAGCGACGTATTCAAAAAGTCTTACCGTTCCCGCTCCCCATGTAGAATACTACCCCTTCTAGAATGATATTGCTGCTTATAGGATGAGATTATTACAGCCATTATGGTTAATTGTCTACGTCTGTAGATCGACACGCTATCCCATTTGTGTATATATGAAACTTGGCTGTTACCCTACCCAATCGACCCACCGCATTTCTTTTCGTTAATTTCTTTTTTTTTTGTTTTTTTTTTTTTTTTTTTTTTTTTTTTTTTTTTATTTTTTTTTTCTTTGAACTTCCACATTTTCGTGGGGGGCGCAAACTGCCACCTAAGGTGGGTTGTTTTCTTTACTCACACTTCTGATCTTCTAAACACTACTTCTCCAGGACTAACCCCAAGTTCTAGTCGATCCAAAAGAATAAATCGAAAAAGTATGTTATTCCGTTACTACAGCTGAGTTTGTTTTGTGTGTGTATTTCACAATTGATCGAGACGCAGGAAAAAAATTGGTAGGAAGAGCCGGTACGCGTACGTATGAGCGTGTGCAAGAGGATTGAGAGCTACCTGGTTTTTATCTTTCAGAGCAAGAGCCAATGCGCCCGGAGACGGTGCCAAGTGGCCCACAACCAATTCGCTAATTGAGCTTTGCCTGGAGGAAGAAAGAGAAGCTATGGCTGTCGTCCTTTCTGTGCTGCTTCTACTGTGCGTTTGTGCTGGATGGTATGACAGAAAATCAGGAAAGCAAAATCCATTTCACTGGCGGTCTTGCCCTTCTTTTGCCACCCCCACCCCCTTTTTTTTCATTGTCTGTTGTTTACTCGATAAACGCCGGAGTCGGCAGAAATTTTTTTTTCTTTGTTTTGACTTCTGCGGTGCTCGTGTTTCAACATCTTCTATTTCGAGCGGCCACTGTTTCATGGGCCGCGTCTCGCGCTTCCTCTGTTTCAGCGTCTTCTTCTGCCGGGATTCCTCTGTTTTCTGTTTTCTGCTTCCTTGTCGTGTCGGAGTAGGGTAACAGTTACTCCTTGTAGCACGGGTAACGCCTCTCGAGTGTTCGCTCGTTTTCCACCGGGACGATCGCGAGAAAGGACACAGCACTATCGGAGCAACCAATTGGTCGTTTTGCGTGACTGGGCACTACTACAGATGGCAATAATCGTTTGGGCCACCGAGGCAGGAAGTGTCCGTCTGCGCGTTTGCGTGCGGGAGGCAGGGACGAAGAAAAAGCGGGAAGGAGAGAGAGGTTCAAGGGATGGGGGGGCGGCGGTTTGGGCCGGGTCTTTTCACGGATGCACCCCACTGATTTATAAGGGAACGATCGATTGTCGAAGTACTCGCACTAACAGAAGAAAACAAACGTGGCAAAATCAAGACAAACAAGCAACACGAGGAAACAAGTACTAACATAACACAACGCAGAAACAGATGTCTCTAAGTCGTGAAGATTCCGTATACCTGGCCAAATTGGCCGAGCAGGCCGAACGTTACGAGGAAATGGTCGAGAACATGAAGGCAGTGGCTTCCTCCGGTCAGGAGCTTTCTGTTGAGGAGAGGAACCTGCTTTCTGTGGCCTACAAGAATGTTATCGGTGCGCGTCGTGCCTCGTGGAGGATTGTCTCCTCTATAGAGCAGAAGGAGGAGTCCAAGGAGAAGAGCGAGCACCAAGTCAAGTTGATCAGGACCTATCGCTCCAAGATAGAGGCCGAGTTGACTAAGATCTCGGACGACATCTTGTCGGTCCTAGATTCGCACTTGATCCCTTCGGCCACCACCGGCGAGTCCAAGGTCTTCTACTACAAGATGAAGGGTGACTACCACCGTTACTTGGCTGAGTTCTCCTCTGGCGATGTCAGAGAGAAGGCCACTTTGGCTTCGTTGGAGGCTTACAAGACAGCATCTGAGATTGCCACCACTGAGTTGCCCCCAACTCACCCTATCCGTCTCGGGCTAGCGCTAAACTTCTCCGTGTTCTACTACGAGATCCAGAACTCTCCAGACAAGGCCTGCCATTTGGCCAAGCAGGCTTTCGACGACGCCATTGCCGAACTAGATACCTTATCTGAGGAGTCCTACAAGGACAGTACATTGATCATGCAGCTATTAAGGGATAACTTGACCTTGTGGACTTCTGACATGTCCGAGGCCGGCCAGGAGGAACAACAGTCACAGCAACCCTCTGCAGGTGCTGCTGCCGGTGCTGCAGCTCCAGCTGAAGGCCAGGCTCCTAAATAAAAAATCTTTTGAAAGAATTGTTAAGGTGCTAATATGATTATTATTATTATTATTATCGTTTTGATTTTCTTTTACCTTTTTCTTCTCCCCTCCATTATTGTTTGAAGGGATTTTTTTTTTAACTATTCGGTGGAAGGAATTCAAATAGAATAAACAGAGAAGATCAGAGAAAAATATTGGTAATGTAATGTGAATTTTTTTTTTTTTATTATTATTATTACTACTACTCTTATTATTATTGTCGTTGTTGATGTTGGGAGCTTTCTTCTGCCATCGGTGCCGCAGCGGTTATTGATTGTTAGATAGATCTATTAATTTTGAGCCATAAAACTTTGTTTTGAAACATATTGGCCAGGGTGATGGCAGAATATATGTATATATATATTTATACAACTGAATCACAGTTGGCCTAAGTTTGACCTCCTTTGTCCAAGATGCGGTTTTTAAACAAGTAAATAGAAGAAAACAAAGAGGAAGAGAAATCTTGCGAAACAAAGCAGGTGCAAGAATCAAATTATAACCTTAGCACAACGTCACTGCTGCCAAACATGTCCGAGACCGTGCCCCCCGTATTCTTCAAAGTGGCAAATTTGACCATTGGGTCAATGGCCCTACTGTCATCACTTTCCCAGCTGACGTATATTGTGTACAATTTCAACACATTCCTATTAGCACTCTATGCAATTCCGTTGTCTGTCTTCATTATCGTGCTGGAGTTTCAAGTGCCACCTTTCCTTTATAAATTCTGCTCCTTCTATTTCAGCTTCTTGGGGCGTGGTCTTTTCTACATCCTCCTGAGCTTTCTAATCAACACTGGTGGTGTGTTCAAAATGCTCGTCACTATGGTCACTTTCCTTATGGGTTTGATCTATGTGGCCTTCGAGTTCTTGCCGCAGATCGAGGAGCCGGCCAACTTCAGAGCTGAAGGTGCTTCAATCTCTGTTGATGACGACGACGACGAAGTCATTTAGATCTGCAGCTTTCTCGAAATATATGTGTATATGTATATGTACAATTTCCCAATGTACCGCCAGTTCAGTACGCACGCATGGGCTGGGTCTCTCTTAGCAACAGGCCGAAGCGGCGATCCTTGGTTAACTGAGCCAGTTGGAAGATACCTTGCACTACCGGTTCCTGAGGGTTCAATTCGTATTTAGAATGCACCCAACTGGCATTGCAAGTCTTGGATCCACCGGTGGCCCTCAGCAATTCGGGTCTTTCCCCTTTGGCCACGTCACTACCGCAGAGTACCACAGTGCTGCATTCACGACTCACTGGCAGCATTTGAGATTCCTGACAAGAATTGACAAGACTCCTCAATTTAAGGGAGGAGACACCCAAGTTAGGAAGTGGCACTTCGTGGCCTGGTAGCGTCAAAGTAGCAGTAGCGTCGTAACTCAATGTACCGTTGTTGTTGGTAGATTTGAGTATGTGATCCCAGGGCACCCATTTTGCCAAGCGTATCGGGCAATCAACGCATAGATAGTTGTTCGTGATCTCAGATATTCCCAGTCTGTAAGACTTGAGATTCTGTTTGAGACCTGCCCATTGCTCTGGAGAGCCATCCACCTGTAAGGGGAATTCACTGGAAAGGTGTGACAGCTTAAAAGGATACACGCCGTGCTTGTCGATCTTCGTAAGCAATTGCCTCGAAGTCTTGAGTTTCAATGTGTATGTATGGGCAAAGTCTCTAAGATGGGCACCCGAACGAGCTACCAGGTCGCTCTTATGAGATTTTCCAGAGTAGGCGTCCACGTCTTGCAATGTAACCAAACCTTTCCTAGTTAGTTCGCCTAGAGGACACATCTTAAGGTCCACCAAATACACTTCGCCAGCCTTGACAGTGAAATCATCACTAGGAACAGCAGTGGCACTAGCTTCGCTTCTGAGAGCGACTTCTTGACCTGAGCGCCCAACGCTAGCCAACAATTGTGCCTCCTGGTGAGACTCAGTCCATACCACTCCCTTGAAATCACGCTCTGCCACAATGCCTTCATTCTGACCCGCTAGAAACCTCCTCACACGGCGCACACGAGACCCAGGTACCACGCAGCAGTTGTAACTGCGAGCCACCGTATCAACCACAAGCCTGATGTTCCTGCCATTAACAGCATGCGTTCCATCATCAAGCGAAGGTGGCAGCTTCTCTGGCGTCAATGCACACGCGAGTAGTGCCACAACACTTTCCATGGCAATGTGCGTTGCAGCGACGGCATCTGCCTTACCGCCCAAAAGAGGGCCCTCAGGTTGCGACCCTGGTGGGTAAATCACCATGGTGTGGCAAACTTGACTCGTATAACCATCGATGTGTACGCCCAAAGTAATCTTGACCAGGTCGCCCGGCCTCAGGACACCAGTTGCAGAGGAAAGCAATGGACTATCTTTATTCTTATTCTGCAAGTTCTCCACGTCGTCTACCTCGGGGCACCAGCCTTGAGCCACTGAATCCACATCAATTGTCGTGGGAAACGCAATGCCTCTTTCGTTTACTTTGTTCTTGTAAAACTGCTCGAGCCTGGCGACCATGAAGGAGTCCCCAAGTATACAAAGCTCTGGTATACGCAGTTGCGGTTCTTGCCCAAAGTGGTAGCTGTTGTTGATCAGGCTGATGACGTACTTTAATGCTGTCTGCGTGACTTGGCCAGCAGTTCTGTACTTGTCTAAGACAGACTCTTGTAGGACGTTCTTGTCCTTGAGCAAAAGCTCAGTGTCCTCATGGGAAATTGCAAGGGACATAGGTTTTGAAGGTAGCAGTTTTTTCTATTCGAAATAGAGTTCTTTGAGTACCGTCAGTATCTGTTTCTTTCGCTGTTGATCTTTAAAGTACTCCATATGTTCTACATGATTGAAAAGTTTTGATGGGCATCTCATCGCGCATCGCATCGCATCGCATCGAGCTTCTTTCTTTTTTCTTTTTTTTTTTTCACTGACATTTTTCAGTCACTGTGAACGTATTTTGCACGTGATTTGATCTTTTTATTACTCGCATTGTTGACGCACTCATGGGAGTCCTTCTGTTTCTCAGTTTGGTATAAGCTTCCTGCTATCCCCTCTGGCCCCTTTGTATGCCTACATTTTGTCAAGTAATAGGGTCCTGTGAGCTTAGTATTGTGATCACGTGAAAATAGTATTTGCCAGTATTTGCCCTTTTCGGCAACGCTGACACCTTACTTTTACTAGTGAAGCGAAGCAGTTTCCGAAGTAACCAGCGGCAGCGTTCAGACTTTCTGCGGTGCATTCTTGCTTCCTCTATATCCCATTACTCTCTAATAGAGTCTCGCTGGTGGTAGCAAAAGGCATTCAGCCAAACGGACGTAAAAGTGAATTAATTGATTAAGTAATCAGTTAATCAATTACTTCAAGAACCCGCTCAAAAACTGTACTCCTTTTTAGCTTCGTAATCTTGTTATGGGGCTCCCGAGACTTTCACCTCTGCACTTGTCTGTCCTTCATAATCAACGGCATGCTGTATCATTTGCATACTTACGTTGCTCTTCAGATTGGAGAGACAGCGGGAAAGAAGGGGAATAAAAAATAAAAGGCTGCTCCATGCGGGGAACTCCAGGAAAGAACTAAATACGAAGCTCGCTACAGTCGCAAGTCCTCTTATCACCATGCTTGTTGAAGCCTATCAACTCCGCCGAGAATCCTTAAAAAAATTATGACGATGGGAAAATCGGAACCCATGATGTCTGATCTGCAAGTTGCGTAGGCAGTGTCAAACATGCTAGTAAGCCTTCAAAGCTTTAGCATTATTACTATTATCATTACGACACACTGACGAGTCGGTACGTATACTATGACAATTTGTGTACGTACAACGCGATCTGTACGGCCGTTAAGGTTTTGACACTTAAATTTATTCTCGAGTTGTCGATGTAATGGTTGAATAAATCACTAAGAAATATGGGAAGACTTGCGCCTCTCTCTTAGCTCCCTTGCATGCTTTGCTCGCTTAGCGCCTTCTTCAAAATAGAAAATGCCAGTGCTATATCTTCATTTCAACACTTCGTACGTCTTGACATCGCGTAGTTCAAATCCCGCCGCGCTCTGAGGAAAAAACTCGGGTGAAGCGACTCACAAACAGAGAGGGGAGTTTTGGAAGTATGTATAAAAAGGAGGATGCATCCTTTGGCCAAACAAACTACCATTGAGTAATACAAGGACGCCGATAAAGAGAACCACTATGCTATCAGCCGCCAAGAGACAGCCTGGATTGTTACGTCAGGTTTCCCTGATCAGACCTGTTCGTGGTCTGGCTTCTGCTGCTGAAGAGAGCGACTTGATCGAAATCAAGTTGCCAGAGACTTCATTCGAAGGTTACAACTTAGAAGTCCCTTCTTTGAGATACACTACGACGAAGGGCACATTGCTTCAGATGTTCAAGGACATGACTACTATCAGACGTATGGAAATGGCCTGTGATGCGCTTTATAAGGCCAAAAAGATTTGGGGGTTCTGTCACTTGTCTGTGGGCCAAGAGGCAATTGCCGTTGGTATCGAGAACGCAATCACTAAGCAGGACAGTGTGATTACATCTTACAGATGTCACGGGTTTGCACACATGAGAGGGACCTCTGTGATGGAGATTTTGGCGGAACTGATGGGGAAAAAATCTGGTTGCTCATTCGGTAAAGGTGGCTCGATGCACATATACAGTACCGGATTTTACGGCGGAAACGGTATTGTGGGGGCCCAGGTGCCGCTGGGAGCTGGTCTGGCCTTTGCGCACCAGTACAAGAACGAGGATAATTGTTCCTTTGCGCTTTACGGTGACGGTGCCGCCAATCAGGGTCAGGTGTTTGAGTCGTTCAACATGGCCAAACTTTTCAACTTGCCCGTGATCTTTTCGTGTGAGAACAACAGATATGGTATGGGTACTGCTGCATCGAGGGCATCGGCATCCACGGAGTATTTCAAGCGCGCTGGCTACATCCCTGGTTTGAAGGTTAACGGTATGGACATTCTGGCCGTTTACCAGGCCTCGAAATTCGCCAAGGATTGGTGCTTGTCGGGCAATGGCCCTCTTGTCCTCGAATACGAGACTTACAGATACGGCGGTCATTCCATCTCCGATCCTGGTACGACCTACAGGACCAGAGAGGAGATCCAGCATATGAGATCCAAGAACGACCCCATTGCCGGTTTGAAGATGCACATGTTGCAACTGGGGTTGGCTACTGAGGAGGAACTCAAGGCCTACGAGAAGGCCGCTAGAAAATACGTTGATGAGCAGGTTGAATTGGCTGACGCTTCTCCCGCGCCCGGATACGAGCCAGAGTTGCTGTTTGAGGACGTGTATTTGAAGGGAACTGGTATCCCTCGCTTGAGAGGAAGAACTGTGGGTGAGACTTGGGACTTGGAGAAACTGCAGTATGTGCCCAAATATTGAAGTATCAGTGAGCGCCATGGTGCGAAGTGGACAAGTTGTTGATGTTATGTATACGTAGTAATATTATTGCTCGACTGGTGGAGTGTACAACTCTACCATAATAAGATTCGTGAATATAGTTTTAATAATTGTAAGCTAAGCGATTTCTTCTTGAAGGCGGCAATGCTTCAAATGGACACATTTCTTTGTGGACATAATTCTGCTTCTGTTCGTTTACTGTCAGAAGAGGCTATGTTGGATAAATATTGGCATTTGTTGCATGAATTGTGACAAACGATATATGTATACACATGTAACTGAATATTGTAAAAAAAAAAGTAAGCACATACATCAAAGGCAAATAATATGCAGAAATATATTCTCAGGATAAAAGAATACTCGTTATTTAACCGCATCGCTGGGGATTAATCGGCTGATTTAGTTGATGGAATAAGATGATGAATAAATGTGAAAAGTAAATATTAAAAAAATGAAATTGAAAATTAAGTAGATGATAATAATAACAATAGAAGAGACACTGAGCAAAGAAATCCTCGACAAGTTTTGAGAGATAGATATAAATTTTTCAAATGTAATGAAGAGGATAATAATGTCTGGAACCTCAAGTTTACTTTCTCCGGTATTCTACGTAGTTACCCTGTCGTCGTTCCAAATGCGGATCATTAAGGTTGTCGTAAAGGTAAAAAACCCTGATTGATTAGATGTAACAAGATCTCTGGGGGAGACACATTGCCAAGGTCGGCTGTCATCAGTTTCGACGCATCGGTGGCAGTATGCAAGCACCAGGGGATAATATTCTTTATCAACTGGCCAACATTGGAGCCTCTCAGCAGTCCGCTCAGCAACGATCTCCACTTCGAACCCCTAGAACTAATTCTGCAGGCAGCACACCCTCGAGGGACTATTCGATAACACCATCACCATCTTCCAAGGGTAAAAGATGGGCAGTCAAGCTTTCTAAGTTTCAGCGGCACGCGGATAAGAAAAAGGTGGAAATTTCTCCTTCATACAGGACAGTTTCTATGTCACCAATAGCGTCACAAACTATATCTCCAAGAAGCAATCCGCATGGCACACGAACATCATCATTACCTCGTCCACCATATGGGATTGAAAATGGTGCGAAACTTTCACCATCCCCCAAAATTGGTGAATTTAGTCATAGAAGGACCAATACATGTTCCAAGAAATCGTTTCTCAACGAATACTGCACGGTATGTGAAGAGCCAGTCTTGAATAGAAGCAGTGGTGAGCGTATTGTTGAGCTGGAATGCGGCCATATAAGTCATCAGGAATGTCTGTTGGTCTCGTTTGAGGATGCAACAGTTTTTAATCACACAGACTTCTTCTCTATCTTCCCACCTTGTAGTAAATGTCGCACTGATCGTGCTAGCGAACGCAGATGCATACCGAAGAATGATGAGCTCAAAGATAGGTTAGTCTCGATTTTTTTGATCGGGGGGAATGGTAGAAGACATTCAGAGCCTTCCAATTCACCTATGCTTGTTACACAACCGAAACAGCTGGTGGAATCATCGTTTTCAGCTAATCTATCTGTACTGCAATCACCACGTTTGCTATCACCTAGATTGGCCGTGTCATCACAAGCGCTTCCTTCACCTCAGCGTACATTTAGAACTCCAGAATTAGGAGCTGGCGGGATGCAGCTGGCTAGTGCCCCATCTAAGGCAAGGAAGAGATCTATGGCAGATTTCAGGCGTGAATGGCCGATTTCTCAAGTCGAATGGTCCTCCAGAGACTCTATTGTTTCACAGACTCGCGCAGAGAATTATTCGTCTTCCACTTCTGACAAACTACTATTGCATATTTTACGGGCGCATTTCATTGGTATTTTACTCAAAAGCTTCCCGACCATATCGGATTGCAAAATTGAGGACGAATTTGGTCCACTTCGGCTCGTGGATCATTTAATGGTTTCCAGAGATGGGCACAATTACCTGGGATCTTGGTGTATGCTTTTTGAGAAAGTTCTTGTCGTGGCATCGCTGGAAGATGGTGTCAGAACGAGACCAGATGGGTCCTTAGATGTCACATTACATGATTTACAGGTATACAAACCAATGAATAATGTTAAAGTTGACACGGTCGAACAGTCGGTACTCAAATGGACACTAAAAGACACAGAAACCTCTACGTGGCGAGAAATTTATGTTACAGAGACTCTCAATACAGATACTAGCCAAGTCATCCAAAAATGGATCTCAGCACTGCTCAATCTAGACCTCGAATTCAATGACAAATACTTCACATCCACATTACAACTTCCCCCAATCATGAGGAATACTAACGGTGCAGGTCACCTATCTGCTAGGCTAACGGCACTTGTCTCTCCGACCACGGTTGTGGAACTAGCAAGCAATAATCGTAGTAGTGTCATTGTAAAAAGAGCTTTCAAATTGTCTGAGGAGCAGTGCGCTAGCATGAATACTGCTGGCACCCTCGAGAGTGCAATGACCAATATTAGTTCGATTTTATCCCTAAAACGAGAAAGGCCCGATGAGTTGGTAGTTGTGTTACAGTTAGACTACGAAAGAATCATGACGCAGGGATGCTCATTAGTGATATTCAATAGTTTGAAAGCTTTAACAATAAAGTTCCCTAACATGAAATTGTGCGTTGTAAATACTGAAGGATTTGTGAAGACTTCTGGTGTTGCTAAGGGCAGGTTCGCTACAGCTGATGACTTGGTGAGTTCTGGAGCACTACCAAACGATGTCAAATTTGAACCTGCTTGGTTGAAATGTAACCTCTATGGGGACGATGCTTTAAAAAGTTTAGGGATTGCAGTTATCTCCAATACCTCTATGAATAGTCAAAAGTCTTGTCTTTTGAAGGATTATAGTTGTTTCACCAGCGTAGGCAGAAGGAAACCCAAAGAGTTGAAAATTAAAGTTGGTTATTCAAACTTAGACTATAGCGATAAGGTCGGTGAACTCGTGGAAGTTGATTCCTGGGCTAATTTTTTAGAGGCTATGACTTATAGTTTTCGATTGACATTTGGAGATGATGATGAGGAGGAGGAGGAACTATCTGAGTTTGAAGAAGAGCTTACCGATAGTGATAATGGGGGTGAATCCAATGATGTGCACTCGATTTCAAGTGTAGAATCTACGACCACAATTCTGATAGCATCGCCTTTTGATGAAAGCGAAACTAATTCTGCAGGGTATCTAGATGATAACGAGAATAGACATTTTGCGAAACCCTCTTATTCGGGTTCTTTAGGAGGTAAGAATAGTTCTTTGTGTTCCCAGGAGTCCACCAAGGAATACAACAAGGAGAGCATTTCTAATAAGGATATTCAAGAAGGGTGCAATTTTCTATTAGAGGATATCGAACGAGCCATTCATGAGATAGATCAAGTCTCGTCTCCAAATCATACCGAAGACAGTAGTCATCCCTCGGCGCTTTACCAATATATTTAAACGCTTTTATATAAAATGCAATTTTCTCTTCTGTTGTTTCCTATTGAACGGACTTTAGAACTAATTTTTTATTGATTATATATATTCTATATATTTTTATGTCAAAATTTCAGTACACTTGCCTGCAAAATATAACCATAGCACGTCCCGCCAAAAACTTATACGATGTAAGATATTGAATCTGGGAAGCGATGCCGGGAATAAGGCACTCTCTATCGTAATTTTCGGGCAGCTTCAGGAAACGTTTTTTATCCGCTCTATTTCGTAATGCAAAGATAGCACCCAAAGGTCTCTTTCCTGTCGTGATCTCGCCATAAATACCATAGATCGTCCACTAACTCCAAGTTGACGTATCATCTTCAGCATATTGGGGTTATTTGCATTACTTCCTAGGGGTTCATTCTTTAAATCAGATATGCGAGCGGATTGATTACGATAGTCCTTATCAAGTTGCAAATTCTTGGATGATTTTGATAAAAATCTTTTCTTTCCAAACCAGAGAGTAAAACAACGAGAGGTTTCAGTTTCACTGGATGCCCAACCGTCATTATAAACTCTTGGCAAAGAATGAGAACCTGGATTAAGTTCGTCAAAGTCGCGATCTCTGTCTAACAGATCCAACTCCGTAAGCGTACCAGAATAAACATAGCAGTTTTCGATAGGAACAGTCATGTAATGACAATGATCAACTGACGGTTTTGCGAATCCAGTTGTGGACCTACGATAGCTGTGATACAAAATCAGAAAACCAGGCACCATAATGACCATGTATTTCTTGAATACTGCATGCTTCTTCGGTTTTTGATGCAATAAACCTCTGTGTAGCAGTGGTCGAAGTACCGCCAAAGCATTGACATTGTATATGGCTGGGTCTGTTACACCTCGATCAGTCACCCATTTGGGAGTGCGCCCATTGATATTGGCTTCCTCCTCTTCCTCAATTTGTAAATTCGTTATATTCCGCATCTTAATACTCCACATCTTTTGAAAGTCAGCATTTTGCTTTTTCTTCCAGTAATTGATCATTTGATTTAACCTCTTCACCCATTCCTGACAAATCTTTGGATTCGGTGCCATCAATTTTAAAACAAGGCCGTTTTTATTGCGCATAAAGATGATTGATTCTGCAGTCTCGAGTAGCGATGCTTCTGCTCGCCAAAAATTCTTTCTAGCAGAAGAGTAAATCCGATAGACCAATTTCTGCGATTTAGCTTCCTCAGCTGATCCTTGATAAACTTCTTCGATTTCTGTCATGTCCACTAATCCCTTTGACTTAATAATTTGAACAATTTTTCTGTTAAAGCATTTGAAGGCGAAAAAATCATTTAAAATGAATTCCTCTCTGTCCAAATTTCCGTTTAGCCATTCAATATGGCTCTCTAAATTTAATGGATAAGGATTTTGCTCAAACAGCTCCGGAATTTCATTCAGGTGATCACCTATTTCAGTTGAATCTGGCGATTCGGTGGCAGATATCAGTAAATCCAAGGGAACGGGAGGTGTGGACTCTGTAAACCCCATTGAGAATAGTAAACTCTCACTTGTGAAAAAATATGCCGGACTTATATGGGGCTTCCCGAAAAGGTCAGTGTCGGAACCATCTTGATCTGTCAATCTAATCAAAAATCCTTCAATTGGCGTGGGTTCTAAAATTTTTGCTCCACTGGCCAAGGTCAATGCTCTATCATAATACGCATAAGGCCTGAATTCCAATGAATGCGGTTCGAAAAGAGTAAAAATATTCGTCAATAGATGATTCTTATGCCCTGGGCACCAGTTAATCAAATCATAATGTCTAAAATTGACTCCCATTACAATATTTGCTTTTTCCCAGCCTTTGGTTACGTCTGTGAATCCTGCATCTTCTAGTTTATCGTAAACGGTGGCCAGTATATATCTTATGATAGGAATTTGGAAAATCCGATATCCTCTAGGGAGGCATGCTATTTTCAGGGTATCCTTTTCTTCCATCTCCATGTTTGTTAATTCTCCTGCTAAGTTCTTGCTAAGCTGCACGCTAAATGACACGCCAGCTTCCGGAACCCCGAGAGAAACCATACTAGGCATTGATTTCATACCAACAGCACTTCTGAGAAAATTGGTCCATTTCCCTGAAGCCATAAGAGTTGAACATTTCAAAATGTAAAATTTCAGAGTGGATAAATGGTGATCATCCATGTTGTATAACTCTCCTAAGGAATGATCGAAATATTTGTCGTCAGGTTTCTCAATGAAAATGGTTTTATCGAGGATACTGTAAAGTCCTACAATACAACTTTTGTCCAGATGAAAATCTAAAGTGTTTCCGTATCCTGGACCTTGTTCGTGAAATGCATTGTGCCATTTGTAATTGTGCTGGCAAAATTGTAACAGAATGGAGTGGTCTTGTTGATTAGTTTTCCGAGCAACGACAATATATTCCCTCCATCTATCAGCAACTCTCGTGTCGATAGGCTCCGACTCAGAAAAGTCAAGGATTGGGTTCCTTTGGGTTACCGCAGTTTTTACCATTACTAGCATTTTGTCCATCATCAATATTGGGCCCAATCTGTCTGTCTGTCCTCGCGGGGAAAAACTAACATTGCATCTCTTTGAAGCTCGCCTCTTACAGTTAGCTATAAAACCATTGGTCTTTTTATTCACAGTCCCCAAATGATGAGTATATGATTTATGATTTGCAATTCGTTCTATTTTAACAGGATTTTCTTCTTGTTGCGAACGATAGTCTTCTGGTTTCGGCAACAAGACAGAAAGTCTTCTGAATTCCTTAGAGCTTGCTAACTCCTTTAGATAAACGATCGAATTCTGTCTCGATTGTGGTTTATTCTTTTTCGGTTCTAAAGTCTTATCTATTAATCCACACTCGATTGGAAATGGTGGCTGCAGCTGAAATTTTATCGCTTTATTGAGGTTATCTTTGGAATGTTCAAACTCATGATTTTCCACTGGACAAAGTGTGGGATCTGTATACGGCAGTGTGACCGGGGTTCCTAGCGCTGGACTTCTACCACTTTCTCTGATCTCACTAACATTACTTGCTGCTGAGACATAAGTTTCTTCAGATTTACCGTCTTTACTCATTCCAGAGCAATAGGAGTTGGATGGATTCAATAGTCTATTCATCTCCTTTTCATTTTGCTCTTGCTCACGGTACAATTGGTCTAAAGGCTTTTTTTGAGCCTCTCGATCTTCACATTCTTGGAAACGGTGATGTGAACAACTCTCAGCTTTTTTACTGCTACCTCCTTGCGCATCGTAATTATCTCTTTCTGATTTGTGCTCACCTCTCCACTCAAGCTCGCCCGTGTGCTCGGAACCTTCATGGGCTTGCCCTTTTCTCATTGACCAATTTCTCAGCCCAGTAGTGCTCTCAATGGCGAGACTTGGCAAATGTCCTACAGTGTGTCCCTCCCGTGCTAATGACGGCCTCTTGCTGAGAAATGGGGTCCGATAAGGATCTATGGTTGGTAGAAAGGGTAACGTTTGGGCCTTGTTCTCCAATTTGCTAATTCTATTCGCCATACTTGTGGAAGGGTGTCTGAGCACCTTCGGACTCCGACCAGCGGAATCAGCACTGGACTCTCTGTCATCATGGCTAGAATTGATATCTCTGTTGGATTCCTTCAATTGCCTTTCGTCTGCCGGACCATCTTCATGGTAAATGGTTCTAAAACTTTTGGATCGTTCATTGCCTATTTTTTCACTTGCGGTAGAGTTCTTCAATTTGGACAGCCCGGTTTTGACAGTGCGGCTCTGCCGTTGGTACCATTGCGAAGGTATTCCTCCTAGCAACACTACTTTAGAGGACACAGATAGTTCGATGGGCGAGGCATACGACAGTCTAAATGCAGTAAACGAGGATCGTGGAATTTCAATCATCGTCCAATTCCCATTCTGCCCAAACGAGTCAGGATTGACATGCCGCACATATTTCTCATCGTTAAACACAATATCAATCACCTCTCTTGTCGAGAGAGTCATAGAAGGCAAGCGCTTGAAGCTAGGCGCGAGCCCTATGTGTCGTCTTATGCAATCTTTTGTTGACCTGTTCTCAACCGAATTGCTACTGAGGTGAGGATCTTTACCCTTTTGTGTATTAGGCAACGTGACCCCGACAAGTTAGCGCATCTTAGATTCAGCTCAAGTACAAAGAAAGGCACATCCTGAAGGTATCTAACAGCTATAAGGATCGTTTATGTCCTTTCCAGCTTAAGAATCCAACTCTAGGATGTTTCTGCCTTATCTTGTGATCCCTTTTAACTGCACTGTAACAATGATTGCCGCTGAGATTCCGATATTCCCACTTATTTGAGATTTGGGAAGCTGCGTAGATTAGCAACAATCACTCTTAAGTCCCCGAACCATATCCATCTGTTCCTTTGGGCTATTCGAAATGTAAAAACGATTGTATCTATCTTTATTTTACTATATTTGTTGAAAGATTTCAAGAAAGAGGGGGTCCTACATATCACATGTGCGGGTAATTAAATAGCCGCTCAGAATCTTGAAAGTTGCAATATAAAAAGGGCGCGTTTTTTGACAAGATTGTTCTTGAAGCTCTTCCACGTTTAGCATCTAAGCTACTGAAAGCCTGAAAATATGTCAGTTGCAGAAGTGGAAGAGGAGACTACGATCAACATCATCAACGTGGACGAGTTGCAAAATCATGGTATCAACGCCTCCGACTTGCAGAAATTGAAAGCTAGCGGTATCTTTACTGTAAATGTATGTCCAATTCTTGTCCCAACGATACAGATGCAAAAATACTAACATATACTGACAGACAGTACTTTCCACGACAAGAAGGAATTTGGCGAAAATCAAAGGTCTCAGCGAAGTTAAGGTGGAAAAGATCAAGGAGGCCGCCGGCAAGATTATCAAAGTGGGTTTTATTCCTGCTACCATACAACTAGACATTAGACAAAAAGTGTTTTCTCTGTCCACAGGATCCAAACAGTTGGATTCTATCTTGGGTGGTGGCATTATGACAATGAGTATTACAGAGGTTTTTGGTGAGTTTCGATGCGGTAAAACCCAAATGTCGCATACATTATGTGTCACGGCCCAACTCTCGAGGGAACTGGGCGGTGGAGAAGGCAAAGTAGCATATATCGATACGGAGGGTACCTTTCGTCCCGAAAGAATCAAACAGATCGCCGAGCGCTACGAATTAGACCCAGAACTGTGCCTAGAGAACGTCTCTTACGCCAGGGCACTTAACAGTGAGCATCAAATGGAATTGGTCGAGCAGTTGGGTGAAGAATTGAGTACAGGACAATATCGACTTGTGATCGTGGATTCCATCATGGCTAACTTTAGAGTGGACTATTCAGGACGCGGTGAGCTCAATGAAAGGCAGCAGAAATTGAACCAGCACCTGTCCCGTTTAAATCGGCTCAGCGAAGAGTTCAATGTTGCAGTCTTCATGACAAATCAAGTGCAATCGGACCCTGGTGCTTCGGCGCTTTTTGCCTCCGCAGATGGTAGGAAACCAGTCGGAGGCCATGTGCTAGCACACGCGTCTGCAACCAGAATTCTTTTGAGGAAAGGGCGTGGTGATGAAAGAGTGGCCAAATTGCAGGATTCACCAGACATGCCCGAAAAGGAATGTGTTTACATCATCGGAGAAAAGGGCATCACTGACTCCGCTGAATAATTATTCATTTCTCTGCTAAGGAAAAATTACATGTTACTTGCTTGTGTGCATGCTGCTTCGATATGATTTTCATCGTTTTTTGTTTTTGTTTTCTTTTAATCTTAGTAAGAACTGTCTATTTCAAACCTGCCTGGTATTATCAATGGTGCGATGATAGTCCATCCATATAATGCATAGCATAAGTAAGCACTACCAATTTTAACCCAAGAATAGAAATACGTTCTGCCTACTGGAATGAAATCACCCACGTCGTCCTGTGTCACCTCAATCGTTAGCAAAATGGCAATCCACTGAGTAGCTATAAAAAAAATCAGATGGAAAAGAGAGTAATTGTATTTTGTACCACTGCGCTCGTCATTAGGTCCATCAGCGTCCTCTGTTCTGTCACTACCGATGGATGGCGATCCAAGCCAGCTAGTGTCATAAAGTGCGCTCTCCGGTAGAGAGCCTTCTTCAACAGCTTGCCGTATGGCATCATAGCGTAATTGATTTCTTGCCTGTCTTCCTAGTCCATCGTACTCCACATCATCATCCAAATAAATTGCACCGTTAGTATTCGTACCTTGAAATGCACTATTAGCAGCAGCTCTCGTAGTAGTGTATGCAATTGCAACAAAAGTAAAGAGTGAACCCACCACAACGCTGAAGTTGCGTGTGCTGTTGGATCTAACCAGGGGGTTGCACATCTTATCGTCGGGTTCCGACGCCATGGCACTTAAAATAAGGTATGAGCAATAAGCAGAAACCATACTGCTCTGCGCAAGGCCGCATCTAGGATTGACCTCCTGGATCTTGGGATGGACTGACAAAACACCCACTATTAAAGTCAGTACCACGTTTAAAGTGGCAGAAAATTGGTTTAAGGTACAACTGCTCCGGCAGAAAATAAGATACATCTCGACAATCATTACTAGCGATGAGATATACATCGCAGCGGTACCAACGACGAGGCTTTTCTTCCAAAAGGAGGAATGTTCATCCTCTGCTTCGACATGTTGTATACAGGTCTCTGCCCATTCGTGAGCAAAATCTACCAACAAAATAAGTCCCACCATAATGAATATTGCCCCTGCAGGTACCGAAACCCATTTGCTAAAATGTACAAAAAACCCATTAGGTATAGTGAATGACAGAATTACCAGTCCAACGTAGCACAAAAACTTTAGGCTCCACCACGAGTTTTGTAAAGCAGCACGGGAATTTTTGGTCGATTTAACACCTATTAGTGATGCCGCCAACAGTAGGTGTAAAGTGCCTAGAGCAAAATTCAAACGATGCACTACAAAGAACCCACATTCATGAGTGGCAGTGCATGTCTTACCAGGCCATAATATAGATTTATTGGCAGACATGTATATCCACGATACCAGTGAATTAACTAGAAGCCAAGCGGCATAGAGAAGCCTTGTTCCCAAGGAGGATGAACTGACCGCTGAGAAAGACTGGGAGCAAAGGTTGGAGAAGCATGCCCCCAAGCCCGAAGCAACAAAACTACTCGCAAAGCTGATAGGAAGTGATATTATAGCTCCCATAGTATAAGTTGAAAACGAGCAGCCGAAGATACTTTCCTTCGCTCTTTGTTTTTGTTGTTGTTTTAGAAAAAGCTGGAGAAGTGATTAATAACTGCAGTCATCTTAATAAATGCGTTTCTATCATCAACCGAAAAAAAAAAAAAAAAAAAAAAAATTCAAAACTAATATAAATTATAAATAAGTAAAATAACAAAAAACAAAATAAAACGATAAAACAATAAAACAATAAACCAAATAAAGCCAACAGAGTTGATTAAAGAAAGTTTTCTATCAGATAAATATCTCCGCCTTTTGCCTTAGAATCAGACTCTATACGTTATACATACTCATCTATGGACATCACAGATGATGTGTCACGGAGCATATTATTCGTTTCGTCCTCCTCGTATACCACGTCGCACTCTTCCTCTTCTTCTTCTTCTTCACCCTCAATCTCCGGATAATTTAATGGACGCGTGTATGATTCATAAGTATATTCTTGAAATTTGTCCCTTTCCTCTTTCAATTGAAAAAACTGCAATTTGTCTATGCCGAACAAGTAATGTAGAATGTAATCGGTGAATCCAACCATCTTTTTTAGTTCTTGGTACTCCATTTCCCTTTCAAAAACTGGTCTTTGGTTGTTTAACTCATCTTCAACCATTTGATGAAGGATTGACTCGTAGTCATCGGCTTCCAACCTGTTTTCATAATCATAAATGTGATAGAAAGGCTGACAGTCAAACCCATCGTCATATATTTTGGAAACTGATGTCAAATCCAACAAAGAGGTGTCGTTGATTCTCATCAGTTTGGTCACTGGGGAGGAATTAGTTGAGTAGCTGTGGGCCAGTGTGCGCAACAGTGACGGAGATTCTGGGATATATTTAGTTTGAACTTCACCGAGGTCACCGATCTCAGGAAAATTACCTTGCAATTTCACGCTGGGGCCGACTGTCGGGTCCGGCTTTCTCAGATATGTCACTAGATTAACAGTCCTTTGAGAAGGAGGCCTATCGGCTCCAGTGTTCAAATCTCTTAGTCTTATAGCCCCACCATTAAACCTGTTCTGGTGCTTGCCATTCTCACTTTTTAAAAAATTGAAGTGCGTCGAGTTCTCGTCGCCACCATTCAGATGAATTGGAATAAAACGTTCCATGACTCTGCTGGATTATATTTTTTATAACTATTTTTGCTGTTCCTACCAAGTAAGTCCATAGGATTGGATATAACATTGTTAAATGTTTTTATCGATCACGTAAATATTAGTGACACAAAAAAAAAAAAAAAAAAAAAAAAAGGAATCGAAGATTGTTGTGATTGAATAGTTTTGTTTCATTTTCTCTTTTGCGTACACTTCCGTCCTTTCATCTTTTACTTATCCAATACATTACTAGAGGTCATCAAATTACTAATGTAGTCCTGTAGGTACTCGTTTTCCTGTTTCAGCTGTTCACATAACTGTCTTTGTTCCGAAGTATGATTCCATAGTAAGTCCAACGTATCTCTCAGTAATTTCGTCTCTTGCAATAGATCTCCACCAGAAGTGGAAAGGTCTGCATTCTTCATCATATCTTTCGATTGGTTTGATGGCTCCCTTAACGATGTGGAGTGTTCTTCCCCAGTACTTGCAGTATCGCTTTCAAGTGCCTTTTCCGCGCGTGCATTTTCGTTCACGTCATTCACAGCAACAATTTCTTCATCTGACATAGTATTGGGCAAGCAGTTTCGTGATCCTTAATTTCAATATTAGTTCTCGAGCATTTCACCTTCCCTTCTTCATCCATATGTAGCTTTTTTTTTCCATCGCGTGCTCAAGAGCCGGAAAAAAAAAAACTCGGTGAACGTTGCAAGCGATGTTACACACAGGATTCGAACCTCCACCTTCGTGTGTGCTCCATGCTTCATTCAACCAACTGAACTAGGAGACCGGTTTGTTAAGGGTGCGCGCGGAAAAACACCAAACACTATGTTTTACTATATTATGATCGTATCACAACTGTCCTAGAAGTGATCCAGATGATGCAACTGAATGTAAGGGACTTCTATGGCATGCTGCATTATCATTTCAAAGTTCAACCTACTAAATCTACGGAAAAAACTTCCGGACGTTCGAAATACAAGGTAAGCAGATTAGAAGCGCGAGCAATATTCAATTAATTCAAAATCTGGCATAGGAAGATAGTATATAGAGTTATAGCTTGAATTAAACTGCTTTGTTTCAGGGCAGAAGCTCAGTAGAGGCAAAGAAAAAACCGAACAATTTCGAAAATGTTAAGCAAATTCTTAGTTTGAGAATATTGGTGTCACGAATTTATAATTAATGTTTGGTTCTTACATTTCATTATTTTGTAACTTTAAAATTGGCAATTTGTTGTCGCATCAGAAAATATTTATCGTCGCAAAGTACAGCTCTGAAACAAACAATGGTCGCAGTTGTATGTGAATACAATTTGAAATTTTTTTTGGGTGCTCGTTGCTCATTGCATTACTATATATGCGTTTTTTATTCAACTAAATATGTTCCGGTTGCTCTTCTTAACTCGCATCTGCTGCGATTTCATGCCTGAGGTATGCTTCTATATGCATTTGCTTTACTTTTTTTTTTTTTTCTCTTGTTTTTTACTTTCTTTTCGTCTGTTCTTTATTCTCAATCAACTTTAATTGAGGAGTAAATTTTTCTGATAAAAAACATGCTGCTTATGAAACCAATGGAACCGGTTACTATGCAGCATAAAACTGAGATTAAAGTGGAGTAACCCACATAAAGAACTATAGTGGTAAATCCGCCCAACTTGAACTTAGTAAAAAGGATGGAATGAATAAACACGTAGAAGGCACAACCAACTCCACCAGTTATGAAGGATCTCCACTGCCACTTCCAATTTTCTAAACACAGAGAATGATAAGTCGTCAAAATTGTCACTAGTGCCGTGGTGAAGGTCAACAACAAAAAGGAGAAAAGTAAAAATCCAAACATGTAGTATATTTTGTTGAACCACAAACTAGTGTAGATGAAGTACAATTCTACTGCAATGGAGGCAAAGGGAAACACCCCAGCAATTAGTGATACAGGTATAGTTCTCAAGTACCATGGTTGTATAGGGATTTGTCTGGCGATCTGATTCGTTTTTGTTGGATGCTCATCCAGATGGCACCTCTTATGAGCAATCAAAGACCCCGCGAAGGACAGTGGGATAGAGAAGACGAACCACAGCACTATAATCGCAAATAGAGTCCCCGCAGGGATGGCGCCGGAAGAGTGCACAAACACTAAGAAAAAGTTTAATAGCACAATTGACGTCAATATGCCACCTGGAACCAACAAAGGCGTCAAAAGCATATTAACCTTCCAATAAGGTCCCTTGAAGAATTTATAAATGCCCATTGACGCATATGAGCCCACGAAACCAAACAAGGCGTAAAGAATGAACATCACAGTGGGTAAAGAACCTCTAGAAGACGGGGATAAAAATCCTAGAGCTGCAAAAAGGATGCTGCATGCAATCATGAGAAACAGTTGCACGCCGGAGCCCACGAGCACGGATAGCGACAACGATCTCTCGGGCATCCGAAATACGTCACCATGACTCAATTTCCAACCGGAATCCTCGTGAAATTCGTTGTCCAGATTTAACTCGTTGTAGCGAGCCAAATCGTTCTTCAAGGCACGCAAGAGCATGTGTAAGACCACCGAGGAAAGTGCGACGACGACAATGGAGCAATTGATCAGGGAAAACCACTGGATAGTAGGATCATACACATGAAGATATTTATCCCACCTGGTTGCCCAAACCTTGTCAACCTTAGAAAACTTCACAGAATATGTGAAATATACTTGATTTGTTTCACTTTCGCTCAAAGTCAAGGAGTCAGAAGTATACTCACAAGATTCTGCTGAAGAACGCTTGATGGATTGGGGACTCACAGTGACACCTACGACACGATAATTGTCTTCGCCACGATCGTGGTATTCGATGTGGATATCGAAATGATTGGCCAAGTACGGCACTTCGAGATTCTGCACGACGGACTTGCCCTCTTGTCCACCGTTTAAGCCTTGTGTCACTTCGACAAATCCCAGCGGAAAGCCAGTGCCGTAGAAGTCGCTATTGGTCCTAGTGTCATGGATTTGCGTACCAGCGGGCAAGCCATCAATCAGCCAATTGTGCATGAAACCGTTCTTTATCAATTTGTTCATGAATTTGGCATCCTCACCGGGAATCTCGGCCGCACACAGAGGCACACACTCTGACTCTTGCAGCATATTTAATTTGAACGGAGAATTGTAAATTCGGTCACCAAAAATAATCGATCCCAAGGACTCGGGTTGTTTTTCCACTTTTTCAGGCCTGCAAAAATGAAATTTGCTGTAGTAGTAATCATAAGAGTACAAATAATGCTCTTTGTCACCTTTTACCATGCGTCCCTCTTCATCCTCATGTTGAAAGTAAATTGAAGGGGTCAAATGGTTTACTAACAACTGAATTTCATCATTGCTGTGATAAGTTGTTGGAGCCACTCCCGGTAAATAGAATGCTTTAGTCAGGGAGGCAAAGATGCACACTAAAAAAAAAGTATAAGACACCATATTGTCTAACATTTGTACCACCCAGGATCTGGGGAAGGAGATAAATGACTGATGGAGCAGGAATAGATGTCTGGATTAGGGCTGCCGGCGATACAAAACCTCAATGCACGTCTTCAAAACAGTTACTTGAGTTTCTACAACTTTATCTTAACAATGATCGGGTTTTTTTGAAAAAAAAAAAACAACGAAAAATCAAAAACCATTCTTCTTGCGGGTAATAATCATTTTTTCGACAAAATCGATGCTACGATGCTGCTTCGAACACAGACCAATATTCACTCAAAGGATCATAATGCCAAGAAAAAGTGGATAGTCTCAGGGTAACACAAAAGAAACCGAAACAAGACCTCTTAAAAGGGTCGAACGCGCTCCGGAAATTGGCAAGGGTCCCACTGCGGTACAGAGGTATAGGAATTTAGGGGAAATGTTTGCTCAATTTTAATCGGGACCCCCTGTGTCCTACTCGTTTTTTCAGGAAGATTGACAAACAAAAGTAATAACAATTGACATTTATAACTAGATCAAAGGATGAGTAACGATTGAAGTTGGATTTTCATTCAAACAATAGCGAGGTTCTATAAATCTTAAAGGAGCCAGCTTTAAAAAAACTTTGATTGCTGGTTTCCCATTTCAAGATGAACCTGTCCTATGAAAACTACATGAACCTGTTGTTCCACCTCGATCATGCAAAAGAAACAGTTCCGCCTGACATAGCGAAGAGGATTATCTCTAACGCAATTTCTCCAGTGATCAGTGTGCTTTCGACACCTGAATTGGATAGGCATGTTCACGATACTTATGGTTTAGATTCACTCTACATGTTTTTGCGTTTTTTTGGAGATTGTGTGTCTGACAGAGACCAGGCAAACGAGTATAAACCTCAGCATGTTGGGGTAGAGCCATCTGAGACGGAAAAGGAACCACAGGAAATAAAGAATACCTCTTTAACGGTTCCCTTAACTTCTAGAGGTGGTAGGAAAAGATCAAACAGTCTCTTTCAGAGAGACCCTACTCAGTCACAATATGTGAGGTTTACGAGGCCCCTAAAGGATCTTATTGAATCTAGAGATACCAACGACATGTTGTTTGACTACCATTCGCTGGAAGTCTTTTTAGGGAACATTCTTCGACTAGTGGGGGAATATACAGATGACACTACTCCGTTTGAGTTGCTCAAGAAATCACTTTACCACAAATTTTTCTCTCTTGCGATTTCTTCCACCACATATCTTTCACCATACGAGACTTTTAATCATCCCGTAGTGTCTTTGATCGCCATAGATATACATGCGGGCCAGGGTTACGAAGAGGCCAAAGAACTATTGGTAAAATTCAAGAATATGAACAATGTCATCGATAACTTCCCCATATTTATGAGTACCGTTGATATTCTACCTGTATTTCTGTTGTGTTATAGTGACGAGTCAGAGGAGCAAAAGAAATCGTGCCAACTGTTGGCCAATAAAATAAAAAAGCAATTATTTGTGGAAAGCCTTTTACTACCATTGTGGAAGGATAGCTATAAAGATGATGTTGAGGTCGAATTACATCAGCCCGTTATGTCTTCCTTAGAAGAAATGTTGTATTTCTTACAGAGTAGCACGCGTACGCGTCTTCCGTTGCAGCTAATCAACGCGACTTATAGCATCCTGGAGAATTTGGTAAAAGATTTGATGGTACCGTTCATGAAAAGGAAAATCTCCTTCTGGGAGGAGACCATTTTGCAACCTAGGAAATCGTTATTTCATGGCGCCAAGTTCTTCAAAAAATTAATGTCGAAAAATGCTAACGGTATCAATAGCCACCAGCAGATATCACTGAATAAGGATAAAAATGGCAGGGAGTATTTTGTCGCATCTTCAACTGAATTTTTGATGAGAAAGTTAGCTGATTGGTCCATGATGCTTTCTGACTATAAGACAGCATACTCGACTTACGAATCTCTAGTACACGATTTTGAAAAATTCCCCAAATATTTGGCTTCTTGTTTTGAGTGGTGTGCAGTGTCGGTTCTAATGGGAGCACAAAACATTGTAACTGTAAAGATGATCAAGAATGACATAGATCCCCTGATTCAACGTGCTTTAGAGACTTACGATAGCTGTGCCATCGACGAGGATAAAAAGGAAGAAGCTCTTTATGTCCCCGTTCGTTCTTACGAAACAAGATGCATGTTTTTGACTTCTGAGTTGTTTTTGTCCTTAAGTGATACATGGACTTCCATACCTTACGCCCTCAGTAGTTTAGAGACCATTCTGACAGAATGTAGATTAGGACCTTGCTCCCAGATTATGATATGGGAAAGGTTAAGTGACTGCTACTATCAACGAATTGATCCAAGAATACGGCATAAAGCCAGTTCACAGGGGCTAAGGCCAGCGGCAATTTCAATTAATCCCACAAATGACAAAAACGATGAGGAATCACATGAAGATATAGTGACCCGCGGACTGACGCGGAAACGTAAGGCTGCCTTTTTCAGATTAATCGCTGCCAAAAAGTGGGTAGAACAAAAGCAGTGGAAACAAGCCTCTTGGTGCTTGAAGGAGATTGAAGAAGCTTACGCAGAACTAGAGTTCGTCAACCGAAAGGATTTGATCTTAGAAAGACTCAAAGCTCAGGTGGAGGAAGCACAGAACGTCGGGGAGAAGATTTACAACGACAAAATCGAACCACGAGTGACGGAGCAACTTATTTGAAGAATGAATTAATGTCATAATTTTATAAAAAAAAAAGAGAAACAAGAAAAAAAATGCCAAAGAGCTGAGCTAATTACATAAATCGTCAGCTATTTGGGCAGATGCAAAACTAGACGATGTAGATAGCATACTCACCGGGAGTCAAATGCAAAAAAGAATTAAACTTATATAATACAACCGATTAAAGAGGGTTACGGTAACTTTTCCGGAGCTGCAGCGCCGACCATGTTGCTGCCACTCGACGGTGGGTTTAAAAGTTCATACCCACCTATATCTTCCCCAAAGATATAAGCAATTAAAACGCCAACTATCCCAATAGCAGCGACTGTCCCCACTGCTAGTGCCAAACCAATTAGGACAACAAACCCGCGATCTACTTCATGATGATGCTTTTCCTTATCGGAAGGGTGAGACGATGCAGTTGATGTTGCTGTAGAGGGTTTTGACGAAGATGAAGATGATCTTGTTTTTGATGAGGAATGCGAAGAGGAAAGTGTTTTATTCGGGTTTGGTAGTGTTTCGTCAGAAACGTGAAGATCAGAAATATCCTTATTCATGAAAATGCTCGAGCTTGAGCTGGAAGATTCTCTCAAACTGGATACGAAAAAAGGCTCCCAGTTATTGTCATTATAAACTAGCGCTTGATAAGCGTCGTCTTCTCGTGTTTCAAAATTTCCATAAACCAATAACGAATTGGAATTTGAAAGAGACAGGCCCCTTTTCATATTCGTCTGTTCGATGGACAATTCCTCCACTGTTTGTATTTTCAGTGGGGAAGTAGAAGTCGATATTGGAATATCCTTCCAAGTCGTATTATCGTACGTGATCAAATTTGTCGTATTCCAAGCAATCAATTTATCCTCGCCTACAATAAAGGACTCCAGAGGCTGTTCCCAATCTTTAAGCAAAGTTTGTATCTTTTCGCCCGCTATTCTGAAAGATGCCAAATTCACATTAGAGGAATTTTCTATATTGTAGGAACCCGAAATCAATAGCTCAGAGGGATTGCGTAGTTGAATTTTTGATATATTGCCACTAATTGTGCCATTTGCAAAAGGGAACCATTCGTTTTTTTCGTAATTGAAAAGACACAAGCCATTACAACGATTTTTTGGTATGCTGAAAGTTCCACCAACAAGCAAAGTAGAGTTCTTGGGAAAAATTACCATGGTACTAACTTCTGTGCCATTATTCAATGTTTGATTAGACAACACTTCGAAAGTGGTCAAATTCAATATAGTCAATTGAGGGGCAGAAAATGAGGAGGCGGTTCCTACAGCTAGAAGCGTTTCGTTATCCAAATAAAGTGCTGTTCGAATTGGGTCCGACCACTTCCAAATTCCTTTTTTCTCATCACTAAACATCAACGATGAAATGGAGCGATCCTCGAATGCATAAGCGGTAAGTGAATCATTCAAGTAAGTCCCCATATATGGATTGAAGCTATTTTCAGAGCTGCCTTTTATCGATCCATTCCCGTATATATCAAACGGTCCGTTAGAAGTTGGATAATCGTTTTTCGATACTGCACCTGAAAATAATAAATCACCCAAAGCGTTCTGCCCTGCAGACCATATTGAAAGTGAAAGAACTGTAGTGTTGTAGAAATAACCATCGGAAGTAACATTGTAAACATATTCGTTGTCAAACAGCAGAAGCTCAGAACCATCAAAGGTGACATTTGCAAAATCCCCAATAGTTTTATTGATTTTGTCAAAAGAATGGAGCGTCCCATTGTAGGAGAGAGGTAGAGATTGGTTAGACGACGAGTTGTAATTTCCAAACAGAATCAAACCTTTTGAGTAAGAGCCCATACCTTTTATTTGTGCATCAGTTTTAAATTCGGTCGATGAATCGATATTCAAATCGCCATCCAGTTTTATTTGGATGATGTTTGTATCCGAGCCAGCCAGTAGTAGCGTATTATTATCATATAACGATGCAAACAATGAAGAGTTCGAAGGAAACTTTTTTAAAGGAATTTGGTTTAGAGAGGTATTACCAACCCGCGTCTGATTCAGAGGAAGTTTTTCTGTAAAATTTGATATCTCATATTGGAACAATCCATTTAAACCCATGGTTGATGTTTTATTTTTGTGCAATTCATCAACTGAATTAGTTACCACGCTAATATAATCTGCAACAATGATCGAAGCTGGATTATTGGGGTATATGCTTGCGTCGTATTCTAAAGTCAGCCGAGGTGAAGATGTCAGATGACCGCTGTAAACTTCGTTATACTTCAATTCGTCGTTATTTTCATAAATGATTCCCGTGGATAAAGATTCATTAGTGTCACCACTCCATAGAGTCACGTTTACAATAGCTCGTTGAGAACATGTTCCATCGGCAAGACACCCGGGTGTATACAACGTAATCGAATAATCACCTGGGTACTGGATATGTGGATAGAAAGTAACTTTGGGTTTATCTCCCTGCTCTGGAATGTACTCGGTGGATACATAAGTTTGTCCATTGAGCCCCTGCTTCCAGTTATTGTTTGACAGACTTGCGTATGAATAGGAGTTCATGCCAGCACAAGCTGGCTTATTCAAAGAATTGTTTGCGTAAATCGATGGAGAGCTTTCGAATAGTTGAAATGAGGACAAACCAACATTTTCACCATAAGAACTCAAGGCCATGAATTCCACTGAAGAGATGGGTATACTATTGACAAATCCAAACTCTTGAAATTCGCGCCCCCATTTGATATCCGTGGTCCCATTTTGTGTGAAAGTTGTCATGTGTTGCACGGAGGAAGAATTTGAACTCGCTTTCTGTAGCTTCTCTCGATTGTATAGGGGACAAAAGGCATCACAGTAGCGTAATTCACCTGTTTCTGGATCTACGTATGTTAAGTTCATGATTCCTTGTGAAGGATTCGTTATGATTCTGAATAACGACACCTGGTCATTTTCTACTGGAGAGTTGTATATCCGCACTTTGTTAGGTGTATTCTCTTGTGGTAAAGTGCATTCCAGCGAGCCTGTGGTTCCCGATTGCAGCCATGATTCCTTATCAGGATTGGGACAAATGAAACTGGAACTGTTAAATTGGCTCTGACCGTAGGTCCAGTTAGCATTCTGCAAAGGAATAGCCAGTCCCAATTCTATATCAGTCAAATTTCTAGAAATAGATGAGTTACTCGCAGTTTGCCTTCGCAGTAACGAAACTGCATCCAATTCATAAAATTCTCCAGCGAATAAAACGTTGTCGTTATCCAACTTTACGATTGAGTTAACACTGGAATTTTCGCCAAACCCAACGAAGGGAAGAAGGAAAGTAGAATCTTTCTCAGAATCCCAAAGAGCCGCACTATGACCTGTAGTCGATCCATTAGAGTAGCTGAAGCTGCCGCCGAAGTAAACTAATGATTCGTCGACCAAAATGGAGTTGACAGTTGACAAACTGCAATTGAATATCGGCTTGAAAGTGATGTCAGTCAAGTTGAAAACTAACTGATTCTCCAATCGGTGTCCTTCTATATGCCCCGACCCGCTAAGTATGAATGAATCCTGACCAAGGGGTACAATCTTCGTTATGTCTGTATCATTCGACCCATTTATCAGTTGTAGGAAAGTGTTATTGGAATAGTATACAAGCCCCCTTGAGTCCGTCGTAGAAGTGAGTGGGCGTGTGAAATTTTCTTGACCTGTGTAGCGGTAGAATGAAAAATCCTGGAATCCACCTAGCAGCTCCAAAGCATTATTACGGCTCGAGGAAAAGTTTAGATCTGGTATGTGAACATCACTCACGTTCAGTAGTCGCTGCAAAGTTGCCAAATGGGAAGCACTAGAGATGGCTAGCAGGCAGTACAACAGTACAAGGGACAGCATCGCCCAATCGACGAATGAAACTTTCTAACCAGCTCAAAGAGACGCTAACTGTACTAGCCTAGTTAAATTTCACCGGGCTCCAACTCCCGTTCTCATCAGATTCTCGATTCTGCTTCATCACTTTGCCATGTAAAAGGTTCTTAAGTCGCAGTGAAACTTATGTTAAGCACAAATCAGGAACTAATGGCACATTTGCTGATTTTGGCAATCAGTAAACATCAACGCCAGTTAATCACATACCGGTAAGAAAAAAAAAAAAAATGCCAT
>PPKA02000005.1:335480-348341 GCA_003707595.2 Zygosaccharomyces bisporus
AAAAAAAAAAAAAAAAAAAAAAAAAAAAAATTAATTGATCACTTACGTAGCTATTCATTCATATTATCATTTTTACGCAGAAGAAGGCTGTTTCAAATTGGCCTCTACCCTGTCGATGGCAGCTCTGTATTGACGCTGTGTGTTGGCCATGTCCAAGAAAATCTTGTATTTAGCGTCTAGGAGAACACGATCTGGGTGAGACTCCGGGTTTGGTTGGACGACTTTACCACCACCGGTCATATCATACATAACTTTCCACAGCTCCTCGCCGCTAGGGGGGTCGTTACGCTTAACGCTCGGAGTTGTCTTTTCAGCCAGACCAGCTTGAGCTGTGCTCTTGACCGATTTGAACGAAACAGGGTCCTCCTCATCGGTCACATTGCCGCCCTCGTTCTCTGGTATGGTCTTTGGGCCGACGCTTTCGGGACCTACGACGGGGAAGTACGACCCATTCGAAGTGCTTGCCGTAGCATGAGGCGCAGTGTAAGGAGAAGGTTGGTCAGGCGCCAGATTGGTTAGCTTGCTCAATCCACTCTTGGCGCCCAGGGAGGCCAGTAGCTGATCCTTGGAACCCAAGGAAGAGGCTCTCCTCCTCCTCAGATCGGTCTGGGCGTGGTGTGAATTGAACGATTCACTGGCGACGGCCCCCAGAAGAGCGGATCCGAAGACGACAGCAGCGTCGATGTAACGAGGGATCACAATGGGCAATCCGGTGCAATCGGCCAACAGTCTCATCAGGAGCCCGTTTCTGCACTGGCCACCCGACATGTAGACACTGGAGATGCTGTGTCCTGCCTTGCACATTGTTTCCACAATCTGTCTTGTCTGCTGAGCAATGAACTCACAGGCACCCAAGTAGGTGATGGCGAGGTCGTCGACAGAGTTATCCATCGACTGGCCGATGATAGCCGCCCTCATGTTTGCATCTGCAATGGGTGAGCGGTTTCCGTGGTAATCACCGTAAAAGAACAGATGCTTAGCTAGCGCAACGACAGAACGCTCCTGGCGCGACTGCACTAGAGACTCTAGCCTCGAGTTGAGGTAGTCGAATTTGGAAAGAGTGGCCGATTCAGACAGGTGTTCCAGCTCGGTGTACGCTGGATGAGTAGAGAGCACGTGAGCCAAGAGTGCGCCCGTGCACGACTGGCCACCTTCGGCACACCAGAACCCGGGGGCCATGACGTCTCTGTAGGGGCCCCAGACACCTGGCACGAAGATGGGGTCCTTTGCAAGCGCAACGTGGCAAGTGGAAGTACCGGCCACTGCGGCAAGTCTGCCCGTAGCCTTGTCAATGCCAGACTTCTCCTGCTCGCACTTGGTCAACTCTGGGATCTCCTCATTGGTCTGGGCAGCCACTGTGCCAACCCAGCCCGCGTAGGCATCGATGACACCGGAGCCGACGACACAGTGGTCGGGCAACCCGAGGTCAGCGGCGGCCTCAGGGCTCAGGGCACCGACGTACTCGCCAGCGCTCAGGAAATTGGATCTACCGGCAGCATCCTTGGGGCTCACGGAGCCACCCAACTTTTCGAAATCGTTGGCGACCAGCTCGGGCAGGCCAATCTCGTTGAGAAATGACTCGGACCAGCCCTTTGTGGAGCCCTCTACGCCAATGGGCAAAAGGCCCTGCTTGCAGACGCTCGAGTTGAACGAGCGGGTGCCCCTGCCGGTGGCCTTAAAAGTCAGGTAGTCAGCCAGATCGAAGAACAGGCACTTGTCAAAGTCCTCGCGGGGCATGTGGTTCTTGAGCCACTTGATCTTGGGGATCTCCATCTCGATGGACATCTGGCCGCCCACGTACTGCAGCACTTTGTCGCCGGTGGCGTTGATCTCGTTGGTCTCGTCCACGGCACGGTGGTCCATCCACAGGATGACGTTCTGGTCTGTGTTGTCGAACTGCGGGCCGACGCCGATGTCGCTACCGTCGCCCTGGTCGACGGCCACGAGCGAGCAGGTGGCATCGAACCCGATACCGTGGATCCTGTCCACGTCCACGCCCGAGTCGCGGACCACGCTCTTGACGCAGTAGCAGATGTGGTTCCAGATCTCCTTGGAGGACTGCGTGATGTAGCCCGGCTTGAGCTGCTCCCGCTGGATTGGCTTCTCCGCCAGCGACAAGATGTTGCCCATGCTGTCTATCAAACAGGCCCTGGCGGAGCCGGTGCCCACATCCACACCCACGTAGTATATCATTCTCTGCTCCAAGCTCGCGCCCAGCGACGACTGCGTGAACAGCCGCTGCTGCGAGATGGACATAGAAGAGCGAGATCTGCCTCTGTGCATCGCCATTGTAGATGTAGTTGTTGTCGTTTCTTGGCTGGCGTGTGTGCTTGTTACCTTTGCGTGGCGATCTGAGAACCCATAAAAAAAGAACTGCGAGTGAAGTCGAGACGGTAATCTGCCACCGAGTTGTTGCGAGACTCGTTGCTTTATATATTCATTTGTTGTTCTCTTACTAGGGGTAATGCCATTCTCCCCTGAAGTGTCTGTCACACAGCTTTTCGCTCCGCCCTAAGCTCGCTCCGCCCTGAGCGAAAGCCCTGAGCGAACGCAGAGCTCACTGTGCACGCTCACTGTGCACGTAGCAGTCTTTCCCGCGCAGAACTCCAACGATATGCGGAGAAAAGAGCACAGTTTTACGCCCCGGCGCTCCCGCTCCGGCGCTCCCGCTCCCGCGCTTCCGCTCTGGCGCTCCCGCTACTCCACAACCGTGCTCTGTGCTGGCCGAGCCCAAGCGCTTTCTACTGTTGCAGCGGTATACAAGTACAAACGCACGTTACAAGCGCACGCTGTCGAGGCACGCTGTCGAGGCACGACCACACACGCTCGTTCTCGTGCTAAATTGGATAGTAAAAAAGTAATAGTAAAACAAAAAGAGCGGCAGCCCGTCGAGGTGCTCGAGCACACCGTGCAGGCAACGCCCTGGTCCCCTGAAACCACCCCTGCCAAGCCAGACTCTGCTGCTGCTACACAGCGGCTTTTCTAGAGTTTTCGAAACGCACACGCACACGCGCACGCACACGCACATAGGCGTCTGGCAAAGCGTTATCGGAGGCGATCCTTGCTAGGCGGCGCCGGGCTTTTTGCTCTAGTGGTGATGGACAGGGGGGAGGGGGCGGCAGGGAGCGGCAGGGAGCGATTGCTCAACGTGTGCGCGGGGTAGCAGGGGACCGGAGAAAGAAAAAAAATTAATAAAAGCGATGCCTCCTGTGGGAATTGAACCCACGATCCCCGCATTACGAGTGCGATGCCTTACCACTTGGCCAAAGAGGCTCGTGCGAGTTACTGCCAGGGGCGGTCGTGCGCCAATACACTCGGCCGGGCCGACCCGGCCGATCGCAGCCGCCACCGAGCCGCTCTGCCGCGTGCGTGCCCAAATAATCATCAATAAGTGACCAGCTCTAGCAACATGTGATAGTAATGCCATTAGTACTAGTGTACCACCAGGTACGCCATTTAAGAAGAACACTCATCCATGCTTGTATGAACCTCAAATAGTACTACCTGATCAAATAACAGCGCTTGATGCAACTCCAAGTGTGAACCCAGTGCAAATGAATAAGGAATCGCTGTAAAGATCTAAGAATTAAGAGAGGATAATAATATACCTCCGGACGTAGGCCAATTATAAAACCATTCTTAAATTTATTGTTCTCACCTAGAAACAACGATCACAGGTAAAAAATACTGTTTATAATGTAATTAACAATAAGAATCCATAAGTTAAGATGTAGAATGGTACACTAATCGTGGCATTATTGTTAAAAAATATTGTATTTAACCTCTTTCTAGGCCAGATTGCGTGCAGACAAGGCTTGCCTGGGATCAAGTTCACGTGCGGCTCAACCTAAACGAAAACCCTGTAGTAGGGGAAAAAAAAAAAAAAAAAAATCTCACAGCTGCGTATAACATGGCAACCCCCATCATCGGCACCATGGGCTTGCGTGCCAAACGAGTCCGCTTCGTTTCGCATGTCTGCAGCAGCTGCTGCGTAGTACCTGTGATCGTCCTTGTTTCATCACTGGACACGTTGTTATTTCTTTTCTCTTCTCTTCCAAAATTTGGTGCAAAAAAAAAAAGACGTTGGTGATATATCAATCAATTCTTTGCACGAACCACCGAGATCCGTTGCCTCGCATCAAAAGCTACTTGACCAAAGATTGATCGCCCTCCAATGTCCGCAGACCACTCGAGAGATCCATGTCCCATCGTCATTCTCAATGACTTCGGTGGTGCCTTTGCTATGGGTGCCATTGGTGGATGTGTCTGGCACGGTATCAAAGGCTTTAGGAATTCCCCCATGGGCGAACGTGGCTCTGGTGCTATGAGCGCGTTGAAAGCTCGTGCCCCCGTCGTCGGTGGTAATTTCGGTGTATGGGGTGGCCTCTTCTCCACGTTCGACTGTGGTGTCAAAGCGGTGAGAAAGAGAGAAGATCCTTGGAATGCTATAATAGCAGGGTTTTTCACCGGTGGTGCTCTCGCCATCAGAGGTGGCTGGAGACACACAAGAAATAGCGCTATCACCTGTGCATGTCTGCTAGGTGTCATTGAAGGTGTGGGGTTGATGTTCCAGAGATATGCGGCTTGGCAGGCAAAGCCCATGGCTCCTCCTTTGCCCGAGACCGCGTCTGCTCCTCAACCTTTGCAAGCCTAACTTGGTCGTAGCAGCTTGCGCTTGTATATAAAGTAATGACTCTGTAATTTATGTACGTCGTTTGAACGAAACTTCCTGTCAAAAATTAATCAATTAATATTTATGCTATCTATGATTAGAATTAAGTCTTTTCTATCTTTTGTGCAATGTGGGAAAACTAAAGGAAGAAGAAGAAAAAAAAAAAAAAAAAAAAAAAAAGAATACTTGGAATCAGTCCTCACCTATGCGAAGCTTGTCAAATTCCTTGGCGGTCCCATCCTGTAGTGACGGGTGCCTCATGCTACCAAACTTCTTACTCATCCCCGGAGGAGCAGCATTGCTTGTCGCCTGTAACGAGCCGGGAGGATACCACTCTCCATTGAAAGGTTGCTGCGTGACAAAAGGATGCATGGTGGCCTGCTGTGGTGTCCATCTCTCCAAGGGATTAATGTTAAGAATACCTGACAAAAAGTGAATAAGACAGTCCCTATCCTTCTGTTCCTGCTCAATCAGTTCTTGGTTTCCCTTTATTTTCTTCGAATACCTGTAGTTCTTTATGATATCGGGCATCTTCGTCCACTTGAAGTACTGCTTGCTAGGCTGCTCCTTGGCACAATACTGTTCATTATACTCATCCACCGTCTTGAGCTTGTATTTTGCACTCTGGGTGCCATGCATACTGACGTCACCGTCACTTACAGGTGAATCATTCAAAGGTTCCAGCTTCTTCATGAACCTCGTGGTGTTTTTACCCATGTCCAACATCCATGCTGGTGGATACCCTAAACATTCAACGATTCTGCTCACTTGATTGAACTCTGAAACACCGGGCAAGATCGGTATCCCCAGAAATAGCTCTGCCACGATACATCCAAGAGACCACATGTCGATGCTCGTAGAGTAGGGTATCCCAAAAAGAACCTCGGGGGCACGGTAAAATCTCGATTGGATGTACGTGTAAATGGTCCTACGTTCTTCGCATGAAGAACCGAAATCGATAACTTTCAAATCTGGCCTATCTGGAGAGCACAGCAGTACGTTCTCCGGTTTTAAATCGCAGTGTACTAATTTACTGTCCTTAAGGACACATAATGCATCCAGCAACTGAGCGGTAAATGTTCGTATTAGACGCATAGAGAGACCATGAAACTGATTCTGCTTCAGTAACTCGTACAAATTGTTGCTCAGCAGTTCAAACACAAGACATAGGTGATTCTTGTGGACAAAGGTGTCATGCAGTTGCAGGATGTGATGCTGATTCAACGGATCTACCTTTGTATTGAGTAGATCAAGAATGCGTGCTTCTGTTATGCTCTGTGTCAAATGCTCTTCCCTAGATTTGACCACTTTGACAGCAACTATATCCTTAGTCAAAATGTTTTGGCACTTGACGACCTGGCCAAAGGTGCCTTGTCCCAGTATGTCTAGTACCAGGTACTTCCTATTTTGCTCCGTACCCAATACGTCATTCACATACAGAATGTAGTCACTGTTGATGTTATCGTAACCACCGTTGAACTTTCCCTCACTTGGTTTTGTTAAAACTCTCTTGGGATTTTTCGAAGTTTGATAGGAGAAATCTGGCGAACACAGTGAATAGGTAGTGATCAACCCTTTGGTTAGAGCGTTGATAGGTGAGATAGTTTTTGAGCTCAAAGATGCACGTCTGAATTTTGGTGTGGTATTCAGCGAGGGCTTCAATTCACTCTTAGCGTTACATTTCTTCATCTGCGGGATCTTTACTTGCTGTGCTGCCCCTACCAGAGACGGTTGAGCCGTGGCGCCTCCGCCGTCTCTCCGCAGTTGTTTGTATGGCGGCTGCAGTGATGACGTAGGGCTTGTGCTGGGTGGATAGCAGCTTAACCTCCGGTAAGGCGACATACTAGCAGCAGTTGCCTGCGCTAATGAAGAAGGACCACCAGGGGATGCCAAATTGGCGGCATCTCTCGACGGATAATGTGCTGCTGCAACACTTTGTCTCCTGTTAAAGTCTCCCGGCGCACCATACAATGCTGCTGGTATAAAATTGTTACCAGTCAATTGCTGCTGCTGCTGGGCCAGCAGCAGGTTCCTGATCTGATTCTGCCTTTGGGGATCATAGACACCAGCATATGCGTTCCTGTCATCGTATTCAAACGGGTTCGGATTGGGCGCTCTGGCCGGTGGGATGACTAAACTTGATTTCCTCCTCCTGTAAGCGTCAAAACTGTCGTTCCCTTCAGCAGCTAAGAGCGGGTTTGTTGCAGTCTCCGATAGACCATCTAAGCCAGCGTTCGACCCTGAAGTCTGGGAGTAGTAGTTATCCAAATCCCTGTTATCCCCCCATGGGTTTGTAAACGTAAACTGAACCTGCTGTTGTCTTTGCGGTTGAGACTGTCGTCTTTCCATCTGGTGCAACCGTTGTTGTTGTTGTTGTTGTTGCTGCTGCTGCTGCTGCTGTTGTTGTTGTTGCCTTTGTCGCTTTAGCTGTTCCTGATCCTCTGCACTGAGGTACAAGGGGTTCCACATGTTTTTTAAAGCTCCATTCACAGCGCTAGATCGCTGCAGAGTTTGGGGGTGTGACGAGTCCTTGCGAATTATTTTGGATGATTATTTTTATACTAACAAAAGACTTACTCAACCCAGCCCTTTAGGACCTGAAGCAAATAAACCGACGCCTCTGAAGATTCTATTGAAGCATTTACAGGGCCCCACTGAAACGGTAACCTTATTGCTGTTACCCTTGCGAACGGCCCGAAAGGATGGAACTGGGGCAGAAAAATTCGGGAAAAAAAAGTTTAAGACGTCGCCACGAACGACAATATCACGTGTGAAATAACAATGAGGGGCACACTTGGTCACGTGAAAAATAAACTGGGAAGATCAATTTACCTTGTTCTTATCCATCAATTAACATTATTGATCGACTAACAACCACTAATAGGCTATGGCATTTTCATCAAACTTTGTGCTTAGTATTTGGCACTTACCTTGCCAATGTCACATGATTGGTTTCTAAATCACTTGAACACGAATATCATTTAAGTTTTTGAAAACTCGATGATGACAGTGAAGACGAAAAAGTATTAACATTTCACCAAGCATCATAGACCTGTCGGGACACCTCTAAAAGCCTTTCCCAGTTCCATGAATACATCTACATCTACATTCCAAACGCGCAGGAAGCGGTTGAAGAAGGTGGAAGAGGAGGAAAATGCTGCAACACTCCAATTGGGTCGCGAATTCCAAACGCAACAGATAAATCACGATGGTGAAGAGGAGGAGCTATTAGCATTAAATTTGAGCGAGGCACGCCTTATTATCAAAGAGGCACTAGTAGAACGGAGGAGGGCTTTCAAAAGATCACAGCATCAAGAGAGGAACAAACCTAAGTCGGAAAACGATGATACTAAATCCTCGGATGACGAAGCCGAAGATGACTTTAGCCACACAGAGACTAGAGAAAAAGAGCTGGAATCTTTGGATAATTTGCTCGAGCAGACCACTGGAAGCAATAACAAGGATTTGAAAAATACGATGGAATATCTGACCAATTTCTCTCGTTTCAGAGACCAGGAGACAGTGAGTGCGGTAATTCAACTGCTAAAAAGTACAGGATTACACCCCTTCGAGGTTGCTCAGCTGGGATCTCTTGCGTGTGACACGGCCGATGAGGCCAAAACTTTGATCCCTAGTCTGAATAATAAAATTTCTGACGATGACTTGGAAAGAATACTCAAAGAGTTGTCCAACTTGGAAACTGTGTATTGAATTTTCTTTTTTTTTATTGCAATTATTGCTCGTATTTCAAAAAAGTTTTCCCAGCACCGTTTTTCCACCACCGCATTAAGCAACTATTCGGGTTAGTGTCGATGTGGCCGTCACCGTGGGGGTTGCATTGACATCTTTGTTGTATTCTCATGTGGTGGGATGATGGGCATGTATAGTACGGGTTGTGGTAGTAGCCCAATTCGTCAAAATGTATAATTTCATCACTATTCAATAAAAGAGAGACACCGATACTATGAACGGGAGCATCCCCCCACCTTTCGTAATAGAACCCTCCTTTTGAGTCCAAAAATTCAAAGTACCTCTTGTAACGATCACTTCTAAAGAAGTTCAAGTCGCCAATTTCGAAATTTGACCAAAAATGGCATAAGTTATAATCACTATTGGAATCGACGATCGGTGTGAAGACTCCTAATAGATCGGCATCCGTTAGAAAACCAAAAGAATTTGTCTCTAGATCGAAGTCCTGGTCGTTTTCTTCCATATATTCCTCCACAGTATCCCACAGCGTAGGAATTGTATCTTCGTACTCGTAGATGGCAATGACGAATCCATACTTTTTCTTATTGCGTCTCATCACCTTGAAAGGGTCATATGGAAAATCACAATAGTATTCGACGTCTGGCTCCACACGGAAATAGTAGTCGTACGGTTCTAATATTTTCTGCCTAAAGAAGTACCCAGAATTGAACCGACACATGTTCCTGTAGGAACGCGAACCGCCATACAAAACACCTTTTTCTCGCATCAGCTGTAACTGTTTTTCAAACTTGTTTTGATCAATCCAACTAGGACATTCCCAATGTTCTGATGGCACCAGTGCATATTGCGTCTTACCACTCGCCATAGCTGTAGTAGCCTCGATAAACGCCTCATCAAAGGGTTCGTCATTCAAAAAAGTCCAATCGTAGTTGTAGTGCGTATTGAACCTGTCCTCGAGAGATCTCATAGATTTTAATGCTCCTGCTAACTCCCAATTGCGCACTAACATCAGCAGAGTAGCGTTCTCCCTTTGGGGCACCTTTTCCGATGCAAAGTTGTTCATTTCATCATCATAAGTATTACTAGACAATTTCATGCGTCTCTTGAAATTTCGACCTCTTAGATTTTCATATCTAGAGGAAACATCTTTGGATTTCTCAAACAAATCTCTTTCGAGTCTCTCCCTTTTGATCCCTTTTGAATTGCTTAAGAAGACGTTCGAAACAATATGTATTAAGTAGCAGCCAAATGTTGCCAACAATAGCATCGCTAGAAAAGCTAACATATACCTTTTTGCCACAAGCATCACTTAAACCTCCCTAGCTAGCTCAAACCCTGATGAAAACGAGCTTATTGTCCTTATCAAAATAACCATATAACGGCGGCTCTTCCCTTTTACGCCGAGTTTTTTTCAAATTTTGGAAAGCGACGCTCAATGGCTCAACGCACGAGTCAGGTGGCGGTTTAAGTTGTCCGCATTGACGTTGTGAACTATATTTTACGTGCGTTTTTTGAGTTACAAACCTTCTTTAGATATTTACTTAATGGCTATACTGTCGTTTGATTTGGGTCATATTGTGTGTTATGTATGACTATGAAATCGACTGATTTTTCACACAGCGATCATTGGAAACTATCTCAAAAGTTATTCTTGATAAATTCGTCGACAATGAAGGCGATTTATCTCAGCTTGTTTTCAATACAAATTTAAAATAAAATGGGGTGTTTTAAAATTGTACGCTACAGCCTAAAAAAGCGCTAGTCAGACATATTACCGTAGATCGGCAAACTGGGGCTGTTCGTCGTCTTTACAAATATCGAAGCTATTCCTCCTTTTATTGCACCTCCCTGTGGTTTTTTCGTTTTATCTGTAAGAAAACCCACCACATCCCTGATGTTTTGCATCATTTCATCCACACTATGTCTCCCAATCAGCCCAATGCGCACTCCCAGACAATTATCGCTGTTGGGAACGTAACTTGTATTTTTGCATATGCTTCTCACTTGAGCTCTCACATACGCTGGGTCACAATCTTCGAGTGTTTTCTGGTGCTTTGTGGTTATAGGCCTAGACATACGTACCACATAAGGCAGTTTCTTGTTTCCGCGGTAAAACTTGCTTCCAAGGATTTCGGGAAGTAGGTGATGCACCCTGAAATCAGCAACAATAACGTCAAATTCTTTAAACAGCTGGAGAGATTTGGCACCTCTGAAACGACGTTTCAAATGTTTAATGCTGATGATTTCTTTGAAGAGATCTGAGGTACTTTCGTCTTTCATCAATGTCTCTTTGTAGTGAGCGGAGGGGTCCTTGGTAATAATAAGAATGCGCAATTCTTTGGGTCTGTGTAACTTGCAGCTCGATAGAGGTATGATCCGCGGCGTGTGATCGTTCTTCATACCCATCTTCTTAGCAGTATTGATGACTACTTGAACATCTTTATCCTGCTTCAGCAAAGCATCTATCTCACAGTGCCTGAGCAAAGAATCCAGTGCCCTAGTTGCAAGCTTATTGTCAATTTTAGTCGTCATTTGGTTCCCGTTCTTCTATGCAAGTGAAAATGTTCGATGAGATGTTTCAACGAAGCGAAAAAATTTACAAAAGTGATTCAGTGGACTGAAGAGCTTATAACAAAATACACCATTATTGTCTACTATATACTAGCTTCAATTGAATAATTCAGCAATGTTGGCTGGCAATTCTTCAATTTGAGTAGAGTAGAATTTCTCCAATTCTCTCATAGCACCAACATCCTCGTTGGTGACAAAGTTGATAGCAACACCCTTTCTACCGAAACGACCACCCCTACCGATTCTGTGGATGTAGTTCTCCTTGTTAGTTGGCAAGTCGTAGTTGATAACCAAAGAAACTTGCTGGACATCGATACCTCTGGCCAAAAGATCGGTAGAGATCAAGATTCTGGAGGAACCACTTCTGAATTCCTTCATGATGATATCTCTCTCCTGCTGAGGCAAGTCGGAGTAGATGGAGGAAACAGTGAAACTGTCACCCCTCAATTTCTGAGTCAACTCCTCGACCTTTCTTCTGGTGTTGCAGAAAATGACGGCTTGGGTGACCGAGATGGAATCGTACAAGTCAGTCAAACAGTCGTATTTGTACAGCTCCTCTTCGACATTAATGTAGAACTGCTGGATACCTTCCAAAGTCAACTCATCCTTCTTGACCAAGATTCTCACGGGGTTTCTCATGAACTTGGTAGTCACTTCCAAAACGTCCTTGGGCATGGTAGCGGACAATAGCACCACCTGTGTAGTTGGTGGCAACAGGGTGAAAATTTGGTAAATCTGTTCCTTGAATCCAGAAGACAACATCTCATCGGCTTCATCCAAGATGAACATCTTGATGTGGTCAGTTCTGAACTTACGTCTCTGAATGTTGTCAAAGACACGGCCTGGAGTACCCACCACGATCTGAGCATCTCTCAAACCTTCAGCGTCTTCCTGGAAAGAAGTACCACCGATACAGGCGTGCACTTTGACGTCCATGTGGAAAGCCAAAGCGATGACAACCTTCTGAATTTGCAGGGCCAACTCTCTGGTTGGAGCCAACATCAGAGCCTGAGGGGCTTTGATGCTGCTGTCAATTCTCTGCAGAGCAGCAATAGAAAAAGTACCAGTCTTACCGGTACCGGACTGAGCTTGGGCCAAAACATCGTGGGCCTCAATAATGGGCAGAATGGCACGCTGTTGAATGGCGGATGGCTCTTCAAAACCGTAACCAAACACACCTCTCAACAATTCTTGTTTCAAGTTCATGTCATCGAACTTGTAGACGACCTTGTCGTAGTTGGTCTGGATTTGAGACTCCTCTACGTCAGTAATACCTTCAGACATATTTGATCGTGCTGATAAATCAATCTGTTCCTCTAAGCGCTAACGGTTGGGCTTTTTTGGGAAGTAAAGGCTAAGGTAATATATAAAATCAATCCTATTTAAGTACTGCCAAGTAGTTGGAACCACTCTTGTTTGGTAAGGCTTGAGTCTTGGTGAAAAAAAATTTTCACTCACAACGAACGGAAGGCACCACATCATTGTGTACGTTGGACGCGATGAGTGATGAGCGATGAGCGATGAGCAAAGTGATGAGCTTGGAGGAATAAATGAATAGAGAATATAGTTTATAAAATAGCAATAAAACAAGAAAACGAGAGCTACTTGCGGATTAGTTTTCCTCTGGAAATACCCTTTCAACGTGCCAGGGACTCTGATCAAGTTTCTTTTTAACATGTGAACGTAGGGGCAAAGAACGCTGCGCAGTTGCCGCTAAATCAGTGTGTTCCAGTTCTTCTAGAATTTCTTCCTCTTTCTCGCTTTCTTCGTCTTCCTCCTTTTCTTCACTTCCTGGAAATACTCTTTCTGGCTGCTGCTCAAATACCCGCCTTCCTTCCAGTACTACCTCTTCCTTACTAGAGGTCGGAAATACCCGCTGAGACTGCTGCGCAGCTGCCGCTAAATCA
>PPKA02000006.1:7528-244040 GCA_003707595.2 Zygosaccharomyces bisporus
AAAAATGTTTATTTATAAAGCATTATTCTTGAAAAAAAAAAAAAAAAAGGAATCACAACTAGTCTAAGAACGTAGCATGCAAAGAATCGCACTGCTAATAAAATTCACTATTTCTATTCTCGCACTTATACACGTTTATGTTCGTGTCATGAGAGTTGGCTGCTGCAAGTATCATTCTATGGGGGTGAAAGGCCATGGATGACAAGAATGCGCTCGATGATGACAAAGACGATCTTATACCAGTAGCAGCAAGAGTACCTGCAACTCCACCACTGTTATGGTGGTTTTTGAAATTGGATAAGAGATCACCTGAAGTTGTCCAAATCTTGACCTGCTTAGTGCCAGTCGCAATGATAGGAGCATGCTCATGTACCTGTGTAGTGGTCATAGTGGTCATCCTTTTTTGTCCATTTTGTTGCTGTAAATTTTCGTCTCTAAACATGCCTACCGGTTCGTCCATTCTTACATCCCATAGTTCGACGACACCATTAGTTGACCCAGTAACTAGTTCCCTGTATCCACCTCTTTGCATGTGAACATTGTTTATCCAAGTGCGCTTTGTACCTGTCCCAGGTCGCCAAAGGCGGACCATGGAGTCTCTCGGATCCAACCGTCTATCATAAACTCTTAATGCGCCGTCTGCAAATCCAGCGACAACGATGTTGCCCGCCAATTGATCTGAAGTTATCGAAGTAATCAGTGAAGAAGTTTTGGCAGGTATATCTACTTCGACTGTTTCGGTGTGTGCATCCCATACGCGAATAATTTTCACGTCGCCAGTGGTAAGAAGGGAACCTCTGATCTGTTGCCATTCAGTTAACAAACCACTTGAGCGAGGAGTCAGTAACATGTCCGTCAGTCCTCTCCAAGCGGAGACCAACTCTAATTCATTACACGAGTGGATATTCTTGTAAATTTTGATGATGCCGTCAGAGGAACCTGTCAATAAAAGGGCTGCATCATCTTCATTTAAGAATTTCAAATCTGTCACTTTCGTGCCAAACGGATTCCCATTGGAAAATCTCGCTAAATTCATGCTGTTTGACCAATCGAAGACAGTCACTTCATCCCTTTCATCAGCGCTCACCAGGTAGTTCTCAAATTGAGCAAATCTCATAATTTTCGGTTGCGTTTTGTTATCCAAGGTAGTAAGGCGATTCGACCAATCACCGTAAAGAGCTAGTTTCTTCTCACCCTGTGTCTGCTGGATTATGCTTTCATTTCGATTTCTACGCCACAATCTCGCGCTGTATTCGATACTTCCTGGCTCGTCCGTCTCATGCTTACGCATTTGAGGTTCCTGGAAGTATTCGCGAGAATAATCTAAAAAAGTACTTTCGAGAGGCAGTTTCAAAGGACCATTAATCTTACGCGACCTCGGGATTTTAGCTAGAGGCGCCATGCCATGTGGTACACTTAAAAAGGAAATACCAGTCGGCCTCGATTGGTTGCTATTCATTAACTCTCGTGAATCTGCCTCCGATTTATTCTTGGAACTTCCTAGGCCAAAATTCTGAAAAAATTTACCCAGAGAAGTACCCTTCTTACGTTGCGTCTTACTACTACCCGTTTGTTCGTCATTTTCAGAAGTATTCTTTCTATCGGTAGAAAAGGGCAAATTCGGTTGCTTTAAAACTTGAACCTGAGAATTATTGTTGAACATGGACTTTCTACCTTGTCCTACACCCACACTTCTCTTGATCAAATAATGCTCAATTTTAGAAAATGCATCACTTAAATCCTTATGCGTACTCAATTCCAATAAAACATAATCCACTACTTGTCCTGCCAAAGCACGGTTTTCTTGATAAGGATCTTCCGCCAAAATCAATAACGCTTCCCAAATAGTACTAAACACAGAACCGTGACTCACTGAGTGCTTATCCGTATAGTTTTGAGCTTCAGCATCCGTTCGCTCCATTTGAATTATTTCTTCGATCAGCTCGTTGAAGGCCACAACAATAAAAAAATTGATGTAACGATTAACAACCTGGGAAAGAAAAAGTATTACTTCTTTCCTAACCAGCGGAGATCCATCATTAATGAGACCCAAGATACCTACGAGATTAGTAATTTCTTGTTTTTTTAATTTTTTTGGTTCGATGTTCTGCATCTGTAACTGCATTATCTGACAGTGTTGAACTTGTTGTTCTACCTTCATCTGCTGCTGCTCAATATGGTGCGACTGCTGCTGATGTGAACTACCCTGTAGCTGTTGCATTTGAGCGTGCAACTGTTGGTATTGTTGTTCGAGTTCTTGCTGCATTTTGAAGAGCTGGTCTGAATCATCAACGTCAGAAATAAACCCCTTTAATGCCAGTACTACGGCAGTTCTCACTTCTGGAACAGGATCTTTCAAAGATCGCAGTAAGGTATCTATGATGCCCGCATTCATACATATATGTCTGTGAAGAGAATTGTGACTGCAAAGTTGGCCTATCAAAATCGTACACCATTGTCTCAATAATGGAATATCTGAGTTTTCAATATAATAACTTAGTTTATTAACCAAATCCAAACTGAAGCAATATTTCTGCCCTAAAGGAAAATCCCTAACGAAAGACGAAAGAACGAAAACCGCCATTGCCTTCTGCTCATCAGTGGTGTCGTTAGAATGATAGTGTGTTGCTGAGTAAAGAGCCATATGCGGTTGATAAAACTGCCCTCGCGTACCATTCATACTGGGATTAGCTGTCATAGACAAACTTGATCCTGGTGCAATGGAAGTGGCACTTGCTGGAGATGGAAGTAACCCCCAATCAGGTACCAACACTGAAACGAAATACATGAACCCCTTCTCCTTTATCAGTTCTGCTTGCGTATTTTTGTAATCAATGGACATGACCCTGGACCAAATAAAAACAAGGATGGGCTTCAGCTCAGGAGCTGGACTTTGCAGAAGCTTCAAGACATAGGGGAAAATGCCGATGGAGAGGGACAGATACACCGCCCAAGGACCTAAATCCAGAAATCGTGACAGTAATACGAGAGCACGTATCCTATGAACTTGAGATAGCAAGACTTGCAGGACGATAGGCAATTGCTCGGGCGGATGCCGAGTGTTAGAAGCGTATTTCAGCCATAACTCAAAAGCCGTTAAGTTTTGTTCAAAAAACCCTGTGAATTGCTGCTGCTGCTGCTGCTGTGATGATTGTGATAAGCTCGTTTGAGACTTCTTGGAAGCATTTTGCATAGCAGGATGATTTGCTAGTGACATGGTACTCAAGTTAGCTACTGCAAACCTAGAGTTCCCCTGGATACTGCTTGACTTATTTTCTTGCCTTTGGGGCATTTGCTTTTGCAAAGATTCCTGTTGCTGTAATATAAGCTGACTTCCAAGATCAGTCGAAGGCGGTGCATTCTTTAAATCGTTAACCAGTTTGCTCAATACTTCATCTAACGCCAAATCCCATGATTGCCACATAGGGTGGCTAGCTATACTATCAGGTAAGTCTGGATCGGAAACTGGATGGGAATTGTACCAGGGCATTATTCTTTTAGCCAACAAAAAATTACGGAACAATGCAGCGACCATCAAATCATGTCTGAAAAGTTTTTTGAAAAGTGGACGAGGCAATGATGTCCACGCTATAGTATCTGTTATAGCGGTGAAGATCCAATTCAATTCTCCCAGCGGTGTCCTCCTGTCAGATAGCACTCCTGGTATTATCACGTTAGGAATTTTTGATTTGTAGGAATTTTTTCCGTCGTCAAACTCGTTTGTGGCAGGGTTTTCAAATAAAATCTTGTACTTGGAATCCTTCAGGGTCGTTTGCATTAGAAAAACCCTAACGCTAATCTCAACAGGGCATGTCAGGCAGCAGGTGAATAAGTCCGCCGGCAGTTCCGGGCTCATTAAAAGTAGTTCATCCGACCTACATGACGCCAGCTGGAAGCATTCCGCGTTGGTAAAAGATGGAGATGGTGCAGATATATTCTGGATACCCTCTTGCTCTTCTCTAATCCTCTTTTGAACAAATTTTTTGAAATTGCTCACAATGTTTCCAGCGTTGTTGCAGTCATAAACAAATATGCAAGGAGCGCCTAACCACGTTTGTAAATCATACAATGACACCGGAATATACTGTGTATAGCCTCTATTGAATACCCATATTTCCCCAGAGGGTGTAGGCTGAGGCACACCATGGCCATTATAGTGGAATAGGATTCTATCATCTTTGGAGGTCCGTCTCAATGAGGTGCAAAATCTCTTAACATCTCCCACACAAGGATCTAAGCTTTGTTTATAACGAGTACGCAGTGAAAGAGTTTCATACTGAGTCTGCAAATTCTTCCCAATTTGTTCAATCGCTTTCTTAGAATCCTGGAAATTAAGAGGATCTACCCATGACTCTACTCTAGCGCACGGTTGCGTTTTTATCACATCTGGCGGATCAACCCCCAGATTTAGGCATAATAATAGGGCTGCGCTAACAGTTTTCTGTCTATCCTTCATAATCTTCCAGTCTTGGATTGGCTGATAATAGCGCTGCGAATCCTCTATCTTTTCCTCCTCTGGGGTAGGATTACCATTGGTCTTATGCCTCTTATCATCAAAATAAAAAATAAATTCATTTGCCAATGTCTGTAAAAATTGTTCACTGTGATATTGCTCATCAAACCCATGTCTTGTCTCGACGTTTAGGGACCTCAACGGTTGGGGACCATATATTACCGGCATTATTACCTCCTTTGTTATTTCTGTTACAAGGTGCTGGAATTCATATAAATATGGATAAGCTACTGGCTATGATAATCTTCTTCAATGACCAGCTCTTGGCAACGCAAATTGCCTCCTTCAACTAAGAGCTGTGTTTGGTAAATGCAATGTTGATTTGCAGTGCTTCCATCTTGGCCAACATTGATGCAAGTCTTTCGTTACCGGACTAAAAAATTTGTGAAAAAGGAAAATATCTTGATAACACCAATCGACCTACCAAAATAGAGTAACTTCAAATGATACAGGGAAATTGTCTGGGATGAACACATCGAACTCTAATGCAAAGATTCTACTTAAAAGGGTCCTAAGTTTGACCGAGTTCTCGCCTCTGATCTTATGCACGGATAGTATTGCACAGACAGCTAGTCATCTCATCCATGAAATTCTTCATAATGCAGGTTCCAATGGCGAGTTATCTGTAGTTTACGTTTCCTTTGAAACTATGAACTGTCCTGCGTATGCTACGCATTATATTGATGCTGAGTCTGTTGGGTTGGAAAAGTTGGCACAAACTATAAGTTCCTATCTGCCGTCGTCACCAGTGGCATCTGGTCGTAAGAGTTTAGTAGTGGTGGATTCAATTAACTACATACCTAAAACGCAGATTGCTCAATTCATGGCATCTATTGGATCTAGACATGCGAGCATGCTGGGTGTTTACCACGGCGATATGCTAGATGTAGGGGATAATACATCTGACCATTATCCCTCAGCATTATCCCTACTCTATTTCATGGCTACAACAGTATTAGATGTTTCTCCCATATTCGGTAAGGATGCTGACGAATCTGAGGTAAAAGAACAGTTGGCAAAGGCTTTGATTCCACGAGGCTTAAATAATGCGAAGTTCCATTTAACCCTAACAAACAGAAGAAAAAGTGGCAGGTCACTGGTGCATCGTTTTTACATTGATTCACAAACACATTCTTACGAAGTAGCGGCCGAGATTGACTCACAAGTAGGAGAGAGCGAAGACACAGAGGCTTTACAAGATTTGACAACTTTCAATCTTTCTACTTCGGCCAAACAAAAAATGGCGAAGGACCAGGTGAACCTTCCATTTTTGGATGCCCAATCCTTCAATGCTGGTGGTGCCATCGTCTATCAATTTGAAAAAGATGACGACTATGACGAAGAAGATCCTTACGAAGATCCATTTTAACGTTATCTATTTATTTGTATGCGGAAGAATGATTTGAAATTATCATCTTTCTTGATGATTGAATGTAGACGCTATTCTCATTTTGAGCTTCCTTATCCTGTTTTTCAGGCTTGCACTCTCTTGAATTTTATCCGCCTCTTCCACCGGTAGCATTTTCTTGACCAATAGGTTAAACAATGTACCAAAAATTAGCCCCATGACTGTAGAAGTTAGTATAATGACGTTATAGGGCATACTAAAATCGGGTGTCGACAAAAGCAACAACAGAGTAGCAGTCCTCAACTGGTAAGTCGCCGGAGATATGACTGTAATGACCGCCGACTCAATTTCAAACCCATGGTTCGCATCTGGTGGATATTCTGCAAATTGCAACAATGATTTGTCGAATTGATACGAGATAGCCAGGGTAGTATTTGCAGGAATAGTAATCTTGTACTCCAAATGTGTTGGGCTTACTCTATCGACAGCTGGTATATAGTGTGTTGTCTTCAATACATCGCTCAGCGTAATGTTAGAAGAATTTTGGGTATGCTTTTTTTCCAAATGCATTGTCGATAGATATATTCTCATGAACCAAGGCAAAGATTCAAAATAGATCAATGTCACTGGCTCCATACTAGGGTTGGCAAAAACTGTACGCAAACCACCACGGTCTTGCCCGTAACCGATTAGAGATCTGCTAACATGAATGGGCACTTCTTCGATATTGACTACGGAGTTAGTGTCATTGGACTCAAAATAGATATCTTGCTCCAAGAAGTCCCGTAACTCAAAACAGTTATCAGTTGTAGCGAAATAACTGTTATTAACCTCGATGAAAGCATTCCAACTGTCTGATATATCCACACAGACGTGCGATGGGACGTTGGAGATCAAACTTGAGCGCTGAATCGACTTCCCAAATATCTGGGACAGGCTATAAGAACCTTCTGTCTCGTCCGGAAGCTGGAAGCACTGAAACGCATCAAATGGCTTACTCGTATCACAGCGCAATTTATCACTTGGTAGCGGTTTTGGAATGGGGCTCTCACTCCTCGCAAGAGTATTGGGTACGTTTATCACCATATCCACAAAAGCCTTCAATTCATGAGTGCAATAACCTGTAGAGTCGTGGCAATCCGTAGTGATATCGATAGCTAAACTATGCCAAGAAGAGTCGAACACCTTATGGCCATCTAGCAACGTTGTAATACCAGATTTTCCCTTAGTTGGGAATAATTTTACGAACGGTGTCAAATTCTCAGTACAGATAGGTTCGTTAGCTAAAGCAGCGCGCACCAGATAAAGCTGATTATTTCGATCAAATAGTGGTAGATCGCTCCTGTCCAATGGATGAAAAGAATCTACTGGAAAAGTGGTCTTGGAACCATCAATGAAATTCATCGAGGCACAAAATACACCACTCAAAGAATTGACCAACGTCTTCCACTGCTTGAAAGCACTACTTTTTGAATCTGCTTCAATTACTGCCCATACCTCCACTCCGGAGCCTCCAGATTCAAAACCGTCGTGTGGCAATAAACCCCAAGATTCGGCATCCCAAAATCCTCTCGTAAATCTCAGGTGCAACTGTCTGGTGGCAGTTTTGTCCAGAATGGGCTTGAATGTCTTGGGAAAAACAGTGTAGTGACTGTAATCATCAAAATCCGTGGAGGCCTTTCCAGGCAAAAATTCATTTGACTTGGTCTCGAATGAAAAAGAGGACAACAGGTAATTCTTGGGTAGCGGCTTAACGAAGAGGTGTTCCTCATAGGGATAAGATAGTTGGTCTACAACCCTAATGTCAGCATTTCGTTCGTGATTCTCAATGGCCGAATCTGGCGCTATGGAGACGTTTCGCTCGGCCAAAGAACTCGCCACTTCCAGTTCAGAATCATCCACCTGATCATACAGAAGCTCTGAATTGCAACTATTTTCATGGTTTCCTACAGATTCACTGTTTTCATTCGTGAAATCAATCTCTTCGTTAATGTCAAAACTCGGAGAATTATCGTGCGATCGAGCAAGACATAAGCATCCAAATAAGCCAATGCAACTCGTCAGTTGGAATAGTTGAAGCAACCTGAACCCTTTCATACTTCCTACCCCTTTGACCACCTTTTAGAATGAGTTTTCTACTTCTAGTTTCTTCTGTTCAGGTATTTGTGATACGCGCCTTAATTTTTAGTAACATATGTAAAGTTGTGTATCGAAAAGACTTGCTGGCCGCCACGAACTTCAACACTATCGAAAACAGGAAAACTGAAGCCAATATGAGCAGAGCGGTACACTTTGTGGAGTCATCGGACCAGTCTAGCTATCAGCTGGGGGGAAATTACTCCATCTCTCAGGATTTGAGAACTAGCGTTCAAACAGAGACTGCTCAAGGTGAGAACGCAGATGCATTGCAAAAGCATATGGCACTCAGAAATATACATGGTAAAGAAGACGAATATCATAGAAGGCAATTTCGTGAGGAAGCTGCTGAGAATAACAAGAAAAGAGCTCTTATCGCAACTGAAAGCGAAGATAAAATGATATCTTCGGACAAGAAAAGATCCAGATGGGATGTAGGAGCCTACGAAATGCCTGAAATATCCAAGGAAGTGCAGAATGAGCTAGAAGGGACATTAATCAATAATTTGCCAGAAAAATATAGGCTGAAGTTTTTCAAGTCTTCAGATCATAAGCATTTTGCGCCGCTTTTAGCCGATAGACCTTCAGAGGCTTTAACAAAAAATGAGCAGCAAGAAAGATCGCTTCTTTCATTGTTACTGAAGATAAAAAATGGCGATACTGCGTCAAGAAAGGCCTCGATGAAAACTCTTCGAAATAAATGCAGTGATTATGGGCCCAAATTGATACTGGATTCCATTCTGCCTATTCTTTTGGATAAATCCTTGGAAGACCAAGAGCGTCATCTGATGATAAAGGTTATAGGACGAGTGCTTTTCAAATTAGGCAGCGAAATAAGGCCGTACACTCGGAGGGTGATTACAATAATATCCCCATTATTGATTGACGAGGATCCTATTGCTAGGGCGACAGGCGTAGAGATTATTACTACTTTGGCGAACGCTGTTGGATTAGTCGCAATTATCACTTCAATATCAAAAGACGTTGACCATGATGATGATTACGTCAGGAACACTACAGCGAGGGCAATGGCTGTAGTAGGCAAAGCACTAGGTATAGCGAATTTAATTCCTTTTTTAAATGCGGTCTGCCACTCGCGCAAATCTTGGAGGGCCCGCCAGACAGGTGTGAGAATTATTCAACAAATCGGGATTCTCATGGGAGTTGGTATCCTTCCACATCTTGCTGGTTTAGTGGAATGTGTTCATGATAACTTGACGGATCCTCACATACCTTTAAGAATTGCCACTGCTAATGCGTTGAGTGTGCTGGCGCAAAATTCATATCCTTACGGAATTGAAGCCTTCAATGTTATATTGGAGACTCTATGGAGAGGTCTCAGAACACACAGAGGAAAGATTTTAGCAGCTTTTTTGAAATGTCTCGGTTCTTTAATATCTCTGATGGATTCTGAATATTCAATGTACTACACACAGGAAGTGATGAGGGTTGTTAAACGCGAATTTAGTTCGCCGGATGATGACATGAAAAGAGCAGTTTTGTCAGTGCTTCAAAAATGTAGCAGAACTGAAGGCGTAACGCCAAGGTATTTGAGGGAAAACGTCGCACAAGAGTTTTTCAATAACTTCTGGATTAGGAGAATCGCTCTAGATCCACAACTTAACAAAATGGTCACATACACTACCGTAATCCTTTCTGAAAAGATTGGAGCAAAGTACACTGTTGAGAATCTACTTAAGCCATTAAGGGATGAGGCTGAACCATTTAGAACAATGGCTGTTGTTGCAGTCTCCAGAGTCGTTAACTTGTTAGGGACAGCTGAGCTTGACGAGAGGCACGAAGAACGTCTCGTTGATGCTTTACTGGTTGCATTTCAAGAACAGACCACTGACGACAATTGTGTTTACAAAGGTTTTGGCACAATAGCAGCATCTTTTGATAAAAGAATGAAGCCATACATTCCTCCTATCGTCAGTACAATTCTTGACCATTTAAGACATAAAAACCCCATAGTCCGTCAGCACGCCGCGGATCTATGTGCAATAATGATACCCGTGATAAAAAATTGTGAGGAAACCATGATATTGAACAAAATCAACATTGTACTCTACGAATCATTAGGCGAAGTATACCCTGATGTTTTAGGTTCAATTATTGGCGCTATGTTTATCGCTGTTTCTGAGATGAATTTATTGACTATACAACCGCCTGTCAGTCAGATACTTCCCACCTTGACACCTATCCTAAGAAATCGACATAGGAAGGTGCAGTTAAACAGTATCGATCTAGTGGGTAGAGTTGCTGCGCTATCTCCAGAATCCGTTCCACCAAAAGAATGGATGAGAATTTGTTTTGAGATGTTAGAAATGCTAAAAAGTACCAACAAATCAATACGCAGGGCAGCCAATGATACTTTTGGCTTGATTGCAAATGCTGTAGGACCACAAGATGTACTGGTAACATTACTTAATAATTTGAAAGTGCAAGAAAGACAACTTCGTGTGTGTACAGCCATAGCAATAGGCATCGTGGCAAAATCTTGTGGGCCATATATCGTGCTTCCTGCACTAATGAACGAATACAAAACACCGGAAACCAATGTGCAGAATGGTGTTTTGAAGGCTATGGCCTTTATATTTGAATATATCGGTGATATGTCTCAAAACTACATTTACGTTGTCACACCGCTGATAGAAGATGCCTTGACAGACCGTGATTTAGTTCATCGTCAAACTGCTGCTAACGTGATAAAACACATTTCACTTCATTGCGGCGGAACTGGACACGAGGACGCTTTCATTCATATGTTAAATTTACTCATGCCTAATATTTTCGAAACCTCACCACATGTAATTGACCGTATTTATGAGGGATTAGAAGCACTCAGCTTTTCAATCGGACCGAGTCTGCTTCTCAGTTACGTTTGGGCTGGTCTTTTTCATCCGGCGAGACATGTACGGAAAGCATATTGGAAATTGTACAATAATACATACATCCAACATTTGGATGCACTAGTTCCCTATTACCCTCTGCCTAAAGAGAGTACATATATAGTTGATGAGCTAGATATCATTTTATGATTCAATCAAATATAATTCATTTTCAACATTAACAACGAAGCACTAACATTAGTCGGAAGATGATGTAGAGTCATCTGAATCTCCTTCGCTATCACTTTCCTCGGTTGAAGACAATTCTTCATCATTTTGTTCGTCATCTTCACTTGAGGTTTCTATAATTATTTTTTTCTTAGACTTCACCGGTTGTTTAGTTGGAATATCGGAGAAGAACTCTTCTAAACTTTGCAAGCGATACTTTTTCCCTTGCGTTGGCAAAGCTTCAGCTTCTTTGTTATAGTGAAATGACATATCATTAGATGATACGGAAGAGGCGCCTTTCGAAATGCTTCTAGCAGCAAATGAGTCAGAAGAAAAGCTCTTCTTGTACCTTGTATAGTCTTTAAGTGCAGCCGGTTTCCTTAAATCATCGTCTAAAACATTTTCATTCCAAAAGAGCATTTTATGAAACTCCTGTACATTTTTTTCAAGTCCAAGGCTGTTCCAGTCTACCTCATGAGAATGCAAATCATCTTCACTAGAGTGCGAGAGATTTGCACCAGCGACAGGTGAGGGCTTTGGTGCTTGTAATAAGAGAGCAGCGATTTCAAACTTACCAGTGAAAAATAATGAAGAAAAACACCGCGCTCTATCTCGAACGTCATAATCTTCATCAAATTCAGCCAGATACGCTACTGCCTTGTACATTTGGCCAATTCTACTATTATCGATTTCATATTCAATCCCTTCATTCTGTTGCTTAGATGCGTCTACCTCGTGTGACAACAATTTGGCAGCCAGTAGTAATATTTGACATCTCGTCTCAGGACCCTCGTAGGAAAATCCTGGAATTAACTTTCTTAGAACATCAGGGCAGATTCTGTATTCTACGGCAGCGATCTCACCAAAAAGCCATACAATACCAGCTCGAACATTATCTTCCAATAATTTATGGGATTCAAGAACCTCAGATAGTTTTATGACAGTGCTTAGATGTCTAGTAGGATTTAGCAAGCGTATCACATTGACATAAGAATCCAAAACCGCGTTTGGAAGCTTGCTGGTTTCCATATGGGAAATAAACCATTTGATAACATGCGATTCCCATCTGAGGGAAAGTTGACCGCAGACCGCCAATGTATTTGCTGCCGAGATCACCAGTTCTGATGAATGTGAGGTCGTGATGTGAAACTTAAGTTGATCAATTATAAGTTCAACATTAAATTCGCTTATTAAATTGGACAAAATTCTCAATTTCAGACATGCTACTTTTGTATCATCGGAGGGTAAAATAAAAAACTTCTTGATATACGGCAGTAGCAGTGATGAATCTAGGAGTGAAAACAGTAATATAGTTTGAAGCAGTGAGATTTTGACACCAATATTATCCGTGGACACAACCGCCCTCACCAAAGCCTGTGGAAATCCTGATTCTTTAAGTTGCATCGGTGTAGCCAATTGGTAAAATGCATTTGAACATGATAGAATGACAGACGGATTAAATGCATGCACCAGAGGCTTCAAACTTTGCAAAAATAGCGTTAGATCCGGGTGATTTACCACATCGTAGACTGGAAACGGTATTTCATTAAACTTGTCTGGCAAAGGAATCCTGTTTTCCTTTCCACCTGTTGCAGATGCGTCCACTACGGTAGGCCTTGGTAAATAGGCTTTGCAGTAAGAAACAAGTAAATCTATCATTGATCCTTGCGCCCACAAATCCAATTCCCGCAGTATTTCACAGAAATAGCGGTAGTGTCCGTGAAGCCATTCCAAATGTTGCGGGAAACATTCTCTATAAACGACAATGGCAGCAGAAATGACTAATGGATCAGCATCAGAGAGCAGTTCCTGTAAGAGTAACTTTAATTCTTCCTCTATCTCTTCACCTTGCTCTCTATACAACTTCAACAATGCAAATGCTACTTCACTGCGAACAACTGCGGCGGTGTCATTTACTGCTTTCTTCAAAGTATAAAGAACTACCGGGAAAAGTGAAGGAATCTTCATATCAGAAAGTGCCTTAATGGAGGAGCATCGGACTTCGGGATCCACGTCAGAGTGGGATTTTTGGATAGAATTTACGGACAAAAGCGCCAAATTTGGATCCTTTTCTGCGTATCTCTGTAAGTAGATGCATACCATTTTCTTGACTTTGGCATCATCAGATATTATATTCTTTACCACGTCGGCAAAATAAGACTCTGCATCAATGAAAGTTTCACCTGAAGCCATAATAGAGATTATGCGTTTCATGCCATCTTTGATTTCTCTAGGATTCCTCGAATTCAAAAGATTTCTCAATTGTTCAGGTGTAATACTTTTTGAATACGTTGTGTACGAAGTCTCACCAAGCTTCGAGGAGGCTATAACAGCAGCATCCATGGTAATCACCCTTGCGGATTCCAACGCTGATGCAATTCGGTAGATAGAATCAACCATTATGGCTTGCTTTGTGCTTGGCTCACCTCTGGTAATTTTTCTTAGTTGCGCTGTACTTGTCTCGCAACGGACATTTTTGCATAAATAAATCATTTCCGGCATAATAACCTTAAAACAAGCATTAACAAAGAAGCAAGACGAACAACACACCTTTAAGATATTGGGATCAATAATGAGAACCAAAAAAAGCTCTTCCAAAAAAGAATTAAGTGCTAGCGAGCGTAAAATAGTGGATACTATCCAACAGGATATAATTGAGCATTACTTTTCGCCAGCCCTTGACAGTGGCGATTTTAAAATATTATCCACCCTACGTTACGATCCTGCATTTACCCATATATTTTCTGAATGGCAAGAAGGTCGACAGCACGGACGGCAATCATGCCAGGAACAACAGCGAAGCCCACAGGAATGTCAAGCCAATGAGAATGGCGGCATTAAGCTAAATGAGATTGACAGTCGATTGCGGTCGATGGACTACAATGGCAACAATTTGTTTAATCTTTCAGCTATTTGTGATCGTGAAAAAGATAAGTTTGACGACTTTATTAGCAGTTTTGATGAGAACAGTAGCAAATCTGGCCATGATGACGATTTATCTTTGCTGTCCTTGATGCACGAATGTCTGGGCACCCAGGATTCTAGCCCTCCACGATCACCATCACCTACAAAGGTTGACCTGGTACCTGTCTTTTATCAGAGATTCTTACTCCTGGGGGAACATTTCAAGCGTTTAAATTTTTGCCTGGAATTTTTTAAATGGGGCTTCCATGTTCCAATAGACTTACTGCTGGAGAACTTGATACGGGCCATTCCTGAACATCATGAGGTTGACAATTTACAAGAAAAAATGGGTCTGTTGATTAACTCGCGTAACTGCTACAAAATGAGGGTTCTTATTTCACGCTCCGGAAGCATGAGGGTAGAAGCCCATCCATTACCGACGCCATCGCCGACAAAAAATGTCCTCTCCACCACTCAGTACTTCATACATCACATTTTAGGTGGCTTCATGCCAAACTCACCCGTTACTTGGGATGTATATGTGGATCTAGAAGCTACAAGAGTATCTCCTTTCACAACGTTCAAGACCACTTATCGTGAACAATACAACGCCTCAAGGGAACGCTTGACAAAAATGGCAGCAAGGGACGGCAATATCAATAAACGTGAGATACTTCTTTATAATGACGCCTACCAATTGATGGAGGGTTCCATAAGCAGTGTAGCCATTGTCGCGCATAAGGAAGAAGATCAGAACCAGTTTAGGTTCATTACCCCGGCATTGGCAAGTGGTTGTTTGTGCGGGACTATGAGACGTTATTTACTTAAGAAAGGACTGATAGATGAGGAACCTATTGATGTTCGCGATTTGAAAGAAGGTGAAGAAGTATTACTGCTAAATGGTGTCATGGGCTGCGTCAAGGGAATCATAAGGCAGGCGTTCCAACGAAATACATAGAATTAAAATGCTATTCTTTCTTTTCAACCTATCATACTTCTTTTCCTTCCGCGCATTCTCACTTCTTGAAATCTGTTCAGCACCTCTTTGAGTTTCTTATGACCTTTCTCACCGTTTGCCTCATATATTTTGGTAAAACCTTTCATGACCCACTCCTTGTAGATGTCTGCAAATGCAGAATGAGTGCTAACAATAGCCCTTTCTAATACGTAAAGATCAACTCCTTTGTCTTCTACCATGTTGGATGTAGATCCTAATCCAAAATCTATTAGATATGGCTGCCAGCATTCATCTTCTTTAACGAGCACAATGTTAGAGCTAGTCAAATCTCCGTGGCAGTAATTATTCCAATGCAGAAGTCCGATTTGCTCACCAACTTTGATTAAAGTCTCCTGCACGACGGCATCGTAAGGATCCTTCTCGGCATACATCCACAGGAAATTCTTAAGGTTACTAAACCCTCGGTCGTGAGGCAAATTTTCACCCAGAAACTGAAGCCAAATGTAGCCATTGTACGGGTCGCAAGCTATTAGTTTAGGAACTTTGAGCCCTGGGATTAAATAAAGCTTTGCCAGCAACCGGGACTCACTCAAAGTTCTGTGCTTGGTAAGAGAACGATCGATGGAAGGATGTCTGTATTTCTTGGGCGGCCTATATTTGATCACATACTTATTTCTCGATTCCTTTATGGGCAGGTAGGGGTGAACACTGGTAGTGAAAACAACGGCTTCAGCACCTTGAGCAATCTTTTCCAATGGAAAATCGGCAGTTAGGTAGCTTGATGTGTTTCCAATAATTTTTTCAGACATTTCGAAAGATTGATGTTAAGCAACTGTTCTGCCGAATAATCAACGAAGCCTCCTTCGCTGCTTACTCACCGATTAGAATTTTTAAGTTATGAGCGCATGTACAATAATTTAAAAAAAAGACATTGATGATATACATTATTGAAAAATTATGAATGATCCGATGCGACTTAGGATTGGTTCAAGAACGTTACAATCCTGCGACTAGCGTCATTCTTGAGCCATTCGTCTAAATCGAGTTTGCTCACGAGAGCCAAGCCAGAATGGCATCCATTCTGATCCACTGCAACGTTATCTTCTACGGAGAACTTTTCAGAGTTAGCTGAGGCAAGCTTTTTCGCCATCCTCTTGATTTGGCCCTGGAAAATCTCATCGGAGCCATATGTTATCAGCAAGTCGGTTTGTTCGAGTGCATACTTCCAGGTGTGTTCCTCAAAATTGTACTCCAGATTCAAGAATGGGCTTTGTAACAATTTAGGATCGGGTGCATAATATCCAGCGAAAAGTTTTGAAGCGGAACCGCTAAAGCAATCGACAGTACTGAATTCGGAAAATGTCTCCTGGTCAGGCACTGTAGGGTTGAGCCAGGGGCTAATGGCAATCGCCTTCTCTGGAGCAGGTCTGGCAGATTTTTGCAGGAGTTGCAACAACGCAAGTACTAGGTTACCACCAGCTGAGTCACCAATCAGCCATATGTGCTGGCAGCCGTTCCTCTCCCTGATCCATTCGTAACCGGCAAGTGTCTCCAAGATCTGCAAAGGAAAGGTAGCATCGCGTCTTTCACTAGCCAACGAGTAGTCTAGTGCTACGATAGCTGCTCCAGGACACCCTTCATGGATGTGACCTAAAAACACCTCTCCAGCTGCCAACTGTTCCATCATAAACCCACCCCCATGCAAGTAGTAAATGATAGGGTCCTTCTTGGGGTCAAAATTACTGGGTTTGTAGAACCATCTCATCTTGATACGTGTATCGCCCTCAAGGTGTACACCAACTGACCTTGTAAGCAACGCCAAATCATCATCCTTGAGCCTCTCATCCGAAACCTCAACATCCCCACGGTGGAGCGCATTAGGAATATGCACACCTGCCACAGCCCTCCTTAAGTAAGGATTCAATAGGTACTCAAGCACTGAGCCATCGGTCATCTCCAGCATCGTCTTGGAAGCGATCCGCTGGATCATATCATAGTCAAAGGGTCTACTGTACCTAGCTTTTATGAGCAAGCCGTCTTTGACCACACTTAAAGGAACGAAAATTACACATTTTAAAAGATACCACACAACTTTAGTATATCCCACGATAAACCCCATTTCTAGGACCTTGGGCTTTTCAAAACTTCGCTGGTCTGGTCCGTTATACTCTAGCCCCCGTCAACCTTAAATACTTAAATGATTTACTACGCGCAACCATAGCAAAGCTAACTAGTAAAGCAAAGGAGAACCTCCCTGACGAAGGCGCACATGATTGACGTTACGTATTTTATTTTTTTTTTTTTTTATTTTTCACTACGCTATTTAAAGGGCGAATCTTGAGCCCTTTTAATTCCTTGCTCGCATTATTCGTTGCTGCCCCCTCCGTATTGCTTTCTCCATGAATCGATTTGCTTGTCATCGATACGGTGGAAGAGATATTCTGCTTCATTGATGTTGTGTCCCTTAAGGATGGCTAAATGGAACTCACTATCGATTCTGAGAGGAGGCACGTTCAACATATGGAAAATTTTCTGAGCAATCTCTGGCATGAATGGCGATATGACGGAAGCCACCGCATAAATGACATTTAGCCCCACGCCTACTACTGCATCGGACTTTTCGGGGAAATCGGAAAACAGGGTATTGTCAAGCTTGTTTTCCTGTAGGAACTGGTTGCCACGGGTGCTCAATGACATGGCGATCTCTAGGCCTCGTCTTTCGTGTGCTAGTTCCATCTCAGCGATGTAGCTGGATAGCACTTGAGAGATGTCCTTTTTCAGACCGTCGAAGCCAGGAAGGTTCTTGACGTCGTAGTCGGGAACCACGCCATTGTACTTTGCGTTGACAAATTTAATCAATCTATTGACAAAGTTGCCTAGATTCGCCAATAACTCACCGTTATTCCTGGCGACAAAATCATCCCAGGAAAACTGAGAGTCGCTGGATTCAGGTCTCACAGAAGCCAAGTAGTACCTCCAGACACTCGGCGAGATACCAGAATCCCTAGCGTTATTGCCGAAGACACCAATGTTTCTGCTTTTAGAAAATTTACCACCCTCGTACTGCAGATACTCCGTAGTGTTTAGATGGTGGAGCATAGTCCACTTCTCTCCGGTGCCCAGCTGCGAAGCTGGGAAAATTACAGAGTGGAAGGGCACGTTATCTTTACCCATAAACTGATACAAATCCACGTTTTCGGGGTTTCTCCACCATTGAGCCCACTCATCAGTGTAGTTGGCAGTTATGGAGACGTAACCGATAGTAGCGTCAAACCAAACGTACAAGACCTTGTCTTTGTATTTTTCCAATGGAACTGGGGTACCCCACACGAGGTCTCTGGTGATACAGCGGGGCTTCAGACCGTCTTTCAACCAAGATTGAGTGATAGTCTTAGAATTCTTGGACCAGATCCCTTCATCTGATGCTTTTCCGATCCAAGCTGCGACTTTTGGTTCCAGCTTGTCCAAGGATAGGAAAATATGATCAGAATATCTCGTTTCTGGTGAAGCGTTGTCCAACTTGCAGCGTGGGTTGATCAGCTCGAAAGGATCCAACAAGCCGCCGCACTTGTCACACTGATCGCCGCGGGCATCTTCATAATGGCACTTGGGGCATTCACCTTCCACAAATCTATCAGCCAGAAACGAGTGATGCACGGGGCAGTAAAGCTGCTTCATAGTCTGCTCCTCCAAGAAACCATTGGCGTCTAATTTCTTAAAAATATCTTGAGCGATCTCAGTCTGGCGTTCTGTAGTTGTTCTCCCAAAGTAGTCAAAGCCGATTTGAAACCATTTGTAAACATCACTGTGGATTTTGTGATATTTGGTGCACAACTCCGAAGGAGAAACACCTTCCTCCAGTGCCTTAGTCTCTGTAGCAGTACCGTACTCGTCCGTACCACAGATGAACAAAGTATTGTAGTTTCTAGCTTTGCAGTAACGTGCAAATATGTCTGCAGAAAGCACACTACCTACAATGTTACCCAAATGGGGCACATTGTTAACGTAAGGCAACGCGGAAGTAACCAAGACGTTCCTTTCATTAGGACGAGGCAAAATTTTCTTATCCTGTTTCCTCACTAAGTAACCCTCCACTACATGCTGAGCACCAGTTCTTTTTATTTTCGAGGCCCCACGAGGTGTATGCTTTCCAGCGATGTCCAAAGCTTTGGCGATATTTTCTGGTAACTGGGCCAATTTGGCTTTAACAACCTCTGGTTTTAAACTATAAGCATTGGCAAATGTTATCAATCTAGTGGCTGAAACCGGCTCTTCGACAGATGTCAAGTACTTATTGAAACATTTTTCAACGCACTCGTCGGCATGTGGATCTGGAACATGCTTCTGATGCAACAACGTCTCGAGAGATGATAGAGAATACTGATATTCATCCTCCTGCTGGTGAGAAAAATCGTTAACCAAATACCTCAAAATAGCGTTGGCATCAAACAGCCTGAAATAATCAGAATGGATCAAAAGTGGGCCTTTGGTTTCTTCACTCACAGTAGCTTTTGTATCTTTGGCAGCATACTGGAGACCTAAGGCAATCTTCAAGTTATTAGCAAAAGTCACAGCATGAGTGTGTCCCTTGCCCTGATCAAAAGAAACTTTAAGCGACATGATCTTGGTAAGAGAGGAGAGCTTGGGAAGTTATTCTTGAGTGATAAGGCGTAAAGCTCTTTTTCAAAGTGCCTGATATTTTTTGTCATAAATTTTCTGAGTCGTCGTTTGAACTTCGTGTCACATGCCGTAGATAAAACTGAAAGCACTAATCTTTTGGACTAAAAAAATGAGATCCTTCCAGCAGGATAATGATGAGTCACTGCAAACCGAAAAACAAATTTGGAAAATATTAAGGATTTTTTTGTTATCCGTATGAACAATTGGTATTCCCACCTTTGTTTAAAATAAAATTCATTTATATGTATATACTTACAAAACAATTATGCACTCCCTCAACTACTGATTTATAAATATATTTAGAGTGCAAGCCGTGGAAAAAATCTATTATTTTACATAAACTGTGGTCAAGAAAATCGCCCTCCAATATTGATAAGGACTCCTATTTCTATATACAAACCTCAGTTTCTATTTACTTTCCGTTTCTTGTTCGCCGGAGTCTTCCCGCTTGATCCTATGGTTATGTTAACCTTTGGAGGAACAGGGAAGCCATAAGATTTCGCTACTTTGGCCAAATCTAATTTGTCAATCTGATAAACGGTCTTCAAAGAGTGAGAGGCATACGCCTGTAGATAGGCACGATAACCATCCTTGGCAATCTGGTGTAAGTAGTAATTGGATCTGATCAATTTTTCCAATTGTGACTGAACGTTAGCAATTTTATTTGTTGGAAATTCGTATTCATTCAGTGGTACTTTGGCAGCCTTTAAATACCTTAGAAATCCGAGCTCATTGGGCGTCAAGAACATAAGCGATTTGCCTTTACCCTTAGCGCCCCTAGCAGTTCTACCAACCCGATGGATGTAGTCCCTAGGGTCATCAGGGGGGTCAAACTGAATGATCCAGTCCACTGCAGGAATATCTAACCCTCTGGCGGCCACGTCGGTAGACACTAAAATACCCCTTTCAGCGTTGCAGAATTCAAAGAATGTGTTAGTACGCTTCTGCTGCTTCTGCTTGCCATGAAGTTCCAATACGGGCAAATCAATGTAGTTGAGCAGTTCCGCATAGTATTTCACAGAATTACAAGAGGATAAAAATACAATGATTTTCTTCTTCTGATTTCTTTTCAAAAATGAAAATAATAGCAGAAATCTTTTGTCACTATCACAAACCACATAACCTTGCTCCAAGCCATCCGCAGTGGAGTGATCCTTTTCGGAGACAACGTTGATGAAGAGTGGGCCTGGTCTCAGAGAAATCCTGGCAAGATCTTCCACCTTGGTAGTCTGTGTTGCTGAAAATAACATTGACTGCCTGTCATCATTGGGCAAAATCTTGATAATTTGTCTCATTTCCTCTTCGAATCCAATCTCTAGGATACGGTCCGCCTCATCAATGACTAGTGCTTTTAAGTTTTTGAAAACAAACCCCTTCGTATTTTGCAAATGATCTAGCAATCTTCCTGGTGTTGCAATCAGTAGATTTACACCTTTCACTAGCTTGTCTGCCTCTTGTCTCCGATTAGCACCACCGATGACGATCCCAAAAGTCTGCGAGTGAAACTCCATAAGTTCTCTAGCCACACCAAAGATCTGTAGAGCCAACTCCCTCGTGGGAGTAATGACGATCACACCGGTACCATTTCTCGGCTTGAATTTGAGCGAGTGCAATCTTTCAATGGCGGGGATTAGGAAGGCTAACGTTTTACCGGATCCCGTTTTAGCCGCACCAAGTACATCTCTACCAGCCATGAGTGGCGGTATCGTCCTTGCTTGTACTGGTGTCATGTCTGTGAATCCCATCTTCTCGATAGCCTTCAGTGTGGGTCCGGAGAGCTCTAACTCACCAAACTTCTCCACTGGAGCTGGCAAATCTCCCTGAGATTCTGGAGCGTCTTTTTGCTCCGTCTCCTCCCTCATTCGTTTCTTTGGGTCTTCCACCATTCTTTTAAATGGCTCTATAAATGAGCAATGATCCTGGTGAGGTTTTGACTTGCACAGATACTGTAAAATTTGTCGCCCATCGAGCTCATCTCATCTCATCGCATGTTACTTCATCTTTCCGGGATTCTTGAAAATTTTCATACAAACTGCGGGTAACTATAACGCGGCTGAAAGATTAGCCGAGAAAGAAACACATATTGAGATCCTTAAAAGAAATACTTGCTACTGAATTGAGCCCACACACACTTATACCAAGTTAATTCACTTTCAACCAAGTTGAATCAAGCGATGGCTAATGTGGGCAGCTGGTTCGAACCATGGGATACCGAGAAACTGTACCAAGAGAAGGTGAAATCAGCTACTACTTGTGCGGACAACTCGCCAATTAAAAAAGGAGGTATTGTCTGTGGTCCGATTGTCAGGTTAAGATATGTGGACTACGAGGCTGGATTATATCATGCATCTATTCTTCTTGTCACCAGAAATGGTACCAGAGAAGGTGCCCCAAAAGTGGACTATGTTACGGGGCCCGCTTCTGCTTCCGACTTGAAAGAGGAACAGGAATTGAGCTTATGTGATGGTGAATTTGAACCAATTATGTTTCATACTGAAACCTTTGAAAATAGCGACGTTCATTTTTTCCGTTACACTGTAACTTTGCCTTTGACGAATTACGAACAAATGGTAAGGTACATAGTGGATGGGAACGCAGAGCTGCATTACAGATTTTTCATTCCCTCTGAGAAGGTCAATTTCAACGTGATAGCTTATTCTTGTAATGGGTTTACAGCTTCCACAGACACTACTTCTTTCAAAGGATCGATGTGGTTTGATATATTAAACAAGCACTCTGGTGCACATTACAACGTCATGCTCGGCGGTGGCGACCAAATTTACTCAGATGGTATCAGCTTATTCTGTGAAAAAGTGAAGGAGTGGGTGGAGACTAAGGACCCTACGAAGAAGTACAGGATGAAAGCCGATTCTGCTTTCAAAGATGACGTTAACCACTTCTACCTCAGGGAATATCTCGAGTGGTACGGGTATGGCCACTGGAGAGGTAGTACGGAGAAATCCAAAACTACACAGGGGTGTTTTCCGCTGGCTCTGGCAACCATTCCATCGATCAATATATGGGACGACCACGATACTATTGATGGATGGGGATCATATTCCGATGGCCTGATGAAGACAGATGTGTTTAGTGCCGTTGGGCAGTCTTCTTACAAGTACTACATGCTGTTTCAGCATCACGTTGGACTCAACGAGGAAGAAGCCTATTTGGAAGACAACGGGTGGGTTTTGGGCAAAAATCCTGGACCCTTCATTCCTGAGCTTGCACATTCTGTCTTTACCAGAGTAGGGCCTACCATGGCAGTGCTGGGGTTAGATTGCAGAACGGAAAGAAAGGTCAAAACCATTATGACCAGGGAATCCTATGAATTGGCATTCGAAAGATTGGTATCGGAAGTTAAAAAACAAAAGTTTGATCACCTCCTATTAATGCTTGGTGTTCCTATTGCATATCCACGAATGGTATTTTTGGAGTGGCTTTTTACTTCTCCCCTGTTGTACCCCCTGAAAGTCCTCTCTCGAAAGGGCATACTCGCTCCTGGGTTCGTGAACGAGTTTAACGGAGAGGTGGAATTACTCGACGACTTGGACGACCATTGGTGTGCTAGGCATCATAAAAGAGAAAGAAACTGGCTTTTGGCGAGACTACAGGATTTTGGGGCCAAGTACGGCGTCAGAATTACTATCTTGTCGGGAGACGTTCATTTGGCTTCTGTAGGGCGTTTCAGGTCCAAGCAACACAGACACCATCTAATGCCGTCTTCAGAGACGCAAAAGCGTAATGTTAGTATAGATCAGGAACCCGAAAATGACGTGCGACTTATGCTTAATGTCATCTCTTCTGCAGTAACCAATGCTCCTCCCCCGGCCGCCGTTGCCAAAGTACTGCAAAAAAAGACGCCGATCCATCACTTTGACCGCGAAACAGACGAGGATGCAGTGCCAATCTTTAATTATGAGACCACTGGCCAGCACCATCGCTCACAGACTTGCTTTCTTCCGCATAGAAATTGGTCTGACATCATACCTGTCGAGAATGTACTCAACAATGAGTATTTAAATAAACTTTTCCGTTTGAAGTTGGGCGATCGTTTGGAACCGGGCATGGTCCAGGATGGTGTCGGCTTAACTCGCAAAGATGCTACAAACTCGGGTGCTGCACGCGGCCACCACAATCCAAGCTACCCGGTAACTGAGAGGGGTGTGATGGCTACTATTCATGTTGAGACAGAATCTACTAATTCAAATTCTAAAACAACAGCGTACTCTATCCCTGTCCCAGAACTTCGCATTACGAAAGACAACCTGTCGCACGCTGGCCTCAAGCACTTGGCAGAGAATACCTCAATTTGCTAACGACAAATTCAAAGAAAAAGAGTATTTTCGAGAGCTGCGGGCAAATTTAATGTACTATACTGACTATATCGCACTCCTATTCAATGTTTCTATCTATATATATTCTCCCTTTTTTGTTTTTATTAAGCGAGCGTTCTTTAATTTTTCAATGTTGCTGAGTACATTTCCGTCTTGGCATCAAGAGATGCTCAAGTAAGTCACGGAATTTGGAGTGATCCGCTTTTTTGATAGATAATCCCAAGTTTAAAAACTTGCGAAGAGTAATAAAAGTGCTAAGGTAAGCTTTTTTTTTTTCTTTTCCTGTATCTCACACTTCCAAATAGCATAGTTTGAAAGTCAAAACTTATAGGGAGACTCTCGAAGATATTAAGGTATTATGGTCGCTGATGGCAGTACTGCAGACAATGGCGTACCATGGCTAGCGATGGATTCGAAGAAGGGGGCCGAGAAATGCAAATACGTGACTCAGGGTGGATTATTGGGTGATGGGCACTTTAGTGTTGTGAAAGAGTGTATGAATGTTTACACGAGGGATCTTTTTGCACTGAAACTGGTTAGTAAAAGCGTGGTAAAGAACAAACTTGAGCTTATCCGAAGGGAGGTGCAGTTATTGGCCTCTATTAGCGAAAAAGTAAAGCAGCTGGAGAAGCGTCAATATTTCACAATGGATATTTTTGAAGGTCACCATCATGTTTTGCAATTATTTGATTTCTTCGAGACATCTGAAAGTATTGCTCTAGTAATGCAGCTGTGTAGTAAGGGAGATCTTTACGAAAAGATTATCGAACAAGGACATTTGGATCTAAACACACAAGTGAGATCTTATACGGCCTGTATGGTGAGTGTGCTCGAGTTTTTGCATGACCAAGGTATAGTACACAGGGATATCAAAGCTGAAAACGTCTTATTCCGCTTGCGAGTCAATTGGAATGAGCCACACGAGTCCCAAGGTGATTTTCCGTATGACTTGACTGCCCACGATTTGATTTTAGCAGATTTTGGATTTGCTGCACCGGCAAACTCTACTGGTACTGTTTTCAAAGAGTACGTCGGGACGACTTCTTACATAGCACCTGAGATAGTCCGCTGTAAAGGCGTGGGCAAGATGTCACCGAGTGAAGTGGCGAAACTTGAACCATATGGATACCCAGTCGACGTGTGGGCCCTAGGGGTGCTCACCTATTTTATGGCTCTAGGGTACATGCCCTTTGACTGTGAAACAGACGATGAAACCTTGAACTGTATCCTTACACAAGATTACTACGTGGATGAAAAAGACCAGGACGACCCGAAATTGTCTCAATTGTGGAGCTTTATTCAACACTGCTTCAAGTTAGATCCCAAGGAGAGACCCATGGCTTCTGGGCTCAAGAGGCATCCTTTTATAAGGGACTATTTTGCTAGAGACTCTTATCTAGAGAACACTTCAGTGATGCCTCATCCTATGAAGAGAAACGGTTTAGCCAGATCTCTCAAGGCGCCCCGTAGATCTTCTTCTTCGGCCACACTGACTAACATGCAACTGGAGCCAACCTGCAATGGATATGTGTCTCCAACTAAGAGTGGTCCCGTATTGGAGCCCGAGACGGCGGCAACTAGGCAACGGGCTCTCATGCAGGTCAGAGATTCACTCAAGAAGACTCTCTCAACCACTGCGCTCAAGAGGGAGTTTTTGGTGCTGCCTGAAGCCACCAAAGGGCTTAAGAAGGCCTCTACCTTTGTATTAGGTCCTCAACCACCTGCAGGGTCGCTGATGAATGGTTGTTACAGTACCACACCAGAGTCGAGGTCCACTGTGAACACTCCCCGATCTGTTTCGAGGGCCAGCTCGTCCACCAGTATGACAGTAGTTCAAGGTGCCCCGGTGGTGCCATATGATGATGATAACGATGAAGGGATTGTTATATAGCCAGACATCCCTGAGACAATGAAGCCATTAATGACATTTAATTCGACAATCAGTATGACATTTATTGTTGAAATATTATGTAATAAAAATATAGAAAACATGAGTGCATGCAATGCTACAATTGTAGCTTGTCTATCGTCTGGTTGAACAAAGATAAGCCAGTATCTCCCGCCCTATCGTCATCTATCATCATATCGTCCGTTTGTTCAACAGGCTTAAAAACTCTTCTCTAGTTCTATGGGCCCTAAAACAGCCAAGCATGCAAGATGTCACCGTGGCTGACCCACTTTTCTGAATACCCCTTGATACCATGCACATATGCGTGGCTTCGATGACCACGGCAACTCCCATTGGCTTCAAGATATCCCCCAAGGCCATAGCGATCTGCTTAGTAAGTCGTTCTTGTACTTGCAAACGCCTACAGTACATTTCTGCCAGTCTTGCCAGCTTGCTCAATCCAAGCACTCGTTTGTTGGGGATATAACCAATATGAACCTTGCCAAAGAAGGGCACCAAGTGATGCTCGCAGAGGGAGTAAATCTCGATATCACGGACAATGACCATTTCATCATGATCTTCTTCAAAAACAGCATTTTTTATCACGTCATCCATAATATTGGTCTGATATCCTTTGGTGAAAAATAGCATCGCTTTAGCATACCTCTCCGGGGTGTCAGCGAGACCTTCTCTGGTCACGTCTTCACCCAACTCTTCCAATATCGTTTTGACGGCCCCTGAAATGCGCTGAATACGTTGCCTTTCTTGAGACTCATCCTCATCCGCCCTAATACGGGTGCCGACACTGGGCCATGAGAATCCATCAGCCTCCACTGGTGGGTTTAAAGTGTAAGGGGAGGCAGGCCTTGTGTTCAAAGGTGTACCTCTTCTTTGTAAAGACTCCACAAGCTGGTGGTGCATGGCCGACTGATCCATACTGGGTCTTCGAACCTGCCGTAAACACACAGGAACAATTCCATAAATGCTGAATTCTGATCGTTTTTTTATTTGTCAATGAGGGAAGCCGAGAAAAAAAAAATGGAGCAAAGCAGTCATCGCACGTGAAAACTTTACATGTCCATCTCACCTAATAATCCTTCCCAATCCACGGCATAATGGACATAGATCTTCGTCTAAAAAGAATGAGACTCTACCACTACCTCTGCATTCACCGCACAGGATGCCGCCAAGTCTTGGGTCCCCCGGTTTGACAATTAATGGGGGACGTGAGCCCATTGGACCCGCGGAACCTTTACCAGGCGGCATAAACGTCGTAGTTGTCATCGTTGGAGCCGGAGGTGGTGCCATCGCGAAGGGCGAGGCGAAATTTGACGGATTGCTGTACCATGAAGAGTGTCCCTGAGAGGGTAGAGGCTGTGTTCTTTGGCCAGAAATAGGGTTGGCTGGGGCAAACCGACGCCAACAGGAACGACATGATTTCCCACTTTTGATCTTGTAACCGGTGTTGCCACATTTGCGACAGTAAAACCCTTGTGGATATCTCCAGGGTAAAGACGAGGAAGGCCGAGAGCTAGCTGAGGTAGAATGTCTCCTCGGTGGTGCGGCAGATTCTTCTGGTCTGTGTGGTGGTCTAGGAGGTGCTGGTGGCCTGGAAGATGTCGACGTTCTGGAAGACCGTGATGGCGCCTCGCTTTCCCTCCTACGTTGTTGATCCTCCCTTATAACATCATCGTAACTTGGCAAATCGTTGTCGTTGGGTGGTTCCTGGGCATCTGCGTCGCGCATTTTGGTATAACACTGATATTGAATTGTAGAATTTGATGCTTAAGAATGAGTTTGGAGTATCTTCGGTAGTCTTGATACCTGTAAAGGTCCTTTTTAAATTTGGCTATCCTTATAGCTTGAGGAACCGTGATGGATGATGAAAAGGCCGTCACGGGTTCACTTTGACAAAAGTAGACGTGACGGTAAAGGGATATTGGTGAGATACTTCATCAGTTGAAGTTCAACATGCGCAATACCTCCTTTTGTGTGTCAGAAGCTATTCGAGAAATTACCACTGCAGCGGCCCTATTGGCGCATGTATTATTGTACATACACAGACACCATGATGTCACTAAAAATGCCGGCCCAATTGCATCTTGAGTAAGCCTCCGTTCTAGCAGTGCAAGTCAAATTATCGAATATTCATCTATTTTTTTTTTTTTTGTTGAAATAGATGAACAATAATTTTCGAGTTTATTATGACGCAAAGGCACACTTTATCATTTACGGCACATCACTAGCGAATATAGGCTGAACTATTACTCGTGTCTATACTATGGCATTCTAACAAACATTTTATCTGTAGCACTCCCTGCCAAACGGAGAGTAATTCCCACATACTACCGATAAATATTGTTCGTTGGACTGTCTCAAGCGTGGAGATTTCGGTACCCGCAAAGCAAGACTGCTCAGTACACTTGAAATGAAAAAGTGTGTGCCTTTCGCCTCCGAAACTGAGAAGCTTTCAAAAAACGGGCTTTGAAGCAATTCATATAATGTATCGTTATATTTAATTTCTTTCCGTTGAAGTAAACCCCATCAAGGTTACTATCACCGAACTTCAAATTCTTGATCCCCCAAGATAGTGAACAGAATTCACTTTACAAAAAGCCTATTTAATAAAAGAAAAAAAAAAAAAAAAAAAAAAAAAAAAAAAAAAAAAAAAAAAAAAAAAAAAAAAAAAAAAAAAAAAAAAAAAAAAAAGACTAAGATTTTATATGTAAATACCGAATGGCTCTATGATTTCCGCATAGTTTGCTATGCTTCCATCCATTCATGTTTCTTCCAGCCCCAACATCTTTGCTTTTCTTTCTTCATTGTTTGGCTCCAGCCTCTGAAGGCGTGTTGGGCGACCCAAACGCGAAGTTGAAGTTGTCAACGTCAAACAAACGAAAAGCCGATCGAGGAACATCTGTAAAAGAAAATATCAATACCACCGAAAGCAATGTGGTTATCCGAGGCTCAAAGTAAGTTTTTCATGGATCATTGTGTTATTTGTACTTTTTTCCCATCCTTTTCCTCGCCCCTATGCTAACAATCAATCTGATGAGAATTTGGTGTTGCCTTCACCTTTGGAGGCTTTCTCTTCTTCCTGTTCGGCGTCCTCACATTCTTTGATCGTGCGCTGCTTGCCCTAGGCAATGTTCTGTTCCTCATAGGTGTGCTGTTGATCATCGGCCCTCAGAAGACGTACAATTTCTTTACAAGACCAGTCAAGAGACGTGGATCCATTTTCTTTGTCTCGGGGTTCATGCTCATTCTCATGAAATGGACGTTTACCGGTTTCATGATCGAGTCTTTGGGCATCGCAGGTCTCTTTGGTGATTTTTTCGGAGCTATAATTCAGTTCTTAAGATCTATGCCCTTTATTGGACCTATGCTGTCACACCCAGCAGTGGCGCCAGTTGTGGACAAGCTCGCAGGCATCGACGTCCTTCCTGTATAGGCTGTATAGATATAGCATAAGCATGTGGCACTATATGTGCGATTGTAGAATTAACAAGATGAGCGAGTCTGGGCCATAATTTGCAGCCGCTATGGAGAATATGGGTCCTATTACGCTTCTGATGTTAATGGGAAGTCTATTTGCACACATAGTTGTTGTGATGAAGAGCGACCCGATTGTACCGTACGGTTCCGTTCGACATGATATATTGGTAACATGAAATAGCTTCGATTAACACGAAGGGGCCATAATAAGTCTAACATTGATCAAGAAGACAGTCCGAAAAGGAATTGAAGTGGGATTGGTGTATTTCCAACGTGGTTTTAATCATTGATGGCACACCATTTGAGATCCCGCCACAATAGGCATGATGACGGCCCTGACGGGCCCTTAGAAGAAGAAGGCTTTAGAGATGATAATGGTATAATACACACAAGCAGCAGATCTCTTAGGAAGATCAATTATGCCGAAGTAGAGTCAGGATTCGATTTTTTGGATAATGAAGATGGGGGGCAGTCGGCTTTGGATCCACCCCCTCCGCCTCCTGCTGCTGACGACGAGGATGAAGATGAAGATGACTACAGGCCGCATGCCAATGGTAGGAGCAGGTCGCGAAGAAACAGGTCCCGAGGCAAGAAGGTTACTGATCCAGATGAAGAAGATGAGAGTTTTCATGAGGATGATTTGGAGGATGAAGACGACGACGATGAAGTGGATTCGGAGGGAGAAGTTATTCAGGACGAGGAGTACTATGCTAAACGCAGGCGGCAGAGAGAAGATAGAAGTTTTGTGGTTCCCGATCCAGAGGAGGGAGATGAGGATGGCGATGATGATGAAGATGACGGTGATGATGGAGGGATCGGTTACTATAGTGGAAGGCGGAAACGTGGGAGGCCTCGTAGAGAACGTTCTCTTTCTCCTTCTATAAATGTCGCTAAGAGATTAAGAAGGCGTACGCGGTCCACTAATGCAAGCCACGAAGATGATGCTGGACAATCCAACGATTTAGAAGCGATTTCTTTGAGGGAAGAAATTCGTGAATTGCAAGAGGATAGTCCTGTGCAAGAGAAGCGGTCTCTTCGCGAACGTACAAAACCAGTCAACTACAAGTTGCCTCCTCCTCTATTAGAAGCTAGTGCTGACGCGCAATTAGAGAGGCCATCTGCTGCGACTAATCCCTTTAAAAATATCTCGCCTCGTGGAAGACGTGGAGCCAACAATGTGGGACCTGCCAGAAGGTTATTTCCAACTGGCGGGCCCTTTGGCGGTAACGACGTGACAACAATATTTGGTAAGAACACTAACTTTTACCATCAGGGCCCCAATGTTGGTGGCATGAATAAGCCCAATAAGCTAATACTTGATTCCGATTCCTCAGATGATGAAATCCTTTCTTTGGGTGCCAAGCCAAAATCAAAGGCTGATAGCACGGTAAAGAAAAAAAAGAAAACCGAGATCGCGGATTTGGATCCCGTAGGCGTGGATATGAATGTGAATTTTGAAGATGTAGGAGGACTTGATAACTACATTGATCAGCTCAAGGAAATGGTAGCTTTACCTTTATTGTACCCCGAGCTTTATCAAAATTTCGACATTACGCCGCCCCGTGGTGTACTCTTCCATGGACCTCCCGGTACTGGTAAAACCCTAATGGCTAGGGCATTGGCGGCAAGTTGTTCTTCAGAGGGGCGCAAAATTACTTTCTTCATGCGTAAAGGTGCAGACGTTCTGTCGAAATGGGTTGGTGAGGCGGAGCGCCAATTACGGCTTTTATTTGAAGAAGCCAAGAAGCAACAGCCTTCTGTGATTTTCTTTGATGAAATCGATGGTCTCGCTCCTGTGAGGAGCTCTAAGCAAGAGCAAATTCATGCAAGCATTGTTTCAACTCTATTAGCTCTCATGGATGGTATGGATAACAGAGGACAAGTCATTGTGATAGGAGCTACTAACAGGCCTGATGCTGTTGATCCAGCATTGCGAAGACCAGGTAGGTTTGACCGAGAGTTTTATTTTCCTCTACCTGATGCGAGAAGCCGTATAAAGATCTTAAAAATACACACTAAGAAATGGCACCCGCCCCTTTCTGACAAATTTATCAGTAATTTGGCTCCTTTAACTAAAGGTTTTGGTGGTGCTGATTTGAGAGCTTTATGCACAGAAGCGGCTCTGTTGAGTATTCAGCGAAAATATCCGCAAATTTATCGGAGCAGTGAAAAGCTTGTTGTGAACCCCAAGGAAGTTAAAGTGGGGATTAGAGACTTTATGCTGGCATTGAAAAAAATCGTGCCTTCTTCAGCCCGCTCATCAGGAAACACGGCGAACCCTTTGCCGGATTCCATTAAACCTCTGCTAAAAATACAACTTGAATCAATCACTCGAAAGTTAAAGGAGATTTTACCTGAAGATGGTTCTAATTCGAAAAACGATTCTTCTCTAATACAAGAGTACCTGGATTATGAAGATTATAACGCTGATGCAAGTGATAATGACGGTAATAGCGATGAGCTGGGATTTGCCAGGCATGAACTATTAAGTCGTTTAGCAGAGTCTCGAATTTGCAATCCCAAATTATTGATAACTGGCCCAGCCGGCAATGGACAGCAGTACATTGGGGCTGCGTTACTGAATTACTTCGAACACTTTAACGTGCAGAGGCTGGACCTGGCGTCGTTGCTCAGTGAAAGCACGAGAACTGTGGAGGCAGCTATCGTTCAAGGTTTCATAGAAGCTAGAAGGCGCCAACCTTCCATCATTTTTATTCCTAACATTGACATATGGTCGCAGGCCATTCCGGAAGCAGCAATTTTTACATTGTCCACTTTATTCAGATCATTACAAAGCAACGAAAAGGTACTTTTACTTGGCATTTCTGAGCATTACAAGGAAGGTGATGTTTTAGGAGGGCCTCTCGCCCACCTCGCTTTTTCAGATAATGTCAGTTTCATTGACGTTCCCTCGAAGTCCCAGCGGGCACAATATTTCGAAGCAATTGGCAAAATATTGCGTATGAAGCCATTCTGTTTCAAGATGAAGAGGAAAAGGAGAAAACCCCTACCTGCTTTGCCTATTGTAAAGCATCAGGTTAACTCTGACAGCATTGATGAGAATGGCGAAACTTTATCTCCTACGGAAACTCTTAGACGAAAGTTAAAAATGTTTCAGCACCAAGATATGAGGTTGAAGAATATTCTGAAGATAAAACTATCTGGTCTGATGGACTTATTCAAAAACAGGTATAAAAGATTCAGAAAGCCGCCCATCGAAGACGATTATTTGGTACATCTTTTTGAGCCACCTACTGACCCTAATTGGCAGCCGGCATACACCAAAGACAATGATATGATTCTAGAGATTGCGACAGGTCGTCGATTTTTTAATATGGACTTGGATATAGTTGAGGAGCGTCTCTGGAATGGATATTATTCAGAGCCAAAACAATATTTGAAAGACATTGAATTGATTTACCGAGACGCTAACACAATGGGGGATAGAGAGAGAGTTATCAAAGCATCAGAAATGTTTGCCAATGCGCAGATGGGTATTGAGGACATGTCTACTCCTGAGTTCATCAAAGAATGTAAAGCTACCCGTCAGAGAGATTTGGAGAGACAGGAGTTATTCTTGAAAGACGAGGAAAGCAGGATTGCGGCGGAACAGAAGCAATTAGAAAGTACTGATGCTAATTTCCCGGCTGGTGCATCTGATGTTGTAGGAGTTGGGGATGGGAGCCAGTTACAAGCACAATTGGAACAGTCAAAGCCTGAGGGAGAAGGGATTGCAGATGCAGATGTCCGCACTGGTTCTATTGAGGGCTTTTCTGAAGCACCAATTGAAAACGATAGTAAAAGTGTCGAGAAGGTACCGACGATGGGAAGTTCGGATACTGTTGAAAATGCTAACGATGTTAACAGAAATGGCATCGAAAACGAAATTAGAAATAGCGAAGAGGAAGCAGAAGACATCGGCCAGAAGAGTAACAGTAAAGGGATTGAAACTGATATTGTTGCAACGAAGGATGCCCCTAAATCCAGCGAAGAAATTCCAGTGAGTAGGGCTAATGTTGATAAAAGGGTCACCGGTGAAAAGGCGTTAATTGCGGAAAGTGTCGAATTGAAATCGCCACAAAGTGCTGAGCAAAAAATCGAAAAGACTACTCAAAACGATATTTCTCAAACCAACTCACCCGAAGAGATAAACGGATATAGCGAGAGCGAAGACACCACTAAAGAGTTGGTGATTAATGAAGGTTCGCTTGGTTTAGTTATCCAACTACTTCAAGAAAAGACTGAAGGTTACACTGTTTCTCGTTTAGAGGAACTGTATTCAAGGATAGTGGAAATTGCGTGGGCAGATCGCTTTCTTTGGGATAAGTCAGATACAATCGCGAAAATATTGCATTTTATTAACAGTCGTTGAAGTGGTATAGACATTGTAAATATACATTGCATTAAAATTAATAAAATTAATTATTCACCTAAATGCAGCTCAGTTACCTATTATGGCCATTTATTATAAGAGAGCAGGCATCCAAAACGGTCATGTCGTTACCATATTGGCCAACCAGTTGTATTCCCATTGGTAGTTGCTTCTCTAGAGGGAGCGATATTGCGGGCAACCCGGCTAACGACATGGGGGTTACGAAAATATCATTCTTGTATTCATTAGTAGGTGAGCGAGCTTTAGCCTCGTTGTAATAAGCAATCGATTTCGGCCGGGCATCATTAGTCAAAGCTAAAATAAGATCCAATCCATTTTCATTTCCTTTTGACCCTGTTAGTATATTTGGAAAGTTGAAGATTTTGTCGAATTCGTCTATGAGTTTCACTCTCAATTTTTGAGCTTTGATGTAGCTATCCTTGAATGCTTCCGAGCATAGATTGTAATTTCCAAGTATTAACCTTTCTTGCACAACCTTCCCAAACGAAGATCGAGTGGGTCCAAAAAGTGTCCCATTTTCCAAGTCCCCTTTCTTGCTCCTGGTGCCATATCTAATGCCATCAAAACGTGCCAGATTCGAGGCGGCCTCCGCAGGGGACAACGTGAAGTAAATTGGTAACGAAAACTTCATAGATGGAATAGAGACTGGGTATAATTCATGTCCTTGCTGCAGTAATTTTTCCAGGAAACTAAACAAAGGTTTCACTACTTCTTTGCTCAGCGAACCTTGTACAAACTCTTTAGGAATTCCAATTTTCAATGTAGCTTTCGGTTCGTGAAGGGTATGAAGATGGGTTCTCAGATCATTGCTGAGAGAGGTAGGATCTTTTTCGTCGTATTTATCTAGTACTTGGAAAACTTTCTTCAAAATAGAGAATTCCTTAGCCAGGATGCCAACAGTATCCAAGGATTGTGCGTATGCAATGACGCCATATCGTGAAATTCTACCATACGAAGGTTTAAACCCTAATATAGATGTGTATGCCGCTGGTAATCTCACCGATCCGCCTGTATCGGTACCTAATGCAAAGTCAGTAGCACCAGCTGCTACGGCGGCAGCAGAGCCAGAGGAGGAACCTCCAGCGACGATATCCTCATCTTGAAAAAGGGGATTCTTAACAGGCCCAAAATAGGAGTGTGTACCCGCTGAGCCCATTCCAAACTCGTCTAAGTTAGTCTTGCCAATTAGCAAGGCACCAGCGTCACGAAGCAATTTGACACAAGTAGCATCAAATGGAGACATGTAATCGAGTAGCATCTTTGATGCGCATGTCGTAGGCATATCTTTTGTGACTATATTATCTTTAATTCCGGCAGTTAAATTGGCTAACTGAAGAGTCGAGCTTTCATTGTGAATAATCTTCTCAGCTGCCGAGCAGTCAATATATGTAAATATGTTATACTTTTTCTGAAGCTCAGGGATCGACTGAATACGGCGCAGCGCAACTTTTGATGTCATAGCTACCTACAATCCACCTAGTCCTTATATATAATTCTTTTATTTTTTTTCTTTTGAAGTTAAACTTAGACAGTTGAAGACATTAGGGTTTGAAGTGAAAATCATGAAATGGGCAGTACGCCAGATATCGCAACAATTGCAACAATGGAGGTCATTGATCTTAACGATCAAGATCTGATAGACGATTGCTCTGAATACATCAATGTGAGTGGTACGGAACGACAGCTTTTTGAGTCTCGACCCTTACAACCTGCCCTCGAAGAAACATTCAATGACCAAGATATAATAAGTGATAAGTTGGTATCTCGAAGTATTCCCAGTGTATCTTCCACCAAAAAAATTCTAGAGAATACGCGCTTGGAGCAAAGAGTGCCGGATAGTGTCACATTCAAAACTGCCAGTAGAAGAGAAGCACACACAGAAAGCATTGAGCAAAGGTTATCACGAATAAAATGTGAGTTAGAAGAAATCAGGAAATTGCAGGAAACCGTGTCAGATTCAGAAAGCTTGCAAGATGTGCATTACCTTGAGGAGCTACATTCCCAATTGCTTTCAGTTTCTCAGGCTCGATTATCCAATGTGAAAAAGAGATTACCTCAACAGAACACAAATGTTGTGTTGCCAAACATTACAATAGATGAGAGCGGTGCACAAAGGCTATTAGTCCTTGATCAAAAAATTCATGAACTAGAAAGGATCATTGGGCCCCCAGGGAACGATGAAAAATCTCTGATCACCAGGCTGGAATCGCTTTTCCGTCAAGTCAAACTGTTAAACAACGACAACGAAAGACTTGGCCAATTTCACGAAAGGATCATAAAAATCAACAAGTTTTACGAAGATTCGCTCGTTGGCAGGAGATCCAAGGTGGATCCAAAGCTGTACGACGCGATGCTAGAGAGGATGACCCCCCATGAAATGAAAGTTAACGAATTGTACAAGTATCATGGTCTACTAGAAGCTTACGCCCCTATACTTCCCCGACTGCTTGATAGAATAAAATATCTCAGTGGGATCAACGACAGTGTTGGGGAGACTTATGAACTAGCGCGGACTTTAAATGTTTCCATGTCTGATCTCCAATCACAGGCGAATAAATGGGAAGAGCTTCTTGCTCAACTGGAGAATAAACTGGATCAGCAATCCCTGGACATGGAAAGAAATGTTAATTATGTCGATAAGAAATTGTCCTCGCTAGAAGCTAAGGATTAGAATTCAGCATTTCGGCCAATTACATTCTCACGTGATTGTTGAACTTCGCTAAACTTCCCTTTGGTGAAATCTTAAACCGACTTCAAATCGAGCCTTGCACCTTTCAAAGGACAGAGAGTAAAGTAGTAGAGCGAGACCTGAGGAAGATCATGACAGCATCATACTCTATTCATTCTGCTGGATCCTATATGCAGGCCATGCAATCGATGGTTGATTCTTCTTTATCGCTAGCATTCGATAGAACCAAGGCAATAATTCCGAAGATTGACAACGAGTGGAGGAGAGATAAATCAAACAGTTCGGACGCAGCAAAGGGTTATGTTGATAGGCTTTCTCGAGAAGAAATAGATTGGGATAATATTTTCCAAGAGGTTGATGATGTGTCATTTGAGAAGTTAAAATCTGCAATAGAATCTTATGGCAAAGTAAATTCAACTGCTACATACAAGAAATTGTCCAGACTTATAGAAGACAGCCCTAGCCCCTTGCCTGATGATATTTTACTGGACTCAGTTATAGAGTTGGTCTACGCTAACGAAAACAATGAGCTTGGCAAAGAACTTCTTGATCTTTTGGGAACCGACAATATGGAACTGATAGATTTTTTACTCCAATCTAGGGATGCGATTGTATCGCAACCGAAAGATCACGTTTTGCAAATGACGGAACAGGCGAAAGATCTGCCAAGGTTTTTGTCTCAACAGGACATTAGAGATCAGTATAGTCAAAACGCATACAACGCCAAGAATCAGAGATTGGACCCAGCTCAAAAAATCATCAAATATCCTCATGTTTACAGGAAAAACGAAGCAGGGAGCTCCTCTATGATGTCCATATCTGGTCAGAAATTTTCTTTGCCTGAGGGTACTACTCGAATTTCCTACCAAACTCATGAAGAGATCATTATACCTGCTGCAGATCCCGCTACAAGCAATAAATCCTTTTATGTTAAGCTACTAAAAGTAGACGAACTGGATCATTTCTGCAGGAAAGTATTTTCATATGAAACACTTAACCAAATACAATCTTTAGTGTACCCTGTTGCTTATAATACTAATGAAAACATGCTGATTTGCGCACCAACTGGTGCTGGTAAAACGGATGTAGCACTTTTAACCATTCTCAATACCATCAAACAAAATGCCGCTTTAAGCGACAATGGTGAAGTCAACATTAATTACGATGACTTTAAGATTGTTTATGTGGCGCCACTGAAGGCTCTTGCAGCTGAAATTGTTGATAAATTTCAAAAGAAGCTAGCTGCTTTTGGCATACAAGTTCGCGAATTGACTGGTGATATGCAATTAACACGAGCTGAAGTCGTTGAGACACAAATCATTGTAACAACGCCAGAAAAATGGGATGTTGTGACTCGTAAAGGTAATGGCGATGATAATTTAGTTTCCAAAGTCAAGCTTTTGATAATCGATGAGGTGCATTTGCTGCACGAAGATAGAGGCTCGGTAATTGAAACGCTTGTTGCACGTACTTTGAGACAGGTTGAAAGCTCTCAATCCATGATACGTATTCTTGGCCTCTCAGCAACTTTACCAAATTTCATGGACGTGGCAGATTTTTTGGGGGTGAACCGACAGGTGGGTATGTTTTATTTTGACCAGTCGTTTCGGCCAAAACCATTAGAGCAACAACTTCTAGGCTGTAGGGGTAAATCGGGAAGCAAGCAATGCAAGGAAAATATTGATAAGGTTTCTTATGAAAAACTCCTTTCTATGGTGGAAAAAGGTTATCAAGTCATGATATTTGTACATTCCAGAAAAGAAACAGTAAGGAGTGCGCGTACTTTTATAGGGATGGCTCAGGAAAATCATGAAGTTGAGCTATTTGCCCCTGATCCCACAATGAAGAGTAAATACAGCAAAGAACTATCAAAAAATAGAGACAAAGACATCAAGGAGATCTTCCAATTTGGCTTCGGTGTTCACCACGCAGGCTTGGCGCGCACGGATCGTAATTTGACGGAAAAGATGTTCAAAGATGGTGCAATTAATGTTCTTTGTTGTACCGCGACTTTGGCTTGGGGTGTTAATTTGCCTGCGGATTGTGTGATTATAAAGGGTACAAGGGTCTATGACTCTAAAAAGGGTGGTTTCACAAATCTAGGAATATCGGACGTCATTCAAATTTTTGGTCGTGCTGGTAGACCAGGCTTTGGATCTTCAAATGGAACTGGTATTTTATGTACTTCAAGTGATTCGCTAGACGAATATGTTTCATTGCTAACTCAGCAGCATCCGATTGAATCAAAATTAGGCTCCAAACTGGTGGATAATCTGAATGCAGAAATTTCATTGGGAAGTGTTACAAACGTAGACGAAGCAATACAATGGTTAGGATATACCTATATGTTCGTAAGAATGAGGAAGAATCCATTCACCTACGGTATCGAATGGGATGAGCTAGCTTCCGATCCTCAGTTGTATGATCGTAGAAGGAATTTGATCATCAATGCTGCTAGGAGACTACATTCTCTACAAATGATTGTATTCGACGAATTATCTATGCACTTTGTTGCAAAAGATTTAGGTAGAATTTCATCAGACTTTTATCTTTTAAACGATTCTGTGGAAATTTTCAACCAAATGTGCAGCCCCAAAGCAACAGAGGCTGATGTTTTGTCCATGATTAGTTATAGCAGTGAATTTGATGGAATAAAATTTAGGGAAGAAGAATCTACCGAGCTTTCAAGGTTGAAGGATACTGCTGTTGAATGTCAGGTTGGCGGCTCAGTTGATACTCCACAGGGCAAAACTAATATTTTGCTTCAAGCATTTATCTCTCAAAGTCGCATTATGGACTCTGCGCTAGCTTCAGACTCTAATTATGTGGCTCAAAATTCAGCAAGAATATGTCGAGCTTTATTTCTGATAGGAATCAACAGAAGATGGGGGAATTTTTCAAAAGTGATGCTGGATATTTGCAAATCGATTGAAAAGAAGCTATGGTATTTTGATCATCCATTGTGCCAATTTGACCTGCCAGAAAATGTCATTCGTCAGTTGAGGAGCAAAAATCCTAGCATGGAGCATTTGCTTGAATTAGATGCTGATGAACTCGGTGAATTGGTACACAATCAAAAACTGGGAAACAAGCTGTTCAAGCTGCTAAGTAGGTTTCCAAAGATTATTGTGGACGCTGAGATTTTTCCCATAACTACTAGTGTTATGAGAATCCACGTAGAATTGATTCCTGATTTTGCATGGGACTTCAGGATTCATGGCAATGCTGAATTTTTTTGGGTTATAGTGGAGGAATCCGATAAATCGGAGATACTACACTTTGAGAAATTTATTTTAAATAAGAAGCAACTTGTGAGCAAACATGAAATGGATTTCATGATACCACTATCGGATCCCTTGCCCCCACAAGTTGTTGTTAAAGTTGTTTCAGATACTTGGATTGGTTGTGAGTACTTGCACACCTTGTCGTTTCAACACCTAATCAGACCCCATAATGAAACCCTGCAAACCAGACTGCAAAAATTAAGGCCATTGCCAACTTCTGCTCTTCATAACCCGCTGGTTGAATCGATTTATCCTTTCAAATACTTCAATCCGATGCAAACTATGCTGTTTTACACCTTGTACAATACTAACGAAAATGTTTTTGTAGGATCTCCGACTGGCTCAGGCAAAACCGTTATTGCAGAGTTGGCTATGTGGAATGCATTCAAGATGTTCCCTGGCAAAAAAATTGTTTACATCGCACCAATGAAGGCATTGGTCCGTGAAAGAGTCGATGACTGGAGAAAGAAAATAACGCCAGTTACAGGTGACCGTGTTGTTGAACTGACAGGCGATTCTCTTCCTGATCCACGTGATATTCGTGATTCGACTATCGTCATTACAACTCCTGAAAAGTTTGATGGTATTTCACGTAATTGGCAGACCCGTAAGTTTGTGCAAGATGTTTCCCTAGTCATTATGGATGAAATTCATTTACTTGCTAGTGATCGTGGCCCAATTTTAGAAATGATCGTAAGCCGTATGAATCACATTTCGAGCGAAATGAATCATCCCGTTCGATTGCTCGGTATGTCAACAGCCGTTTCTAATGCATATGATATGGCTGGTTGGCTGGGAGTCAAGAACAACGGCTTATACAACTTTCCGTCAAGTGTTCGTCCCGTTCCATTGAAGATGTACATTGATGGTTTCCCTAATAATTTAGCGTTTTGTCCGCTAATGAAGACCATGAATAAACCAGCTTTTATGGCAATTAAACAGCATTCTCCAGATAAACCCGCATTGATTTTCGTTGCTTCACGTAGACAAACCAGGTTAACTGCCTTGGACTTAATTCATTTATGTGGCTTGGAAGACAATCCAAGAAGATTTCTGAATGTGCACGACGAAGAAGAATTACAGTTTTTGCTGTCCCAAGTCACTGATGACACTTTGAGATTATCATTGCAATTTGGTATTGGGTTACATCACGCCGGTTTGGTTGAAAAGGATCGTACGATATCTCATCAATTGTTTCAAGAGAATAAAATTCAAATATTAATCGCTACTTCAACGTTGGCCTGGGGTGTCAACTTACCGGCACATCTCGTGATAATTAAAGGTACCCAGTTTTTTGACTCTAAAATCGAAGGTTACAGGGATATGGACCTAACCGATATTTTACAGATGATGGGTAGAGCAGGCAGACCGGCGTTTGATACTTCGGGTACAGCGATAGTCTACACAAGAGAGAACAGAAAGCTATTTTACAAACACTTTTTGAATGTCGGGTTCCCCGTTGAGTCATCGCTACATAAGGTACTGGACGACCACTTGGGCGCTGAAATTGTCTCGGGAACCGTTTCTAATAAACAAGATGCCCTGGATTTTTTGAATTGGACGTTCTTCTTCCGCAGAGCTCATCACAATCCTACTTACTACGGTATTACGGAGGATACCACTGAAGCAGGTGTCAATGAATACTTGAGCGAGCTAATAGATAAAACTCTGGAGAATTTGGCTGAGTCACGCTGCGTTGAGATATTTGGAAGTGAAATAGAACCTACTCCATTCTTGAGCATCTCTTCTTATTACTATATTTCCCACAAAACGATACGTCAATTGTTGTCTCAAATCCATGTAAATGCGACTTTCGAAGATATTCTCAAATGGTTGTCTATGGCCGAGGAATTCAACGAGCTGCCCGTAAGAGGTGGTGAAATGATAATGAACGTCGAAATGTCTGCCCAATCACGGTATCCTGCCGAAAAGACCTTTACAGGTGATCAAGAGTTGACCATGCTAGATCCTCATGTTAAAGCCTTTTTGCTGCTGCAGGCTTATTTAAGTAGAGCTGATTTGCCCATCGCAGATTATGTTCAGGATACTGTCTCCGTGCTGGACCAGTCTTTGCGTATCTTGCAGGCCTATATTGATGTAGCCGCTGAAATTGGCTATTTCCCAGTCGTTTTGACCATTATCAAAGTGATGCAATGTGTTAAACAGGGCTATTGGTATGAGGATGACCCTATCGGGATTTTACCAGGCTGCAATTTAGAACGGCTCGAGGACATGCAATTTAACGAGCAAGGATTTATGATGGAGAAACCTGATGGCAAACAACAGCTGACTTTGGAGGATTTCGGCAGAATGGGGCATAAGAAACTTTTGTCTCTTGTGGATAAGCTCAAGGTAAATCAAGAAGAAAGACGCCGATTTATACATGTATGCCAAAGATTGCCTGTGTTAGATGCCATCCAATTCGAAGAAGAATCGGGTACCTTGTCGATCAGTGCGAAGCACTTCAATCAGAAGACGAACAAGAATTACGAAGTGTACTGCGATGCATTTCCTAAGATGCAGAGAGAATTGTGGTTTGTCATCGCTTACAGGGATCAAGAATTATTGATGTTGAAAAGGTGTCAGCCAAAAACACAGAACAAAGAAACGATTATTACTTGCGACTTGATGATACCTGAAGAGCTTCAGGGATTGAAACTGAATTTTGTGATAATCAATGATGCCTTAGACCTCTCTTATAAATGTGAGCATCAATTAACCTAGGTGACCATCAATTGCCGCGTACATACGTCATACTATACAGCTTCGAAAAATTCATCCTCTTCCTCTACATGGTCATTTCCATGTTGCACATTTTCTTCTGGGGTTTCTCTCTTTTGTTCTTCGAACGCTACACTGTCACCTTCACCTAACTTCTTCCCCTTAAGAATGTCTTCAAGCGGTACGGGAAGAGACCCATTTTCGAACTGCTTGGCAATCTTCCCTCGGAAGAACTCTCTGCGCTCATTAGTTTTGGCAGAGTCAGCCTCCTCATTCGGGTAAAGTGCAATGTACTTTTCGCTCTTTGGGAAATTCACCACGTAGCATAGGTCGATCTTCCTCTGTAGTGTTTCTTCTTCATCATCGTTTTTCAGCGCATTCTTATATCTTCTCATGGCCTTCTTTCTCTCGAAGAAACGAACCATGTGGTACTTTTTGGAATTCTTCTTGACCTTCTGCTTTAATTGGGCCTGATCCAATTCATATTTCAACGCTTGAAGACTTCTTTCCTTTTCAATAATAACAGTGTCTGGCAGAGTATCTCTCTTTTTTGCAAGCAGTCTTTCTATATCTCTTATGCGTTTCTTTATCTTGTTGGAACCAGCGGTGGGAAGCTGGCCCACGACGGACCTGTAGGATTTAGGTGGCATGTTAAATTATGCTTGAATTGCAAACATTTTCTTATGTGAGTTGAAATTTTCAAGTCATCTCATCTCATCGCATCTCATTTCATCGATGAAAATTTCAAGCTGTGCACGTCAAAAACATAAATTGCATACTATAGTGACTCGCTACAAACCGCACGACTTGCTTACAAACATATTACAGTTCTCCTGTATAGATCTTATTAAAAGTGCAATGCTGACGCTCCACGTCAGCTACACCAACGCACAACACAAAACACATGTTTACCTCCCCACTTCATACATCAGTTATCTTTCTTCTTCCTACCAAAAAATCCCCTCTTCTTCTTCTTCTTCTTTTCTGCCCCGGCTGATTCTCCAGCTGCAGGCGCCTGATAGACGGCTTGCTCAGTGTAGGCGGGCTGTGGAGCTGCACCTGCACCTGCGTCCATGCCGTACGGGTTGGTAGTCATCATGGGGAAGTCTGGTCTCACTCTGAACCCCAACTGGGCTGTTTCCAGCTGGTTAGCCCAAGAGGGATCCCCTGACACTGCGTACTCGAACGAGCGAATTGTATCCAGGGGTCTCTCGTCTCTGGCTCTGGTAGGATTCGAGATGTCAGGCATCTGGATGGGTTGTCCAAAGACGTCCCTCATAATCTGTTGCGAACCGTCAAGCGACGAGAAATACGACTTACGGTTGGGATCACGGTCTGCAGCTTGTTCAAAAGGCTGAGCCTCCTGCACGGCTTCCAAGATTGGGTCTGCCACAGACGCCGTCCTTAACTTCAACTTGCCCTCGTCCTCCTTGGACAGCTTGACGTTGTGTAGCTGCCCATGGTTGCTTCCGTTACTGTCACCAGAACTGCTTGACTTCTTCCTAAAGTGCATCATATTGCTAAGAGTTGAAATAGAATAACTGTTTTCCTAGCTAACGGCACTCTTATATGAAACAACGCCTGGTCTAAGCCCCTTGTAGATCAAAAACGGGCCTTGAGATACGGAAGAGTCTCGCTGAGCTTCCTCGTAAACCAAACTATTTGCTGGGGTTTATTTTTATAAAAAAAAAAATGGATGAACAACTCGGGAATATAAATTCCAAAAAAAAATATGAAGTTCGAGAAACATGAGCTCTCCAGATTTAAGAAACCTTTCCCAAGCTCAGCTGGGAAACCTGAACGCGCTGATCCAACGCGACGCGTGTTTAAGTGATTTAGTAGATCGATTGGGAAAACAAAAAAATACCGGTTCGCCGCAGCAACGGCTCGTGCCGTATATTGTAGCCTGAAAATCTCATGGTCGTGTAGCTCTGATATAATAATTCATGTACCAGCCTGCATGAGTTACCATATGTGTTACTACATGTGTAACTGCGTAGTGATTCAAGAAATGTGTAAGATGTGATGAGATTACTCAATGACATTTGAGGCGCAAGGTGACGGTGGTGAAGCATTCTTTTGTTTATTTCTTGTAGCAGAAAAAGTTCAGCAGTAATATTTATAACAGTAGTAGTAGTAACAATAATAATAATGATAATAATAATAATGGTAGAAGTATTGAGGCTACTGGTAACATAAAGTAAAGATCGGCATGAGCTTGGCCATTCGCGACAGCCCAGGTAAAATAAAAAGGCATATGCATCTTTTGGTCCTTACATCGTATGAAATGTCGTTCTCTTCCCCTTTGCTGCTCTTTCACCCAAATGTGCGTACGGGGCTGCCAAGGCCGGTTAGTCGTAATCTTAGAGCACTGATTACATATTCTTTATCTGAACACTTCTTTTTTTTTTTTTTTTTTTTTTTTTAATTCGTTTGTTACTCATTCGGAACAAGACTGCAGCAGTACGCTCTTGATAGTTTTGCAAGCCTCCAACAAGTCGTGCTCGTCCAACTTGGCATTCACGCAGATTTTTAGGCTTGGCAAAACAGGCAAGGTCTCTTGCTTGATGATGATGGTATTCCTTGTGATGAGAATGCCATACTCTTTCAAAAGGCGATCCACGACACTTTGCAGGAAGCGTTCCTCGTTCTCGTAGGGTTCGATGTAACAAGTCGTGGCCACCCGTTTTTGAATGTGGAGCATCTCACAAAAGAGGTCTTCTGCCGTGTAACCGAACTTGCGCTCCCTCAGTTCTGGTGTGAGTTGCAAGTGCAAGACGGGGCTCAAGGGTGACGAAGTCACCTTACAGTAGCGTGTCAATTTGTCACTCTTGACAAACTCTTCATGCACCAGCCGTGCATACTTCTGTAAAGTCGTCACTGCAGCGTTACTCTCGTGCATGAGCTCCAGCACTTTGTGAACAGAAGTCGCCGTGTAAGGTGGTAGAGATGCAGAGAAGCAGTAGGCATAAGAACCGATACGTTGGTGATGCGACATGACAGCGTCGCCAAGCACAAAGGCACCAGAAGAACCAAACGCGAGCGCCATAGATCCAACCGTGATGTCCGCAGCGTCTCGACGCTCCATGCCGAAATGCTCCGTAAGACCCCTGCCGGTTTTACCTAGCACCCCCAAGGAAAAACTTTCATCCACGAATAATCTGAATTTGTACTTGCGTTTCAAGGCCGTCAGTTCAGGTAGGGGTGCGATATCGCCAGTGTTGTGGAAGATACCCTCTGTAACGATAAATTTTCTTGAGATGGCTGGCAAGTTTTCCTTCTTTTCCGACTCGATCAATTCGGCTAAAAGAACTTCCAACGACTCCATGTTGTTATGCTCGTAGTAATAGACAGTGGAACGACTTAGTTGAAGAGCGTTTTGCAGCGACAACGACACATTTTCATCTGCAACGATCAAATCACCACGCTTTGTGAAGGCAGGGATAACCGATGCCGAAGTGCAAAAATCTTGCCCGTAGAGCACAGCACACTCGGTGCCAAAGAAATCCGCCAAGGCATACTCTAGATTGTAGTGAACATCCTGGTTGCCGTAGAAGCCTGCAGGCCCGCACGCGCCCACACCGTAGTTCCCAATGGTTTGCTTAGCGGCGTCCAACACTGTCTTCTCGTGAGATAGCTGCAGGAAGTTGTTTGACGCAAGATTGAGTACGTTCTCGAATTTCTCCTTACCGCCTGCACGTACTATGTCTATGCGGTTGTTTACCCCGGATCCGTCTACCACTGGTATCGAATCCAATCTCCACCTTTGGGCGTCCAACACGGTGGGATCTACAACGGGCTCGGGTTGCCATTCGTCAATGAGAGCATCTACCTCTTGTGGTGTCAAATTGGGCCTATTGGACTGCAGCCCTTTCTTTTGTTGTGGTTTCGAAAGATAGTAGATGATCCCGTAGAGGATCAACACAATCTCGACCGCGGTACGGTAGGGGTCATCCTGGTGAGACTTCCTCACGTACTTTATCAGGAGTTTACCACCGGGGATCTGTATCAGCAGCACATACAGATAGTACCACAGGTAGGAAAAAGTGGTTACGATGAAACCAGGAATTGGTATGGATTTGGGTAAAACTTCTGGAATGTGTGGCATGGAGGGAAGAAATCAGCAGTGCAACCTATAACAGCAACTGCAACAACCACGTATTGTAATGGGAATGCAATGAAAAATATGATAAAACAAATTGGAAATTGAAATAAAACAGAGACTTTTTAACGAAGGAAGAGCGAAGCGGGTAATTTCTTGCGAAGAGTCAAGCTAGTGACACTTTCGAAACGCCTGAACGATCTCTGATCTATCGGGGTTCTAGTGCTTTAGAGAGAGAGAAAGAGAAAGAGGCTTGATCTCTTTTGGTTACGCGCGTGTTATATCAAACCGCTCTTTTCCTCCTGCTATAATGCCGTCCTCTACTTTTATTTTTTTTTATTTTTTTTTTTTTTTTTTTTTTTTTTTTTTTTTTTTTTTTTTTTTTTTTTTTTTTTTTTTTTTTTTTTTTTTTTTTTTTTTTTTGATTTTATTTATTTTGAAGGAAGAAAGCAGGAAAAATGAGATGAAATTCTTCAGAGGGTAACCCTCTGCGAGAGGCTGGGTAACAAACTCGTGTATCGTGATTGCATTTCAGATTAGGGCACAGATTTAGGTCTTTGAAATTTCTGTAGGGCATGACGAGCCCTAATTCGTGTCCCGTGATTGACGCTTCGAATTTATTTTTTTTTCCTCGTTTGTTTCTCGGGTTCGACTCTCGTGAAGGTCATCCTCGCTGCGTCACGGTTTTTTTCTTGTTTTTTTGTGTTTTTTTGGGCATTTGCGTCAGCGACACAAATGATGAAGAGCGAGCGTAGCATAAGATGAAGTTCGATCAAGGGCGTAGTGTGCTAAAGCGTAGCGGCATTCCACCGCATGCCACTTGGTCCAGCTGCTTGCACACCACGAGTATTTATGTTTGGCTCGTCGTATGCCGCCACAGGGAGAGTTTTCGACCTATTTCTGTTTTTTTTTTTTTTTTTTTATGTAGTTACTTTTCGTAAAGTGCAAGAACTTCTGCTGTTGCAGTGGTCAGGGAGGAGAAGAAGAGGTTTATAGACAAGTCGTGCGGCAGATAAATGTGCACAGCACACCAAGGCAAAAGTAAATTTTTTTTTTTAAAGTTTAGCCCCCATGGCTAAAAATTCTGAAGTACAAAATATCTAGCACAATTCTTTTTTCACAATTATTAGGATTCGGCCACAAAATGCTACACCAAGACCACAAGTCAAGGCAAGTCTTGCTGTCCTGCCATTGCGCCCACCTTCGGCTGAAATTTTTCTCTTTTTTGTAAAGAGTGTTCTCCTCCATTAATGTGCCTCGACACTGCCAGCAATTTAGTGGAGTACGGGGGCCAAACTAGTAAGTAGTTAATCGCACCGCAGTCGCTAGTGTGCGCTTGAAACGGTAAAAAGACTGTATAAGCTATAGAAAATATCTGTATACGCGACATGCCTCCAAGTTTCAGTGACCAGTAACGAGCTCGCACACCGCCCCCCCTTCTGCACACTACAAAGCCATTAGAACGCGCAAAGGTCAGTAAAAACTCGTAACGCTCTGCAGCCAGCCTGCTCTTGACGGTACAACTACAGCCAGCTGTGCCTTGTGCGTATGACTAACAAAGTTGGTGTGTTACCCAGTCACCATGTTACCCTCACTTCTCTTACTTGACGGGGGGTTGGTCCCCTTCGGGTGTTCCGGCAAGCGACTTATAAAAAGGGATACAGATTATAAGGGCGGTAGGTTGCTTGACTGGCGGTAATCTCTTGTTTGTTTACAACACCCCGAGGCAACACACTTCATACCAAACATTTCTTTCAACTGCCATTACGAGTAGTGAAGGACTGAAGTGAAGTTGTGCTAGACAAGTTTTTCCCTTTCCTAGCTAGCTAATATAACAAAAAAATGAAGACCACAGTCCCCCTAGTGTGCGGTTTAGGGGCTGCTGCAACGTTGGCCAACGGCCTCTCTTTCCAGCAGCCGTTTGCATTCGACGAAAGCCCCAGCCTGCTGGACAGGGCAATCGCAGCACTTGGACTGGACCGCTCAGACGTGCGTGGCTCCCTTTCCTCGGAGATTAAGAAGGCATGGGATGAAATTCCGTTGAGATTTCCCTCCGAAATCTCAAACATGGAGTTCATTACCAAGCCCCGTCACGGCTCCTTGCATCCCAAGAAGGACTGGGATTTCCGTGTCGAGAGTGAGGATGTGCAGGACTACCAATTGCGTGTGAACAAGATCACCGACCCTAAAATCTTGGGCGTGGACCCGGACGTGAAGCAGTACACAGGATATCTTGACGTGGAGGAAGAGGATAAGCATTTCTTCTTCTGGATGTTCGAGAGTAGAAACGACCCCAAGACGGACCCGGTGGTTTTGTGGCTAAACGGTGGGCCTGGTTGCTCCTCGCTCACCGGGCTCTTCTTTGAGTTGGGACCTTCCTCAGTAAACCCCAAATTGAAGCCAGTTCACAACCCATACTCGTGGAACTCGAATGCCACTGTCATCTTTTTGGACCAACCGGTGAACGTTGGCTATTCGTACTCCTCTTCCGGCGTCTTCAACACTGTGGCTGCAGGTAAGGACGTGTATGCATTCTTGCAATTGTTCTTCAAGCAGTTTTCCGAGTATAACCAAGGTCAGACGTTCCACATCGCTGGTGAATCGTATGCAGGGCACTACATCCCAGCATTTGCTAGCGAAATTCTCTCCCATCCAAAGGAGGAGAGAAACTTCGATTTGAGTTCTGTCCTCATCGGTAACGGTCTTTCGGACCCCTTGAACCAGTACCCTTACTACCAGCCTATGGCATGTGGCGAAGGCGGTGAACCGGCAGTGTTGTCACCAGAAGAATGCCAAGACATGGAAGATTCGTTGGACCGTTGCTTGGGTCTAATCGAGTCCTGTTATGACAGCGAATCCGTCTGGACCTGTGTGCCCGCCTCCGTTTACTGCAACAACGCCGAGTTGGGACCTTTCCAAAAGACTGGTAAGAATGTCTACGACATCAGAAAAGAGTGCAAAGGTTCTCTATGCTACGAGGAAATGGAGTATCTCGAAGACTATCTGAACTTGGATTATGTCAAGGAAGCAGTCGGGGCCGAAGTGGACAAATACGAATCTTGCAATTTCGACATCAACAGAAATTTCTTATTCGCTGGCGACTGGATGAAACCTTACTACAAAGCTGTAACGCAACTGCTAAACCAAGACATTCCCGTGCTTATCTACGCAGGCGACAAAGATTTCATCTGCAACTGGTTGGGTAATCAGGCCTGGACTAATGTTCTTCCCTGGAAAGGCGCCAAAGAGTTTGCCGCTTCCCCAGTGCGTTCTTGGAAGGCTTCCCTGACTGGTGAAAAGGCGGGTGAAGTCAAAAGCTCTGGTAATCTCACTTATCTAAGAGTTTATGGCGGTGGTCACATGGTACCTTATGACCAGCCAGAGAATGCATTGAGTATGTTGAATGAGTGGATCCATTCTGACTACTCATTGAACTAAAACTTCAATGGTATGTCTCCTCCACTTTCCCGGGCGCCGGAACAAAGAAAAGAAAACTCTATATAATTCATCGCACTTTATCTTTATAGTTCTTTACAAACTTTTTTTCTTCGAGTATCGTTTATGTCGTTTGATGTTTCGAGAGAAAAACTAAATGATGCCAAATATACAGGACATTGATATATCCTGAAGAAAACTTGTTAAGGAACCTCTCATTCCTCAATTGCGACCATGCCACCTCATCATCCAAAGATTGCGAATCTTTTCAAAACTATTTTCCTTTCCTTTGCCATTATAGCAGCCGTGGAGTATTTCAAGTATGGTACCAAGATTAATTACGAGTGGTTTCATTGTTGGCCAGTCAAGGAGCAAGTAGGCGGACCCGATAGTTCTGTGTTTAAGCTATGGGCGCGCGGTGGCCCTAGCTGTGATAAAAGAGGGGAGTATAAGACTATTCTAAAGCGAATCTCGAGGGACTACGAACCCAATGACGAACATATTTCTTTCTGCATCATTGAGAACAAGGGAGTCTCCCCTGTGCACTATCCGATCCATGATGACAAGGGTGCCCCTGGATACTGGGCATATGTAGGGTATGACAGAGACAGTCATTTGGTTCGTGAAATGTGTGGTGATCATACCACCTACAATTTTTGATAGCTACAATGAAATGAAATGTATACGCTCCATAGATAAGAAAATTTATCTTAGCATCCCAAATTATTGGCATTGACTATTTATTTATTTTTACATTTCGTCTCCCCCAGGCATTCGCTAAATATTGATTTCATATTTTGGAACTCTTCCGCTACGGTTCTGGAGCGGTAGGCGGCTCTGGAGAGGTGCCTGCAGGGGAAGGACTTCCTTGAGCAATGCCTGAAGAAGGTTGCAACTGGCCGCCGCCATTACTTCCATTGTACATTGGACAAGATTTGTTCGTCCTAATGTGACCAATTTGGCCACACGTAGCGCAACGTCTCGTTGTGTTCTTACCCTTGGCGATTTTGCCATCCTGGGTCTTACTTTTAGACACTTGACGCGCAGCTCTTCTTTGTTGGGATTTTTCCAAACTGGCTAATTCATTCTGTAGCAGTTTTTTCTGCATCTCAATGTCTTCTGCGTTGTTGACGGTCGTATTCTCATCTAACAGCTTCTCGACGTCCAGATTAGCCTCACGTCTTCTTTCCTTACTTTTGATATACCCCTTAATCACGCGAGGGTCTCTTATGATTACTGTTTGTCGTTGAATTATACCATTTTCGTCCCTTTTCTTACGAACGATTCGTAGAACTTTACCATCATCTCTGCGAGTTTTTACGTGTCGATTTGTATGGTTGATTTCGTCTGGATCATCCATCTCCTCAAACGGATTCGTTACATTTAATGACTTGGTATGAGTATACCATGTCTTGCTAATTTCTTCATCATAAGCCTTCTGTTGCTGGGCAACATTATAGCTGTGGCCGCCAGGAGCCTGTGGTTTACCGTTTTCCATGCCGGATTTGACAAAACCACCTTTCATAGAAGTCTTCAAGAAAGAAAAACCTTCACCACAACCAGTGGGGTCACCTGCGCCATGTATTTGTATCATGGCACGCATCTGAGTTGCATTAACGAAATTCTTAGTAGCGTTCCAGGGCAGAAGGTTTTCCTCTAATTTAGCCAGCTTATCATCGAAATTAAAAGACTCAGTATCCTCCTGAAATTGCAATCCCTGACTCATCGATTCAACTTCTGAAACCTGCTCCGGGTATATTAACTTTTTAGCACTCTCATTATCTAAAAGTGGTTCTCCATCTTTTAACTTCCATAGGCCCTTATCAGGACCTTCCCTTTGATACTTCATGAACTCCTTAATTTTTTGTCTATTTTGCCCATAATCTTGGTCGGGAAAGTGCCTAGCAATCGGTTCAATCGAAATAGCGCGAGACGGGGTTCGGTTTAATATACGGTAAACTACCATCCTTAGTCTCGTAGTTCTCATAGATGTGACTCTCCTTGAATTGGGCCCCGGTATCTCTTCACAAGGGAAAGTTTGTCCCACGGTAAATAAATGATTAATAGTCCTCAAATAGAACCTATTGCTTATACCATTTCCTGAACTTCTAACCAGCAGAAAATCTGTCCCTGAAACGTCATGCTTGAATACTGGTGCACGAATCATATTGTTATATAAAGTCGGCACAATATGACCGGGTTCCACAAATCCAAAATTCCAAAATGGAGATTTGTCTTGCACACCCAAGACGTGAGTTTCACCGACAGGTAATTTGGGCCTCGATGTATCATGCTCATTCAATTTTCTGTAATAATTGATCAATTTGTTGGCCATACCAAACTTCGAGAGCGCGATAGGGGCTTCTTCCGAGTACTCCATTAAAAACACAGGAGCAGTATCTCCCACTGTCAAATCCTGAGTACTCGAAAACGATTCCTTTACTTCTTTTCCTTTGTCACGCTTTTTCTTTCTCGTTTTTAGTTTACTGAAGACGATATTAGTACCAGGACGGATATGTGTCCCAAAGTCAGGACGATGTAGGTGCCTTAAGGTATCTTTAGGGAGAGTAACCTTGTAGTAAGGAGATTGTAAACGAATCGCAGGTTGGGAATGCTCGATGTTCAAATTTGATATTGTAGCACGGATCCTCGTTTGGTGATTGCGTCTCAGTATTCTGTAATCGTCATCATTAGAAATATTGAACTTTTGTAGTAAGCTTTTTTCACTTTGGGGCAAAGAGACCACTTTAGACTGATTTCCTTCTCTTTTTGCCGTATCTCTGACGAGGAGGAGCCTTTCGTCATTCATATCCAATTCGGCCATTTGAGCATTATCCAATTTGGCTTCAACTAGATCATTTTCGTCCCAATTCCAGTCTTTAAAATCATCCACCAGCGGATTTTCTAAATGCAAAGTTTGTTTATCTTCGGTGAACGCTTTTTCACCAATTATACGCTCTTGATCCCAATTGTCAGTTGCCACTATTAAATCCTCCGGAATATTTTGCTCATCTTGATCTTTCTCATTTTTTTTATCTTCCTCAGGATCTATCTCATGGACGGTAGCGATAAAGATCCCACGTTTTGCTCTCTTCTGTGTAGGCCCTGCTAGTGAGGACGTATGCCACACATTTTCCGTCGTATTGAAAAGGCGCCTTTGATCTTGCTGTATATGAAATTTCAACGACAGTGGTATTAGCGGTTTCAAATTCCGCTTAACAAAATCTCGCTGCCAAGGATATTTACCTGCTCTTCTATGCAACAGTCGATTCCATTTCAATATTTTGCCCTTTTTGAATTCAGGAAAAAAGCTCCTCAACAACAGTCTCTCTTCCTTGGCACGTCTTTCATTCTCTATCCGCATCAACTCTTCTGGCGGTAATTCAGGTTCCTCAGGAACGTATCCTCCGTATGAAGCGTTGCGTTCCATGTTTTCCATGCCCATGAAAAGGGCATTGTTAGCACCATCAAAACCATCAGCAGATACATCTTGGGCTGCGTGACCTTTCCCGCGCGTAGAAAGCTTGATGCTTGTACCATTGCCATCCAAATGTTGCTGTTCAATAGTGCCCTCTATGATATGCCCCTCACTCAAAAGGTCCCCCTCCCGGAATCCACCTAGACTGTCCTCGTCAGGCAATTCTTCGTCTGCCAATTCATCCTCATCCTCAAAATCGATAGCATTTGCCGAATGTTGAGTTATTCCGTCCTCCGCTTGTCCAATATAACTCCCAATCTCTAGGGAACCAAGATCTCCCCCAAAGATGGCGCCATAAGCATCGTCTTCATTCGAAAGATCCACACCCCGGGTCTTTTTGCCCTTTTCCATACTAGCAATCCAACAACTTCCCAGAGTTGCTAGCTAGTAAACAATGAAAAAGAGCCACAGATAGGTTTTAACTCTTCTCACTGCTGAGTAGTTACATAACATTTGGCTTTTCAACACACTTCAAATTTCATTATCCCGTCTCTTGTGATTTTTTATACTGATGAAGCGTTAAATTTAAATACACAGGATATTGATAAACTCACTAGCTTTTAAAAGCCAATTAAGCCGTTGCAGGATCTTTTTACCGGTTGTTAGTCGATTATGCAGTCTTTGATCGAAAGAGCTAATACTGGTGGTCATTTCGATGCTTCCAATAATAGACAATGTTGGAAGTATGATTGGTTTACTCCATCACATAATGCAAAATCCGGTTCGTCTGGGAACGCGGTTGCTGACGGAAACCAATTCAGTGATCATACTGCTGTTGAGAAATATCCTTTCAAGTATAAAACCTGGGATAATACTGATGCTTGCACCTGGCGGGACTTGTTGAGTGCCAATGATTCACTCGATCTACTAGACGTTTCAAGCTACTCTGCTCAAGAGCAAGCCGAGGCTGCGGTTGCCCATGATCAGCAAATGGCCAACAGACCAGTAAATGGAGATCGCCTTACTGTAGAGGATATCAGAGGGGCCGTGGGTGGCGTGGGCACTATCTCTGGATTATCCAGCTCAGACGCACAGCAGGCCACAAACGGGGAAGCGAAATCGGGACCATCCCAAGATGAAGAAAAGGATGTAGAAATGAAGGATTGAACTACCAGGAGCGAATGGTGGGATAAAATATCATTACGATTACTAATGTACATTTCAAGTTGAGAGAGAATATTTTTTATAAGTTATAGACTACTCGTCTTGAGATTTTTGCTTGAAAAAGACCGCTGCTACAGCATCTCGGGCGCTACTAACTGCAGCCTCAAGTTCCTGTGCCCTTTCTTGTCGTGCCTTAGTCCGATCTTCTTTTTCAAATGCCTCTAATTCTGCCATGATTCGCGAATATTGTCTTGTGTCGCCATTTCCTGATATTATGACTATCATGGTGCCGCCAGAAGATGCCTCATAAACTTCTTTTATACCTTGAGCAAGTGTTTCAAGGGAGCTTGAAGCGGATGGTTTTTCTAATTGGTCGAAGGTCCTCCTCATGGAATTTCCAAATACGTATCCTCTTGCAAGCGCAAGTCCCTTCATGCGCGCAACGAAAAAGTCATGTTTGTTGATATACTTTGTGAGACCATCAAAAACTTCTCTATCAGTAACGCATCGAAGACTTGCTTCAACACTGTCAGGGTTGCTGATCTTACTCCTACACGCGTTTTCGTTCAATTTGAGCGATCTTGCACCAAGTGAGGACAGTCTTTCGTATATGTTTTCTGTGCTCACGGAAATTCCAAATGCAGGCCCGCTGGCGATTTTCGTTTTCACCAAATTCATGCATGCCTTTGCATCCTCAACAGAATCATGCCCAACCTTTTCGCCTGTTTGGATGTTGTAGTTCAAATAAGTGGAAGTCAGGTATCGAAGCGCAGGCCGAAACGGCGGGCCTGCCTTATGCTCGTAGATGACAGAAGTATCTACAATCTTCGGATGCCTTATCTTAAGAGCATTCAAGTCATTTTCAAAGGAATGTCCAATTAATATATCTTCCTCACTGATAAGTTTAAGAATATCTCGCTGCACGTCTTCTAATGTAGTGGTCACGTTAGATAATGTTTCTTCTGTAATACCACTGTATTTCGTCAGATAATCTGTGATGGGAGCTTCAGGCTTAACCAGCTCATCATAAACAACGTTTAAATCAAAATCAACCATACTGACTCTGGTGAGAACGTGCCCATGTGCAGAAAGGCACATTTCGCAGTCCAGCGCAAAAATATGCGAGCCGTCATGATCAATTTTTGTAGTATCGAGGTAAGCTTCTTGACCTACATTGCATGACTTCAGCAACTCACCGCTGACATTTGAAGTATGGGGGTGAATCGGGAAATTATTTTCTAGCAAGCCGTCCAGTGACATTAAAAGGTCATTAATTGTGATTCGTTTATGAGAAAGTTCTTCCTGACGCGTCTTCTTATCTTTTTTGGATAACAACTTATTTAGGAAATGATTGTAGGCAGGATAAAGAGAATTCTTCGACCCAGGAGCAGAGACAGGGAATATCTCTGCTTCAACTGGAGGATTAAAGTTCTTGAAAAGTGTGCATTTGCTAACATCAAAGTGGTCAGTTTCGTTGAATTTGCTACCTTCAGGCAAACCAAAATCTTGCACCTGCAGGCCGGGGGTATAAAGAACAATAACTTTTTTAATGCTTCGCATGTTAGTGAATTCGAGAACCGGGAAGAAGTAGTTAACTTCACCAAGGCAAGCGAGCATCGAGTCTCGTAAATCTCGTAAAGTAGCAGGCTTCCCTGGAAGTTTCTTTAGAGAAATGGGACTACCCATTTTTTCTTTTCGTCTCTTTTTTACGCTTGTTTTTACCTCGGATGACCGTGATTTAGTACTTTTCGGAGCTGTCTCACTCTGCTGCATTTCTTCTCGAGGGTTTGGTAATGACGTATGAGGTTTCTCACTAGAGTCCTGACTCTGTAGCTCCTTTTCCGCAAGAGTTAATGACTGAGCGCTGGATCTTCTCCTCCTCCTTTTGTCAGAGGGCTGATCCGCTGGAGAATGATACCCACTAGATTGATTCTCAATATTTCTCGAATTCCTTAACTCAGAAATGATTTTTTGATTTGCTCCGTTTTCCTGAGATATACTCAACCTTGCAACCCTATCGGAAAATGAGGTTGGTGCCTCAGGAAGACTTGGTAATTCCTGGGTGTTGCCATCTTTTAATGCTATATTAGCGTCATCTAATTGCTCATCTTTTGAGGTTGTAGATATATCCATAGCAAGGAACAGAAATTGAACAGTTAATTGCCTGTCCGACTAGACCAGTAAACTAGCAAGGCACAGAATCTCGGTAAATTTCTATAAAATATAGTAGTCTTCCGCAATTTCTGGGGCCTATATCTGGTAATTCGAAAAGCTGTCTTTGAATTTGGTAAAACTTGAGTTCAAAATTTTTTCAAGATAAAAAAGACCGTTTTGTGCGACCCCGAGAATAATATAACAACATAACAATAACATCCTTTAAGTTCGAGCCAAAAGCGGTTCTTTTATGTGTCAATTGGCAGTTTACGCATTAGCATTTGGGAAGCACTTTTTGCCCACTTCGTACAATTCAGAGAGTTTTTGTTGCACATCGACATAGTATGGATGATCACGGTCAAAATTACCATCCGCTTCTATATCTTCTGTCTCTTGCAAGCTCACATATTTCGGTCCTGGAATTATTTTTTCATACTTTTGCGAAATGAACGTATCTTCCACCACTTTAGATGGCTCAAAAGTGTCATCAAGTGTCTTAATCAAACCATATGTGTCCGATCCATAAGGTATCAGAATCTTACAGGCGCTAACAAATTCCGCCTGTATTTCCCTGTAATTGTCGAATAATAACTTGATGAATACTTGTTGTCCTGACGTTCCTGAAGCATCGGGGTCTGCATATATCAGCGAGCATTTCTTCAGGAGACAAAAAGATCGGAGAGACTGCTGCAGAAACTCGACATGGCTGGAGTGCCATTCCGTTGTATTTCTTAACTTGAAGTAAATGTGATCAGTGTTAAGACACGTCGTAGTGATCGAGCCGGCCAACAAGTTGGCATCTTCGCTTTTTAAGATGTTCATTGAGTCGTTTAAGTCTCGAAGCCATGTCCTTTGACTAGACAATGCCCAATCAAGCAAAAACCACCATTTAATGTTGACAGTCGTTATGTCCACAAATGCCTCCAGAAATCGCATCTTCTCCTCAGTTAAGGGAAACAATACCGAGTAAAGCTCTATAGTTTTATCATGACCGTCACTTTCCCTGAATTTATTCGACGTGAATCCCACCAAATCCATGCTTTTATTGTTAAATGAACAGTTTTGTGGCAGAAAACTTCTTTCAAATGCTCTCAAAGTTTCAATCGTGGGGGCCGCGATGACCACCACACAACTAGGTGTCAGCTTACATTCATCGGTTTGCTTCAACAGTTCTAGCCAGCTGTTTGACATTCCTACTGGAACAGCACGCAACTCTTGTATAACCTCTCCCGTTTTTAATTTGATCCGAGATAGACGGCATAAGATGAGCAACATCTCGGAAATTTTCCGTGAGCCGAAAACATAATACTCGAAGTATAGGCATCGGAGACTGGATGAGCTAGATGATCAGTCATTCGACTGTAATTACATTTTTATTTTTTACAAGAGTCTATATGATAGTGAGTTGAAGGGGAGGCACAAGTTTGTCTAATAGTCTCCTGCATTGTATAAATTGATATCGACTTCAGCTTTGTACAATGTCTTGCTCTTATTCAGAGCGCGAACTCTTTCTAGCTCCTGCAAATATCCATCCTCGACTCCAGTTACGTAGTTTCCCGTGAAAACACCCACTTCGAAATTTTCGATGCTTGCGGTTTTGCAACAATCGATCAGATCCTCCAAGGATTGGTAGAAAACCTTATCGCACCCAAGAGCATTAGCCACTTCATCGTCAGTCTTGTTGTATGCTATCAGATTTTTGTTGTCAGTCAGGTCAATACCATATATATGGTTATAGCGAATTGCTGGAGCAGCCGAGGCGAGATAAACCCTTGTCGCACCCGATTCTCTGGCCATGTTCACAATTTCTGTCGACGTTGTGCCTCTAACAATTGAATCATCCACAATAAGCACACTCTTACCCTTGAATTCTGAGTCCATCGGATTTAGTTTACGCCTCACAGAGGAAACGCGTTCTTTTTGGTTAGGCATGATGAAAGTTCTACCGATATATCTATTCTTCACGAACCCTTCGCGATATGGTTTGCCGAGAGCAGAAGCCAACTGCAACGCGCAAGTTCTTGCAGTATCAGGGACAGGCATCACCACGTCAATTTTACTAGTGTCCATTCGTCTCATAATATTTTCGGCCAACTTAGTGCCCATGCGCAACCTGGTATGGTACACCGATATTCCATCAAGTACACTGTCAGGACGTGCGAAATAGACATATTCAAATAAATCTGGCCTATACGCGTTGAAAGGTGCCACTTGTCTGAATTCCGGCTTCGCCGTGGCACAGTTCTTAGGTATGATAACAGCTTCTCCTGGTTTCAAATCACGGAAGTTAGAAAAATTATGTGCCTTCAACACGACACTCTCTGACGCCAGCATATAATCGCTTGTACCGTCAGCGTTGACACGCTCGCCAAACAATAGCGGCCTGATACCATTGGGATCTCGGAATCCCAGCAAAGCAAAGCCAGCAAGCATACCTATACATGCGTATCCACCACGACACAAACGAAAGACACCTTCTAGTGCATGAAACACATCCTCGTTGTTTACACGATACTTGTTATGTTTCTCCAATTCCGCGGCGAAGATGTTTAGTAAAAGCTCAGAATCGCTATCAGTGTTGATATGCCTGTGCACATCTTCATCCATGTACCGCTTCAATGATACTGTGTTGACCAAGTTACCGTTGTGCGCCATCATGATTCCATAGGGACTATTCACATAGAAAGGCTGAGCTTCCGAATTGGCTGAAGATCCAGCTGTTGGGTAGCGTAAATGGGTAATACCCATGGATCCTTGTAAGCCATACACTCTTTGCTGCGTGAAGACGTCTCTAGCCATTCCGTTGCCCTTACATTGGTAAATTCTTCCCCTCGATCCACATGTTGCAATACCTGCAGCATCCTGGCCCCTATGTTGTAGGAAGTAGCACCCATCACACAGTTCTGGGGCCACGGGAAAGGACTCATCTGCCAAAGCTATACCCAAAATTCCACACATATTTTAGTTCTTCCTCGAAATCTAATGATCTCACTTTTATAACCTTTATCACTGAATGTCCCAGAAGCACTTGTATTACTTGACGCCCTGCAAAGTGCAAAAAGTGAACAAAGAATAAAAGGAAACTTTCCCGGAGTTGTCAGCAGACCTCGATTACTTCAAAACTTAGGATGTTATGTACCAATTCAATACTTCTCATCGGCTCTTCGTAATTATACATTTTTATCATACATGCATTTTTTTATTTTTCAAATATTAACGATCGAAAATTTATCCGAAAGAGTCAGAATTTCATTTTTTTTTCAGCACCCAGCCATCGGCGTAGAGATCATATGATGAGATGAGTACAGTATGACTAAAGATGCTAACAAGTTGAAGCGCAAGATATTTGACTAGTTATAGTTTTTCATGCTCTGTGTTTCTTGCCTTCTTCCTCTAACTCCAGCTCTTCTTCCTTTTTCATTTCTGTCTCAAGCATGTCAAGGTTCTCCTGTATGTTCCAAAGTTCGCTGTAGAGGGAATTTGGAGTGGCAAGTAGCTCCGAGTGCGTTCCTTCCTCTCTGAGTTTCCCATCTTCGAGAACGATTATCTTGTCTGCGTCCGCAATAGTCCTCAACCGATGGGCAATAAACACGCTGGTTCTGGAGCCGCGATCGAAATTGGCTCTTATAGTCTTGAGGAGGGCTTGTTCTGTGTGAGTATCGAGGGCGCTTGTGGCCTCGTCAAAGAACATGATGAGGGAGTTTTTGAGCAGCACACGGGCAATAGCAAGTCTTTGCTTCTCACCTCCACTGACCATGAGGCCTCTTTCGCCGACCATGGTGTTAAGGCCCGCAGGCAATCTGTGAATGAGAGGAGCCAGATGAGACTTTTCGATGGCTCTGGTTACCTCCTCGTCGCTAGCGGTAATCCGACCAAATTTGACGTTTTCCCAGATGGTATCGTTAAATAATGGGGTATCCTGCGGCACCACGCCCATGGCGCGTCTTAGCGAGTCTAGATCGTATTCTCTGATATCGACGCCGTTGATAAGAATTCTACCTTCTTCTGGGTCGTAGAACCGGAAGACTAGTTTCATGAGCGTCGACTTTCCGCTGCCAGATGGTCCCACGACGGCAGTTTTGAGACCTCCTGGGATCACGAAGGAAGCGTTTTGGATGATCTTTCTCCTTGGATCATAACCGAAAGTAACGTTATCAAAGACAATGTCAAAAGGGCCGCCATTCTCTGGTAGCATTTTGGGTGCTTGTGGGTTTTGAATTATGATTTTATTGTTTCTCAGTTTGAAAAGAGATTCCATGTCGATGAGGGATTGCTTCAACTCACGATAAACACTGCCAAGAAAGTTCAAAGGCACAGAAAGCTGGAAGACCAACTGATTAATTAGCACTAAGTCACCAACTGTTAGACTACCACCAATCACCCCTGTGCATCCCATGTACATCATTGCTGTCAACGCCGTTGTGAAGATCAGGTTTTGGCCAGAGTTTAAGAATGCCAAAGACTGTGCCACTTTGATCTGCGAGTCCCTGTATTTGAGTAAAGATGTATGATACTTCTCAGCCAGGTAATTTTCGTTATTAAAATGCTTAACGGCCTCAAAATTGATTAATGAATCTAACGCCACACTAGCGGCCTTGTTATCGGCCTGATTAGCCTCGCGCCTGAATCTTGTCCTCCATGCAGTGGTTCTAAAAGTGAATATTGAGTAAAGCAACATTGTGGTGAACGTAATTCCAGCAAAAGAAGCACCGAATTGGTAAGTAAGGATACCGCACACCACAGAAATCTCGAAAGTAATGGGAATGATGTGGAAAACCATAGCACTGAGCACATACGAAATACCCTTGCAGCCCCTGTCCATCGCTCTGGTCAGGCCGCCTGTCTGTCTACTCAGATGCCATCCAAGATCAAGCTTCATCAAATGTTTGAATGTTTCCATAGATACATTTCTAATGGCATTCTGAGCAACACGGGCAAAAACTGCATTTCTCAATTCTCCAAAAAATACTGCTCCAAACCGGGCAGTACCGTAACATACTACAGTCAGAGCAATGGCGGCAGGAAGTGCTACTGTTGGATCTGACCATTCGACATTCATGTTGTCCACGACTTGTTTGAAGAAAAACGGCACTTGTACATTGAGCAGCTTGGCACCCAATAGGAGTACAAGTGCTAATACCACTCTGCTTTTCACCTTGGAGTCACCTTTGGGCCATATGTAGTGTAGAAGATTCTTGAGGATTTTTAACTCAGAAATTGTGGGAGCTTGCGTCTTCTTTGCTGGTTGAGCTTTGGGAGGTTCCACTTTCAATTGATCCGCTGGTATAGCTTTTTGATCTTTGCTCGTCTGTAACTGCCACCTACCACATTGAAAATTCGTAACGGATAGAGTTTTAAATCCTGCTGTCTTGACTATCGTGTGTTTCCTGATCGCCGGCCTACTTGCCGATAAGATGAGCCGGGGAAAGTAGGTAATGGACCCACGTAACATCAGAGTTTCGATCCTCGATCTTGTTGTATCAACTCCGGATGCTGGGGGCTATCTTGCTGTAAATGATGATTACAATTTACAACTGCAATCTAATGACATCGGACTTCCGACAGCAGTTGATTCGGGTGCGACTTGCGATTTTTTCGAGCTTGAAAAATATGTGTGGTTCTCTTCGAAGACAGACTGTCATATGACTGTGACCAATGTAGCAGCTGACACCGCATTGAATCTTTCGTTGCGAGATTAGGTGTAAATTTTTGACAGAAGCATGGGCAGTGTGATGCTGCTTACAGCGCCATTGCTACCGCATCATCGCCAATGGTTGTTAAAAGTTTTCATACATTGTACAGAATAAAAGGAAATAATTTAAACCCTATAATGTGAAGGATAAAAAAAACTCCCCCATAACATTCTATTCATAATCTGCGGGGCTCTCATAAGCTGGCCATCTCTTGTAAGGTGATCGCTTGCCAACTACGGGTCAACGAAACAGCCAAGTCGCAACAATCACAACAAAAAGAAATGGAATAAGAATCATGATGAATTTACTATTATATTATTTACACGTTTAGTTCTTTTTTTGAGACAGCCTTTTAATCTCATCTTCACAGCTGCTGATGATATCGCTACTGATTTCAATCTTTTTAGACAGGTAGCTCAATCTCTCTTTGAACATTTTGGTTTCACCGGATTTCCCCAGGGGCCGCAATTCCTCTTCCCATTTCCTTATCCTATTTGTTTCGAAACCAACAACTTTGAGTAAGTATCTTGTCCTTAAGATCGTCGCCAATTCTGGATCTCCTACCAGAGATTGAAATGCCGCTCTAAACAAAGGCTTAGCAGGTGCTATTTCATGCGGAACTCCCCTATTTCTTGAAACCGAGACAAGCCCGGAGTTCTCTAATTCGGTTATGCAAGTTTCGGGGGCTGCTTTAAACAGGTTTTTGAATACCATTTGTTCAAAAGAAACTGATGGCTGCTTGCTCAAAAGTTCAATCAGCTCCCAAGCTTGAGCACTCTTGATTGAATCATATTTGTCGCTCAGGAAGATTTGAGTAATCTGCTCTGAAGACTGCTCAACCATCTTCTGCAAAGCTTCTTTGGGTTCTTCGCCGCTTTTTACACGGCGAACAAATGCCTGAAGATCCAACATTCTACCACCAAGTGGCTCCAAAACCTCATCTATTTCATTTATTTGTTGCTTCTCCTGTTCATAAACCTGTTGAAGAATTTGTCCATGCCCCTTAGCTTCAGCCTTGCGATTTTTATCCTCCAAATAATCATGTAGCTGGGAGAGAACATAATTTCTCGAATTTTCTTTGGAAGCATCAGACAAGAGCAGAGTCTTAAATACTTGACTAGGCAGCGACTCTGATAGCAGGTGATTCGGAGAAACAGTTTCTGTCAAAAATATGACATGGGCAACGTTCATTTGTACTAGCATGGCGGCCCAATCAGACAGCTCTTTATAGATGAAACCGTTCATCTCAGATCTTGCAGTAAATCTGTCAATGACAATCACAGGCTTTTCTTCAGGATGTTGCTGCAAATAATCTTCCTCTTTTAGATTGATATCACCTGCTTTCTTAGCAGCTGCTTTGTAACCTCTCAATGCTATACGCCTGATGGACATCATAGAAGTGGTGAGGATATTCCTAAACTGGGCCTCTTTAGTCTCTGATAGTCCGCTCTTCTGGCCCGTCAAACCTTGCACCATCAGATCTAAGACATTGGTGACTGAGTTAAGCCAAGGGAATATAGGAAAATACCCAAGTTGATTGGCCACATTTTTCAAAAATTTGGCGTCTGTCCTAGATTTTACAAATTGATCGCAATCCAGGTACAAAACATTTTCTCTAGCATGCAATGTATGCTGCATAACCAACTCATGTTTACCTGAGCCACGAGGTCCACGGATTACGACAAAAGTGTTGTTGTTCTCCTCCAGCCACATCTTTAAATCATTGACCTTTTCAATACGCTCTTCCCACAGATGTCTGTGATTAGGTGAAGAGTCGTCAGTGCCCCAGTAATTCTTAAGCTGCGACATCGTCGAAGAAGTGAAATTGATCAGTTGTTTGACCCAGTGGTTGTCCAATGATAAGGAATATCTATGGGTTATCTTTTGTTCAATGGAAAACTCTCTAATTGGTTCGAAAATGAGTACCGCAATGATGGAGAGCAGCGCAATTAAAACTGGGATAGCAATCTTCGTATGATTCATAAAGAAGTTATTCAACATATGGCCACGCACTATTCTTTCATACTCCACATGCAGAACAGTATTATGGATCTCGATACCCGAAACACAGTTTTTTGCACAGATGGCACCCCTGAAGGATCTGTATTTAACCTTCGAAGGTTGTCCTACCCCCGGTGATGGATAAATGTCAATAATTGTACCGTAACGTCTGAACAACGAATACATCTCTTCCTGTGTTAATGCAGGCCCCTGGAAGTTGACTACGACAGTCGTAGTGGGCAATCTCCTCAAGTCCTCGATCCATGGTGAACCCTTGACTGGAAAAGCCGCTGCTCGGGTGAAAAACGATAAGAACGGCACCGCAGACTCACTTGCAGTATTTTTTTGAATCAAGGAGTTTACCTGAGCCTTAGTATACTGGGGAGGTACCAAAAAAGTGGCAAAAACACCTCCATCACGTTTCACAGGAATACTGGATCTCAGCTCTAAACCACGAATTGGGTTACTGGGAGGACTAGCATATCTCATGATTTTTTCTCTAACGGCTTCCCTGGACTGGTTCGTCAGTAGCAGATTATACCATTGTGCGGGGCTCCAAAGTGATGCAGTCCGTGGATACACATTGTCGAAATATACCAAAGTCTCCTGCTCGGTTTTGTGAATGATACCAGTATCTGTGGCGGTTGTAGACTCGCCAGCTTGTTCATCTTTTTGCTGAATTTCACTAGAAACAAACCTTTTAACTTCACGGCCCCATGTGGCAGCCATCATAGGAAGTCTTCTCCGGTGCAAATGGGAGATAAGAGGTCTGCCGGCCCCTGTAAAATGCGAAGAAAACACGCCTCGCAGCATACTGGAAGATCCAAATGTTGGCAACATCCTGAATTGTTTGCAAATCTATGTAAGAGAGTAAAGTAACAGTCCAAGCTTTGGTATTTCAGGAGTTTTGTATGATTTCTTTATGCTTGCAATTCACCCTTATATTCGGGTAACATCCATCGCGGTTTGTTACCAATGATCCCCTTGCCCCTGCCCTTTAAAAACAAGGAAAACTCGGTAATGAGAGATTGAGTCAAGTGAAGATAATTACTAAACTGGGATGGTTACTTGTGAATTCAGCTAATTCCCATTTTATTACTGCTGACAAAGATTCACCAGTATCAATCTATTTTTTTTCATCATTGTTCAAGATGAGTGAAGAAGTGACGGGGCAGGTTGATGAAGCTATAGATTTGGGTAAACCAGCCCATGATTTATTACCACCCTTGAGTGAAGATTTAGAGACGGAGCCTGAAATTGAAGGGGGATTTACCTGGCAGATAGAAGATTGGTATAAGCTCACGGGCGATAAATATGTTTCCCCCCGATATCAAATCGGAGAGTTTGAATGGGATGTATTACTCTTCCCTCAAGGAAATCACTCGAAGAGTCTAGCTGTTTACATTGAGCCGCATGCAAAGGAGCACAAGAATGAAGTGACAGGAGAAATGGAATACACGGATCCTGACTGGTACTGCTGTGCGCAGTTTACTATTGTTCTTTCGAGGCCAGGTGAAGATAAGAAACTTCATATTGTCAACAGTTCACATCACAGATTCAACGCTATTGACACAGATTGGGGGTTCGCTAGCTTTATAGACTTGAATCACTTGAAGTATTCATCCAAATCAAGAATTTCGGGTTTGTTAAACCATGGGAAGCTTAATATCACAGCTTTTGTTCGTGTCTTGAAGGATCCAACTGGAGTACTGTGGCACAATTTCATCAATTATGATTCTAAGAAAGTTACGGGATATGTGGGGTTCAGAAATCAGGGTGCCACTTGCTATTTGAACTCACTTTTACAGTCGTACTTCTTCACCAAATACTTCAGAAAGTTGGTCTACCAAATACCAACATCTAATGAGAACCCAAACGATAGCGTGGTACTTGCTTTACAGAGGGCTTTTTACCAGTTGCAGGTCTCCTCGTTTCCTTTGGATACCATGGAACTGACAAGATCATTTGGTTGGGACAACGCTGAGGCGTTTACTCAGCATGATGTACAAGAACTGAACCGTATTTTGATGGATAGGTTAGAAACCAGGATGAAGGGTACTGCAGTGGAAAACAAATTGAATGAAGTTTTTGTTGGAAAAATGAGGAGCTTTATCAAATGCATTAATGTAGACTACGAATCGTCTCGAATTGAAGATTTCTGGGATGTTCAAATGAACGTCAAAAATCTGAAAGGATTAAAAGATTCATTTGAAAATTACATTGAAGTGGAACTGATGGATGGCGAAAATCAATATGCAGCCCAGGATTACGGCTTGCAGGATGCCAAAAAAGGTGTTGTATTTGAATCATTTCCTGCTATTTTACATTTGCAGCTAAAACGGTTTGAATACGATTTTAATTACGACCAGTTGGTCAAAATCAATGATAGGTACGAGTTTCCAGAGAGAATCGACTTGTCACCCTATATGGATAAAGATGTGCTTGAATCTAATCCAGGGCCCCGTTGGTATGAATTACACGGTGTATTAGTACATACCGGTGATATTTCGACGGGGCATTACTACGCTCTCATCAAGCCTGGGTTAGACAATCAATGGTACAGATTTGATGATGAGAGAGTGTGGAAAGCAAATAAAAAACAAGTATTTGACGAAAATTTTGGCTTCGATCGGTTGCCTGATGATAAGATACGTACAATGACGAGAGAGCAGTATCAAGATTATTTCGTAGCACGTCATACCAGCGCTTATATGTTGGTCTACATTCAAGAAGACATGAAGGACACGATTTTACAACCTGTAACGTCAGAAGATGTTCCTGAACATGTGGTCAACAGTGTCGATAAAGAGAATAAGGAGCGAGAGTTAAGAGAAAAAGAGATAAAAGAAGCACATTTGTATACTAATATCAAAGTTAACTCAATGAGCAACTTTATGCATTATCAGGGTTTCGAAACTTTTCCGAACAGCCGCTCCTCACTCTTCTCGCCGGACTTGAACTCTGAGAAATCAATGCCAATCGCTTTGCGAATTCCTTCCAAGTCATATGTCCGAGATCTTTACAAAGAAATCAAGGACAGATTGGGGATACCCTTAGAGAGAAATGTCAGGTATTGGAAAATGGAGTACCGCAGGAACGGCACAATTCGCTTGGACGAACCATTGTCTATGAGCCTCAGTGACCAAACTCTCGAGAATGCACTTCAAGATGAAGCTGCACGGAAAATACCAACTTTGGATATCTTCGTAGAGGAGCCTTACTTGGATCTTGGTTTTTTGCTGAAATTAAAGAAAGGTGGTCTGATAGACAATTCAGAGGTGACGGATGACCTTATCAATACTTTACGGAAAGACATTACTAGTCTTATCCCCGAAGAAGAGATTCCACAAGTTGTGGACGACTCCAATCGCCAGCTATTGTTCATTAAAAAATTCGATCCACAAGCACAAAGCCTCACTGGTGCTGCGTACTGTGCCGTTAGTCAGTTAGACGAAGTATCTACTTTGTCAAAAATGATAGGTACATTCATTGGGACTGATCAGAAAATAGAATTCTACGAAGAGCTACAACCCGGAACCATCGAGTCTGTTTCATTGAAAGACAAATTTTATACAGCAGAACTTTGTTCGGGTGACATCCTTTCTTTTCAGGTACCTGGTCTGCAGGCTGCAGATGTTTTCCCGGTTTACAAAACCTTGAAGGATTTCTATCAGTACTTGAGGCATAGGATCAAACTTAGATTCAATAAAGCACAAGAATCAACCGAAGAGTATGTTTTGAAAAATGATTCTCTCGACAGTTTTGAGTTTTGGATCTCCGCACACGCCAGTTATTCTGACATTGCTAAAGTTGTCTCGCAATACACAGAGGTGCAGCCAGATTACTTGAAAATTTTTGCTGTGTATGCCAACGGAAAATTCCCAATGAAGTCAGATTCTTCACTGACTGACTATATTTTGAAGGACTTCAATTGTGAATTGACACCTTCCTTCGAATATGAAGTGCTGTCTATGCGTCTGAAAGAACTAGAACAGTTGAAATCTATGAAATTTTATTGGCTCAAGAATAGTTACATCCACTACCAAAGCTATGAATTTAAAGTTACAAATAATTGCACAGTAGGCGAATTTTTGGATAAAATACAAGCCAAAATCGGTTTTACTGACGAGGACAAAAGTAACATTTTACTTTGGACCAATTATAATTTCCATTTCAATGGGGTTTTATCACATAACAGCACACTTAAAAGCATTGGAAAATCTGTGTTTTTGTTTGGGAGAGTTTTACCCGAGGAACTTGCGTTGGTCAAACAATTGGATAGTATGAGTGAAGAGGAAGATGTCTCAATGGGTGATGAAGAAGATTTGGGAACAGTTCCAAAAAATCCCAAGCCCAAAATCGAAGGTTGTTTGGTGATGGTGGTACAATATTTCAAGGATCCAGAAAATCGACACGGGATTTCGTTTCTCTTTAACCTTATTCCAGATGAAACTTTTTTGAAGACTAGAGTAAGACTGCATGAGAAATTTGGCTTGGGGCAGAAAGAATTTTCTAAGATAAAATTGAGAATATGGTACACAACTCCACATGGGCACTCTTTCAGATCACTTCAGGATTATACAGATAAAGAACTTGATAAGTTAGTTCTTTTCAACATTATGAGCAACCTGGATTGCATCTACATGGACCATCCAGATAGGCTGAGATCTCAAAACTCACACGATAGGCCCATGTTTATAAAAGGTTAAATAAGTGTTAATTGAAACCGGGATTCAGGAAAGCAGGGCACTTGCCCTGGCATCTTCTTGTTTGATCCCTGAGAATATATAAAACAAAAAAATTATTTATTACCTTATGTAGACTTACTGCATTGCTCTAGCTAAAGTTTAACTTCTACCTCCATTACGATCAACGTTTGTTACTCCTTTCCATTTCTTTCTTCCTAAGTTCAGTACTGCTCAATTTTTCTTTCCAGCCATCTTCTTCCTTTCCTCCTAGGACGTTCACTACACATATGTGCAGCTTCGGGAGACCTTTCTCCAATCTTGTTGTATTCACTGAGTGACCGCCTTCCACTGTTTCCCTACTAACCACCAAACACTCAATCTCCGGGACTCTACCTGTAGGTCCACACACGTCCTTTATGGCTACCATTTCGACTTTGAGGCTAGGTTTGAGTAGCAAAAGAAAATTCTTGACGTTAGCACATCTTTGTTCAAAAGTTTCAAGATATTCTCGATATTTCTTCTTCAGTAGCAGGTCTTGATCAGTAACACCTACTATCAGCCTAGAGGATGTTATAAAGGCTGCAACTGTTAAAAGTATTTTGTGCCCATCATGGATGTGATCAAAAGTTCCTCCTAAAGCAGTGACTTGGTAACGTTCAAAATCTGAATCGGGTGCAGTTGCGGATTTCGACCAGGAATTTCCGGTAGGCTTGTCAAACACTTCTAGATTCTTATAAGTAAAGCGTTCGCCCATTTTCTCCTCCGGTACAAAGAGCCAGTCAAGTTGCAGATCATTTACAGAGAATTGTTCAAGTAAAATGTCAACGGACACAGAGTACAGATTCTTGGATAACAGGTAGCTTCTACTACTACTGTAAAGCTTTCCCAACGCAGTATCCAGGTCAGAGGAAAGTTGGAAATTGTCCGTAAGTACAATACAGATTTGACTAGAACTGTCAAGCTCTAACTTACCCAGTAATTCGGAAAAAAAATTATCTTGCGAGCTAAAATCCTTATTGCCGAAGCCACGAATCAGTATGCCGACTTTCATGATGATTATTGAGCTTCCTTGTCTCACTGGTGTGTGCTTGTACCCATTTCTATCAATGCACGCTTTGTTTTTTTAGTTTTTCTTTCTGCCTATCGTGTCAACATATAGAACCTTACCAGATGACGTAAATCAGTAGCTCATCAAGTGGAAGGAGGACACTTCGAGATGGATGAGAAAGCCTCCGAAGAACTCCAGAGAAATAACTGGGGAGCATTGGGACTACATATAGACACTGTTGTGCGAGAATTGCACGATTCGAATTTAGAAGAGTCATTTAAAAGTCTGCTTGAAGTTAATGTGGTGCGTGGTGATAAGCTTGTGGTGAGGTATATCCTGAAGTATCAGCTTCAAAATAATGAACCTACGTTATATGCAGCGTTTTCAAGTATTCTAAGCTCACAACTACCTGAATACGGCAAAATTTTGGCTGAAGAGGCTGCTATAAGATTCATCGATGGCTATCGTGCTATGGATGGTCGCAAGGCAACAGCGATGGTTACATTACTAGCAGAAATGTTCAATTATGAAATTATACATGAGATTGTTTTACTTCAAATTCTGCATATTTTACTTGAAAACCTTGAAGAGATGTCTCTGGGGATGGTTATCAAACTTTTACAGATATCTGGTAAGCGTCTTTTAGAAGTCAGTAAAACTGCTCATAATATGGTATTCGAAAAACTAAGAGAAGTGTTGCAAGAGGGAAAATTGTCCCCGCCTTTAAGTAAATCGCTGGAATCTTTGTTTGACCTGCGAAGAACAAATTACCGAAGTGTTACTTCGAACTGGATAAAGACACCCCAAAGCAACGTTCAACCGCATACATTTATGCTTGATGAAGAGGTAGAAAAGCACTCCAGGTCAATTGGTAATTTTGAGTATGACTCTAATTTCTTGGAAACTGAGAAACTGTATGATGACTGGAAGCATGAAGCACTACACGTTTTAGAGGCTCGAGAATCGGAGCAGCAAGAAGATGAGCAGCCACCGATAGTTGTTAAAGACATGACATCTAAAGATAACATAGAGTTCAAGAAGAAAATTTATTTGATCCTGAAAAGTTCTCTGTCCAGTGACGAAGCCGCTCACAAAATCTTCAAACTCCGAATACCTGATGCGGAGAAGAATCTCGTTGTTGATATTATTGTGAAATCAGGTTATCAGGAACCTACGTTTTCTAAATTTTATGGTCTACTTTCGGAGAGATTATGCGCAAGTCATAAAAGTTGGAAACCGGCCTTTGAATACGTTTTTGCCGATAACTATGACCATTCGGATGAATTGGAACCAGCTCAGCTGAGGACGACTGGCAAATTCTGGGGACATCTTCTCGCTTCAGATTACATGGGTTTCGAAGTGTTCCGCCAAGTGCATTTGAACGAGGACGAAACCAACCCACCGCAAAGAGTACTGCTCAAATTCATCTTACTGGAGCTAGTTGCCGAACTGGGCATCGATGAGCTGAAGGACAGATTTGAAGAAGAATACATTCAACCTTTTGTTAGAGGATTGTTTCCCCGAGAAGATGCCGCTCACATAAGGTACTCCATCAATTATTTCACAGCCATTGGGCTAGGTGTTTTGACAGAGAAGATGAGAGACAACTTGACTATCGTGAAGAGGACTGAGTCCGCGGCTACCGAGGACATCCCAATTACTGCGCGGCCCAACAGCAAGGAAGAAGATATACCACCTCAAGCAAGACCACCAAGAGAGTCGAGGTTTCGCAACACAGCCATGCGACCCTCAACAAGAGAAAGATCAAGGACGCCGCCAAGAAGAACCAGAACGAGGAACCGTTCGGTTACACCTCCAAGGAGGAGAAATCGCTCTAGGAGCCCTTGAGAAGCAAAAACATAAACTTTTGTTAAGAGTTACATACGCCTACATAAGGGAGATCACCGGTGTCGAAAATTGGTGATAATAGTATCAATCAGTAGCCAGCAAAATAAAAAAAACGAAAATAATAAAAAAAAAAAAGTTATTTAGAGAGCAATCCAGCAAAGATTGTTGCTGGTACACTAGGGTATCTTTTTCTTATCTCAAACTAAAAGCCATAAAACGAAGGAGGGTAGTACTGCTGGAGGAGGAAAAGCAGGTTGCCATGCTGGCAAAGTGCTAGCAAAAAAAAAAAATAAACCAAAGGCAATGTAAGGTATAATCACGCTAGCGATTGCATTTAGTCGTCGCCAAGGATGCCGAAATATTTTTCAACGCCATAGCTGCCGTCCTGTTTCCACAAGTCATTGAAAGCGGTAAAGACGTAGGTGTCGTCTCCGCAGGAGTCGAGAATACTGTTGATGGCAGCCTTCTGATTAGCCTCAGAGGGAACAGCGACACCGTAGGTCTCACCCTTGGAGGGCCAGCCGGATTCAACAACGACGACCTGCTTGTCGCCACCGCACGCCTCATAGACTCTCTCAATTTGCTGCAACAACCAGGTACCGGAATCCTCGGCAACAGTGTTCTTGTCGAAGTAAGCATGGGCGTTGACAGCCATGTAGTCGGAGTACTGGCACAAGTCAGGGTTGTTGATAACGGCGATGAAAGTGTCGACGGACACAACGTCACCAGTGTAACCGGCTGCCTTTAGCGCAGATCTACCTTCGTCCACGTACTGGGAGACTTGGGATGTAGTGGCCTCACCATCGTTGACCAACTCATTACCAATGGAAACGGTCACAATGTCATCCCAAGAGCCGTACGACTCAACGGCCTCAGCGATGGTTTGGACACCGCTGGAGATCTGGTCGACGTAGTACACGCCGACAAACACCTTCTGAGAATCAGACTTGGCCTGCAAGACGTTGGCAACCTGGTTACAGTCCACGCCGTAAAGCCTCAAGTTTGCGTAGCCGTCCAACTGGGCTAGGTCGCTCTGGACCTGCGACAAGTCCTTGCAGCTTCCGTCCGAGTTGTAGGGACTGTAGGTGATACCCCTGAAGCCGGACGCACTGGCAGAGCCGGTGCTGGAAGCAGAGGCAGAAGCAGACGACGACGAGGCAGACGAAGGAGCCTGCGACGAGGAAGAGGTTGCAGCCTCAGAAGAGGAAGGGGCTGCGGCCGCTGAGGACGAGGCCGCGGCGGAGGACGAGCCAGCAGCAGTGGCAGTCACAGAGCTGGTTGGCACAGGAGCCGCACGGGAGATCGAGCTGGCAATCGTGGCACTGCTCAAGCCGGTGATGGCAGTGTCCAGAGTGGTGGGGCCCGCGGCACCGGTCACCACGACGGTGACTTTGTCCTCGACGGTGTTCGTGACGACAGCACGCTTGTGCCTGTGGTCGGCATGTTCCTTGTGCCCGTGGGCACCGGCTGGGGCGGCCATGGCCGCACTAGCCAACAACGAGGTGGCTGCGATTAAGTTGCTAACACGCATACTGCTAAAGATTGGATCGTTTGAGTGTCGAAAGAGAAAGAGCCTGAAATGAACGACTTAGTTGGGTGGTGGGTCTCTGTGTGTGAGTGGGTCTCTCTCTAGGAAGCTGCTTTCCGTACCAAACACTTCAAGAAGTCTACGTTTCGGGAGGGCCTGCTTTCCCGTCTACTAATATATAGCGATACCATGAAGCAATTCTCAAACGAGTATGCATGCAGACCTATCCCACAATTCGTCAACACGGCCCCAGAGCGCCACTGCAGGCCACGTACTGCTGCCATCAGGAGCTAAAAAAAAATTGCTCCTCTTAAAAACACCAATTGGTGCCCTGAGCCATGTTTTTTAATTTCCTGAAGAGGCGGTCTAACTTGGCCATATTACCGGCCAACATCGCTTCCTATAGGCATACTGTAGTAAAAACTGCGCTGCATATGGACACTACTGCAGGCCGCAGAGGAAACGAGTCTAGTCAAAGTTTCAAATCTGTCTGACGCGACACGAATATTTCCCAACAAAGTAAATATGCCATACCGTCGATAGAGATCTGGGTGCATACCCTTTTAGGAAGGCGGCGTACCTGCCGTGCGGCGGCATATTTTGCGATCCGCCCCTTTGTGGAGATGGGCTGAGCAGCGCAGCAGCCGAGGAGCTGGGCGGCTCGCTGCGCGGCCTCGGCGGCTATTCCGCGTGGCGGGCCGCCAGGGCGGTTTTCAGGGGCGGGCCTGCTGCCGCCGAGCTACGGCGCGCGCGGAAACTATATAAAGGGTGGCAAATGGGGAGTTTTATTCCTTTCCTCTCTTCTCCTCTGTACAAACAGAAGGAACAGAGAAAGAAAAAGGGCAGAGACAAGGTAAGGTACGGTATATAGTTGCCACCAGCACCGCAAGAGTATGGATGGCTACTCCCCGATATCTTTGACAGATATCGACTACCCTGCATGGTGCCAGGATGAGGAGGTGCCCGTGACCAAGGCGGAACTGCGGTGCATCTTCGACGACCTGGCACGCAAGTTCGGGTTCCAGCAGGCGTCCAAGGAAAACATGTACCACCATCTGCTGGCACAGCTGGACTCGCGGGCCAGCAGGACCACGACTCAGAACGCGCTGCTGTCGCTGCACGTGTCGTATATAGGCGGGGACCAGGCGAATTTCCGCAAGTGGTTTTTTGCCGCGCAGCTCGACCTGGACGAGGAGATCGGGTTCCAAAACATGAAATTGAGGGGCAAGTCGCGGAAGCGGAATTTCAAGCAGGCCAAGAAGCGTGGCACGTCGATCCAAGAGCAGATGGAAGAGTGGCAGGAGAGGGAGCAGGAGTTCATCAACAACCACCCCAAGATTGTGCTCACGCCGGAGCAGCTGAGGGACAAGAGCAATCTGAGGAGCGCCGACTACAAGTGGAGGCTCAAGATGAAGCAGCTGACGCCGCATGAGATGGCGCGCCAGCTGGCGCTGTACCTGCTGTGCTGGGGCGAGGCGAACCAGATCCGGTTTGCGCCCGAGTGCCTGTGCTTCGTCTTCAAGTGTGCGTTGGACTACGATGCGTCGACGCCGATGTGCGTGATGGAGGCGAGGCGTGGTGCGGCTGGCACTGGCACTGGCACTGACGCTGACGCTGCCACTGGTACTGCGGCTGGCACTGTGGCTGGCACTGCCGCTGCCGCTGCCAAAGGTCAAGACCCTAGTGATGTGGACGACGACGACGACGACGACAACCGCAACAAGAGCGCCGCCCCCGAGTTTACCTTTCTTCACGAGGTGATTGATCCACTGTACCATTTTTTAAAGACACAACTTTACAGGAAAAATTCCAAGGGCAAGTGGGTGCGCCGCCAAAACGATCACAAGAACATCATCGGCTATGACGATATAAACCAACTGTTCTGGTACCCGGAGGGGATCGAAAGAATCGTTCTCCATACGGGCGAAAGATTAGTCGACAAACGTCTGCAGGACCGATACCTACACTTGAAAGACGTCGAATGGGGGCGCGTCTTCTACAAAACGTACCGAGAAGTACGTAATTGGATGCACTGCCTCACCAATTTCAACCGGTTCTGGATCATCCATTTCGCGCCGTTTTGGTTTTTCACAAGTTTCAACTCCCCGACGCTCTACACCAAGAATTACGTTCAGCTGCTAAATAACCCGCCAACTTTACAGGCTCGACTGTCGTCGGTCGCATTGGGCGGCACCATTTCGTGCATTGTTCAAATTTTGGCCACATTTTTCGAGTGGAAGTTTGTTCCTCGTGAGTGGCCAGGTTCTCAACATCTGACCAAAAGAATGTGCGGGTTGATGCTGTGCCTCGTCATCAACGCCGCGCCCTCCATTTACGTGTTTGGGTTCTTCGAACTGGACGTGCATTCGAAATCCGCCTACATTATCTCGGTGATACAACTCATCGTGGCGGTGATTACTACACTGTTTTTCGCCATAAGACCGCTTGGCGGGTTGTTCGGATCCTATTTGAACAGGGGACGTAAAAAGAGAAGATACATATCTTCACAAACTTTCACTGCGTCTTTCCCCAAACTGTGTGGGCGTTCCAAATGGTTCTCCTACGGGTTATGGACCTTTGTGTTTTTGGCTAAATATATCGAATCCTACTTCTTCTTGACGTTGTCGCTGAGAGACCCGATAAGGGTCCTCTCTGTGCTCAACATGTCGAGATGTAAGGGGGATCAGATGTTGCACCGTTATTTTTGTCAATGGCAGCCTCGTATCACTTTGGGGCTCATGGTCCTGACAGATTTAGGATTGTTTTTCTTAGACACTTATCTTTGGTATATCATCTGCAACTGCATCTTTTCCATTATGCTGTCATTCTCGCTGGGAACATCGATCCTATCACCATGGAAAAACATCTATTCTAGATTGCCCAAAAGAATCTACTCCAAAATTTTGGCCACCTCAGAGATGGATATCAAGTTTAAGCCTAAGATTCTCATATCGCAGGTTTGGAACGCCGTCATAATTTCGATGTACCGCGAACATTTACTCTCGATCGAGCACGTGCAAAGGCTTTTGTACCAACAGGTTGATTCCATGATGATGGATAGGAGAACGTTAAAGTCTCCGACGTTTTTCGTGGCTCAAGATGACTCCACTTTTAAGACGGCCAATTTTTTCCCCTCGAATTCGGAGGCAAAGAGAAGAATCTCCTTCTTTGCCCAATCGTTATCCACGCCGATTACAGAACCGGTTCCCGTGGAATGCATGCCCACTTTCACCGTGTTGGTGCCGCATTACTCTGAAAAAATCTTGCTTACTCTCAAGGAAATTATCAAAGAGGAATCGTCCAAGAGTAAGATCACCGTCTTGGAATATTTAAAACAATTGCATCCCTTGGAGTGGGACTGCTTTGTAAGGGATACTAAACTGCTAAATATTGAAAAGGATGCAGTGGATCGCATATCAAAGGAACTTACCCAGACAAGCCGTAACAACAATGATCATGAAATTGCCTCCGGAGAGCGGCAACTGACTCAGCGCCAACATGGCACTGCTGCTACTGCTTCTTTCTCTTCCTCTTCCATTTGGACGGATCACAAAGACAGAGATCAGGAATCAGATTTGGTACAAAAAAAAATCAACGACTTGCCCTACTACTTCTTTGGATTCAGTAGCTCTGAATTTTCTTATACGTTGCGCACTAGGATATGGGCATCACTTCGAGCCCAGACGCTTTACAGAACGGTTTCCGGATTCATGAATTATTCCAAGGCAATCAAACTGTTATACAGAGTGGAAAACCCATCTATGGTACAGCTGTATGACGACAACGTGGAAGCATTGGAAAATGCGTTGGCCAATATGGCCAATAGAAAATTTCGTATGTTAGTGGCCATGCAAAGGTATACCAAATTTAACAAAGATGAAAGAGAGGCTACGGAATTGCTGTTAAAGGCATACCCTACCATGTGCATATCTTACCTTTGGGAAGAGAAAAAGGAGAAGCATCAACAACCATTTGATTTAGAATCAAAGGCAAGCAAAAGGGAAGAAGACAAAGACGACGACGATGACAATCAAGCCAAAACTTGCACTGTTGCAGATTCCAAACAAAATGACGATGTCGATGACGATGACGAGCCCATTTTTTATTCGTGCATGACAAATGGGTATGCAGATATCGACGAAGTCACCGGGTTAAGGAAGCCCATTTTCAAAATTCGTCTTTCCGGGAACCCCATATTAGGTGATGGTAAATCAGACAACCAAAACCATTCTCTCATCTTTTATCGCGGTGAATACATCCAGGTAATCGATGCAAACCAAGACAATTATTTGGAGGAGTGTCTAAAAATTCGGTCAGTGTTGAGCGAATTTGAAGAGTTAGACATGGAAAACACCATTCCTTACGTGCCCGGTATCGAATATGATGAGGAGGCACCACCGGTGGCCATCGTGGGGGCTAGGGAATACATCTTTTCGGAAAACATTGGTGTTCTTGGTGATATCGCGGCTGGCAAGGAACAAACTTTTGGCACTTTGTTTGCCAGGACCTTGGCGGAGATTGGTGGTAAACTGCATTACGGGCATCCAGATTTTTTGAACGCAATCTTTATGACTACTAGGGGGGGCTTATCGAAGGCTCAAAAGGGTTTGCATCTCAACGAAGACATCTATGCTGGAATGACAGCTGTTTGTCGTGGCGGGAGAATTAAACATAGCGACTACTATCAGTGTGGTAAAGGTAGAGACCTTGGATTCGGGTCGATTCTCAATTTCACAACCAAGATCGGTGGTGGAATGGGCGAACAAATGCTGTCTCGCGAGTATTACTATTTGGGAACTCAGCTTCCGATCGATAGATTTCTTTCCTTTTTCTATGCACACCCTGGATTCCATTTGAACAATATGTTCATATCGTTGTCGGTACAGTTGTTTTTCCTACTTCTGCTAAATTTGGGTGCTCTTAACCATGAGACCATCTTGTGCAACTACAACAAGGACATGCCCATCACCGATTTGGAAAGACCCATTGGTTGTTATAACATTCAGCCAGCATTGCATTGGGTCTCCATCTTTGTGCTTTCCATCTTTATCGTGTTTTTCATTGCCTTTGCACCGCTGGTCGTCCAAGAATTGTTGGAAAACGGAATATGGAGGGCCACTTCGAGATTTTTACATCACTTGCTCTCGCTCGCACCTCTATTTGAAGTATTTGTGTGCCAAGTCTATTCCAACTCCTTGCTTAGTGACATCACGTTTGGAGGTGCCAAATACGTCTCCACCGGTAGAGGATTTGCCATTACGCGAATAGATTTTGCCATCCTGTATTCGAGATTTGTCAACATAGCCGTGTACACTGGCTTCCAGGTGTTTTTGATGCTATTGTTCAGTACGGTGTCTATGTGGCAACCTGCGCTGCTATGGTTTTGGATTACTGTTGTTTCGATGTGCTTTGCGCCCTTCATCTTTAATCCTCACCAATTTAGCTTTATCGATTTTTTCATCGATTACAGAAATTTCATCCACTGGTTATCATCTGGCAACACGCAGTACAAAAGAGAATCATGGAGCAGTTTTGTGAAAACTTCGAGGGCAAGGTACACCGGCTATAAGAGGAAGACCATTAACGACATTTCGGAGCAAGATGGCAAAGATACGACAAAGGCCACTTGGGATAACTTATTCATGTCTGAATTGGTGATGCCATTTTTGGTACTGTTGTTCGACTTCAGCGCGTACATGTTCATCAACGCACAGACCGGTGTAGTCGATGCAACGGCTACGAATTCTGTTCTGCGTCTGCTAATTGTGACATTTCTCCCCATCTTATTCAACATGGTGGTACTGCTGATTTTGTTTTTCGTGTCGTTATTTGCGGGGCCACTGACCAACTTCTGTTGTCAAAACACTGGCTCTGTCATCGCAGCAATTGCCCATGCTCTCTCCGTGACAGTTTACTTGGTGAGTTTTGAGCTGATGTGGGTATTGGAAAGTTGGAATTTCGCCAGAACGTTAATCCTTTTAATCACTTGTATCAACCTGCACATTTTCATCTTTAAATGCTTCACCGTGTTTTGCCTAACAAAGGAATTTAAGAATGACAGATCTAATCTGGCATGGTGGACTGGCAAATGGTACAACACAGGAATGGGTTGGTCCGTTATCCTCCAACCGATACGTGAGTATTTTGTGAAAATCATGGAGGCCAGTTATTTCGCCGGAGATTTCTTTTTAGGTCATTTTCTGCTGTATATGCAGACACCTTTACTCTTTGCACCGTTTATCGAGTATTGGCATCCTATGTTACTCTTCTGGTTAAAGCCCACTAGTATCATAACCAGTAAAGTGATCTACAGTAAAAAGCAGAGGAGGCATCGCAACACAATCGTCAGAAAATATTTCGTGCTTTATTTCGTCATACTTGGGATTCTCTTGATCCTGCTGGTTGCTCCCTTTTCCGCGAGCAAAATGATGCCTGATTCGAATAAGTTCCTTGCGGGCACCCCGCTGGCTGGGGTGGCACAGCCCAACGCTCAGAATAACAATGACACCGGACCGAATGCGCCCACGACGATATTGACTACCACGCCACCAATGCCCCAATTTAGAACGGTGCCATGAGCGTGTCCGCACCGCACCGCGTCGTGTTCCGTGCTGTGCTGTGTTATGCTGTGTTATGCGGTGCCATGATGCGGTGATTCGATGCAAAAGGAAAAGAGATTTTCGGTTGTCCCGCGCTTCTTGTGTTTTGTTTTGCGACGCTTCAACGCGAACGACACGAAATTTTTTTGCTGCTTTTTTTGGAAGGGCGGAAAGTAAAAAAAAAAAATTTACAACGGGTTAGAACGAGAAAAAATACATGCTGGGAAGCTGTACTGCGATTTCTGAGCTGGGTTCTTTAATAAAAGTAATTTTGGCGGTTTCTATCCCCCCAAATCTGGTAATTCGTGAATGTATCACAAGCCTCGCCCGTCATTATCTTTGGTGTCTGTGTTTGCGTGTGCGTGTGCGTGTGTGTGTTTTGATTTTATTGCGTACTTCAAAGCTTGGCAGAAATTCATTTATATACCCGACCTATTCTCACTTTCTCCCCTCCTTCCAAATGGTGACTGTAATCGTTTTACGCTCTATCTTTTTACTTTCACTTCTCTCAAAACCCACCAGAGAGCCCAGTGTCAATCTCATTATAATACTAATGTTATTTAAGACGTTGTCGACCCTCGCACTTGGTGCGCTTTATGGAGCTACCGGAGCCGTTGCTAGCGGCACCAATCTACCAGCCATTGAGGTTGCCGGTAACAAATTTTTCTACTCGAACAACGGTTCGCAGTTCTACATCAAAGGTGTTGCTTACCAAGCTGACGCCGCCAACTCATCTAGCTATGACACCATTAATGACCCATTGGCCGACTACAGTTCGTGTTCCAGAGATATCCCATATTTGCAAAAGCTTCAAACCAACGTGATTCGTGTCTACGCCGTGAACACGAGTTTGGACCACACTGATTGTATGGAAGCTCTAAGTGACGCTGGTATTTACGTCATTGCCGATTTGTCGAGCCCTGCTGAGTCTATTGACAGATACGACCCTACTTGGACCATTGATCTATACGAACGTTACACCAGTGTGGTGGATTCGTTTGCCAACTACACTAACGTGTTGGGTTTCTTTGCCGGTAACGAAGTGACCAACAACGCCAGTAACACCGATGCATCTGCCTTTGTGAAAGCTGCCATCAGAGACGTGAAGAGCTACATCAAGGACAAGGACTACAGAGACATTCCTGTCGGTTACTCTTCGAACGATGATTCAGACACCAGAGTTGCTATGGCTGACTACTTTGCCTGCGGTGACACTGATGTGAAAGCTGATTTCTACGGTATTAACATGTACGAATGGTGTGGTAACTCCACCTATCAGAAATCTGGCTACGCGTCGAGAACTGAGGAATTCAAGAACTTGTCGATCCCCATCTTCTTCTCTGAGTACGGTTGCAACGCCGTCCAGCCCAGAGAGTTCACCGAAGTTCAAGCTCTATACGGTGACAACATGACTAGTGTGTGGTCTGGTGGTATCGTCTACATGTACTTTGAAGAGACCAACAAATACGGTCTAGTCAGCATCGATAACGACAAGGTCAAGACTTTGACTGACTTTGACAACTTGTCGAAAGAGATGGCCAAGATCTCTCCAAGCTCTGCCAAGAACTCTTCCTACACTGCTAAGAGCACTTCTCTATCTTGCCCAGCTACGGGCAGTTACTGGAGTGCTGCCACCAAATTGCCACCAACCCCAAGCAAGGACCTATGTACCTGTATGGAGGATTCCTTGTCCTGTGTTGTGAACAGCGACAAGGTCGATTCGGACGATTACAGTGACTTGTTCAGTTACATTTGTCAGCACGTGGACTGTTCTGGTATTACTGGTAACGGTACCAAGGGTACTTACGGTGCTTACTCTTTCTGTTCTGCCGAGGAACAGTTGTCCTTCGTCATGAACTTGTACTACGAGAAGAATGGTGGCAGCAGCTCTGCCTGTGACTTCAGTGGTTCTGCCTCTTTGAAGTCTGCCACCACCAAGTCTTCGTGCACTGCTGCTTTGAGCCAGGTTGGTAGCTCTGGTCTAGGCTCTACTAGCACCAGCGGTTCTGGTTCTTCTTCCACTGGTTCTAAGAGCAAGGGTGACTCTTCCTCTAGTTCTTCATCTGGTTCGAGTAGCAAGGGTGACTCTTCTTCGAGCTCCAAGAAAAGCTCGAGCACTGCCAGCACCAAGGAGAAAAACTTTGCCGCTGGTTCTAAGGCCAGTTTGTCCCAAGTTATCTTGTCTTTTGTTGCCACTTTGGGTGTGGTTGCCGGCGCTGGGTTTGCCTTGGCTTGAGTTAATCCGGGGGAGGATTAAAATGTAACTCTTATCGTATTAGTTTTGTTTTTTTTTTTTTTTTCTTCAAAGGTAAGTTAGAGTTTTTTACAGTGAAAAGAAAAGAAGAAATGTATATTATAAAAATAACGAAAAAATATAAGAAATTTGAAAGAAAGGTGCCATTGAAATTCAAAGCCGTTGTGAAAGGCAATTTTAATTGATGTAGATTACATTGTTTATGGGATTGGAGAAGCCGTTTTATTTGTCTATAAATTCTTTTTATTTACTGTCTGTAATCATAAAAATTTCATTTAGCGCTACGGGGTCCATTGTAGCTGCCCTCTTTTGTTTTATCCACCTGGAACGCGCAGACAGCCTGCTCGTCTCTGGAGCCGGAGAGGCGTCCTTGAGTTTATCCTTTACATGCTTGTGTTTGTGCTTTTTGTCCTGCTCCGATGTGCCTTTCTTTTCCTTCTTTGCCTTTTTCTCTTTCCTCTTCTCCTTCTTCTCCTTCTTGGCCCTCTTTTCTTTCCTCTTGTCCTTCTTCTCCTTCTTATGCCTCCTGCCCTCCTCCTCGTTCTCTTGGGCAGGCCTCTTGTTGGACTCGGTATTCGAGTACTGCCTCAACGTGCGCGTCTCCGGATCCCACGTACTCGACAGCACCTCTCCCTTGACGAAATGAACCCCCCATTTCCCGTTGATGACTCTATCCACACGCTGTCTCTCCAGCTCCTGCGACACCTGCTCCTCTTTGCCGTTCAAACGCCCCAGCAGCCTCTGGAACACGTCCAGCCCGGCGCACCCATCGCTGTCCAGCTCATCTTTGGCTCCCTGGCGCCTGGTCTTGGCGCCCAGTCCCAGGTTGTCGTCCTTGATCGACACCCTGATGTGCGTGCTCGCAGAGTCGTGTGGCATCATGCCCAGGCCCATCCCGGGTTTCCAGCCGAATTTCTCCAGCATCTGGTGGCCAAACTTCGAGGTGTCATTGCTCCACGCGGTGTTTCTCGGATCAAGTCCGAACCGTTGCTTGACTTTGGCAGCGCCCAATCCCATGTTTCTCCACAACTATTGCCGGTTTATCCAGTATTTCTCTACCTTCGACCTCTCGACCTCATCGCGATGAGCTAGGTGCTTTCTGCTTTTTTTTTTTTTTTTCTCAGTTGATTTTTTTTTTTCGGTCTTTGTCACGTTGAAAACCACACAAAGCTGTTCTGTTCCGCACAGCAAAATGGAGTGATCTGCTGCTAATCCCAGCCCAAATACAGGTGGTACCCTTCTTGTGTGGATCTCACTAGGGCTCCACGTAGCGTGTACTGGACCACCCTTTATCATCCAACTTGTAATTTGAGGATCTTTCTCCCCTTTCCCCTCTCGCCGGTGAGGGATCCCAGCAGATATAAAAGGGGACGCTGGCATCTCCCAGGTTGCTGTAGCTGCGACGCATCCTTTACAGCCACCAGCAACGTTTTATTCGGTATAGTACATACAGCACACAATGTTTTTCACACAGATTTTGAGAGCCTCTGCCTCCTTCACACGTAACCAGGCCGCTAGATCAGCCGGCGGCCGCCAGAGCCACCCATGGGCTCTATCCGAGACCAAGAGGCTGGCGAGCGACGTGCTGGGGTGGGTCGGCACGATGTCGGTCGTGTTGCTCTGGCCAAAAGCCGTGGAGATGTCGTCGTCGCACCACGGCGTGAGCCCAATCGGCCACTGAAATGTGTTTATGCGTATGATAAAAACGAGTAGTACTATGTTATATATATATACTATGTATATGTGATTTTTTAATATTCTCTGTGAGCATTAGTTGTGTGTGAGTCGCGGTAGACTAGCTGGAATTGGGGCGGGCCTTGGGCCCCCAGTTCTTTGTAGGGTTCTCCTGGTATCTGACCATCTTGAGCTTCCGCAACGACTCCACCTGGCCGCTCTGCTCGTTGGGTTCGAAGGAGAGCTTGCCGAAGTCGTAGTCGCCCAGCCAGTCGGGCATGCGCGACAGGATGCGGTGGCCCACCGTGGACTCCTTCAATCTAGCCGGCTTGCGCCCATCGACGGCGTCGCTCTGCGAGACAACGTACCAGATGGCCTCCCAGGGAGCGTCTGTCTTGAGTGAGGAAGGCTGCGCGTGCGTGAGCGAGCAGTGGTACCCCAGGGAGCCCAGGCCCGCGACTATCTTCTTGAGCGGAGGCACCTGTAGCTTCAAGATGGACGACAGGTGGTTGGGGCTGAAGTAGAAGGGCGAATCGGACAGCTCGCTCTTGGCAAGCGTCAGCATGCCCTCGATGCGTCGCCTGGTGCCGTAGGTGTGGTCGTCGTGCCGCGCATTGACCTTGAGTACCTCGTCGATGAATTCTGCGTTGTGCAGCGGGCCGCCGTACATGGGGCCCGCTAGATGGTAAGTGCCGCCGCAGAACTTGCACTTGGTGTCAACCGGCGGTCCCTGGGCCACCGAGAACTTGCGGATGGTCTTGTTCTTCTTGGTGGTCCTGTCGCTCGCGCGTCCCAAGCGCTGGTGGTGATACGAGCCGCACTGCGAGCAGTGGTAGGTGATCATGGTGTTCGACTGCAGGTTCTTGACCTCGATGGGGCTGGTACGCACCCTGACGAATACACGCACGTAGAAATCGATGCTCAGACAGAGCAGAGGCTCCACACACTTCTTGTACTTGGCCGCCGACTGGTTCAGAAGGTTGATCACTAACCTGAGAGCGCTCTCGTGCGTAGACTCGTGGGAGACCATATTGACACCGCCGTAGAGCGCATAGCACTTCTCAGGGTACCCATTGCCTGCGAGCACCGATAGATCGGTGCACGTAACCAACATCAGGCCGCCATCCTCCACCGTCTGCAAAGCGGAATCCACAAACGGCGTCACGGTGCCGTACGGGTCGAGGTCCACTACGTGGTACCGGTTGTTGTGCGCCTTGTTCCTGTACATGAGGACGTTGGCATCGTCCGTGTTGGGTTTCACCAAGTTCTCGACGTGGTTGAACTCTGCGTTGCGCCTGATCGACTCGACGGCCTCGGGTAGCAGATCGTTAGCGAGAACCTCTTTGACGTGCGGGATCTCTCGCGCATACCTGATGGCTCGCAATCCCGTGGCGGACAAAGCCTCGAGGATTTTGATGTAAGGTGTCGCATCCTCCGCTTCCTCGCGGTCGTCGACGTCCTCCTTCTCTTCGACCTTTCTGCGCTTACCTTCGGGTTCCTCACTCGCTTCTGCGGCCTTTCTGCGTCTTCTCCTAGAGTTTCTCGACGGCTGTCCGTACATGCGGTCCCATGCCTTGATGCAGCAAACACTCAGATCCCTGTTAAACTGTTGAACTGGGTTGTAAAAGACGGTGTCTTTCTTGGGGAACAGAATCTCTGCCTTGCCTTCTTTGACGATATTGTAATCTTCCGGGTTGATCAGGTTTGGCGCAGTCCCAGTAAGCCTGCCCTTCAAATGCTGCAGTGCCGCTCGAAGCATCTTAGTCCTCTTTGTTCTGCCGCTGTTTGGCCAACTTTTTGATTTTTTTTTTTTTTTTTGGTGATGAGTTTAGCTCATCGACGTCAAAGTTTGGCCAACTTGAGTTGAAAATTGACTGAAAAAAAAAAAAAAAATACACACTTTGGAAACGAAACTGACAAAAGTTATCTGTTTGGCTGCACACCCTTTCGTCAGCTTGCCATGCCTCCCAAAGGTTGGAGGAAAGATGCACAGGGCAATTACCCAACTACTTCTTATATTAAGGAGCAGGAAAGCGTTACGATCCAAGACCTCCTCTTCATCAAAAGCGTCATAACTCACCTGGCCAAAGATGTGGATCATGGTGATAAAAAGATGATGATTAACAAGGACGCTATACTAGCGCTGCAGCGCAGCGCTACCGTATTTGTCAACCACTTGCTCATGTTTGCAAGGGAGATTGCCAAGGGGAATGATCGCAAGAGCTGCAACATTAACGACGTGCTGGATGCGCTGGACCAAGTGGGATTCGGAGGTTTCAAAACAATTCTGTCAACCAAGATGGTGGATTATCAAAGAGCGGTGGAACTGAGAAAGATCAATAGAAATAGAAGGCCCGTGCCATTGAACAACCCACAACAACCGGAAACTAACCCGATGCCAGACGCTGGACAGCAGCAAGCCATTGCATCGCACTCCGATACCGCAACGCTGCCTGACACCGCAACGCAGCCTGACGCCGCAACGCAGCCCGATACCGCACCGCAGTCAGACGACGAAGAAGTGTCAAACAAGTCGAGACGAATTGACCACTCCTAATGCTACGTATATTGAAAAAACAGAAAAAAAAAAATAAGAATGGAGTGAGAATGAGAATGAGAAACCAACAACAATAAACTTATAATTTCGTTAAAATTTCGTAACACCATCTGCATTTTATCGTATGTAAAAGAACATGATAACGGCCCCGACGCAGAGGATGGTAGTGAAAATCAACAAAGTGATTCCCTTGGCGCGGTGCCACCACATGCGCTGCTTTATCCGGCTCGCCTTCCTCTTGAAAGTGTGGCTGTTGCTATTCAGCTGCGAAGTCTTATCCGCGAGCAGCGACAGCCTCTCCTGACGCTGCAGGAATTTATCAATGTTGTCGTTCATCACTCGGAATATGTCCTCCAGGTCTGACTCGGCCCCGTCGCCATGGCCACTGCTTTCCCTGTAGGACGCCAGCTCCTCGTGAAATCTGTCCAGCACCTCACTGATGTTCTTCTGCAATTGCTCGTCATTCGTAGCCACGGGCTCCTCCTTCAGCTCGCTCAACAGCCTTATGGGCAAGATCTTGGGCACTGACGTCCTGGTGAAACTCAGCAGCACAATCAGGCCCTGACCGTCCTGGGGACTCACTGTGGTATAGTAGCAGTCGTACCCATCGATCAGATGAAGGGACAGCTTGGTCACTTTGTTGCCCTGGACGGGCACAACTTTCGGTAGCACCATATCGTGCGTCAGCCTCTGGAACAACTCTTTTGAGCCTGCAGACGCCCCGACCGACCCGTAGCTGGAACTGTCATCGTCAACCTGTTGGAAACAGCTGGCTAGACACTTTTCGTTTTGTATCACTTCGACGTAAGACACTTGGAATCGTTTCATAAGCATCCTGCGGTTCTCTAAAATGCTGGTACTGCAATCTTTACGTGTGGAATCCACCTCTCGATTGTTGAATAAAGGCCTAGTTTTACTAACAAAGGATACTTCTTTTTCCCCCTTTTTGAAAGTTAAGAAAGGAAGATGAAAAAAGCTTAACTGAAAAAATGAAAAAATATAAAAAAAAAAAAAAAAAAAAAATTTTAATGCAGTCAAGATAAAAAGAGGCTTGTGTCATTAGTATTATTGTTATTATTACTACGATATAAATATCATGCTATGTACAGTTGTGCTATCATGAGACAAAGCGGGCATCACACCATCCTTTGACGACGTATTGGACGTCTGGTTTGCCCGCTCCAATCTTGAGGGTGCCACAGGGCCTCAGCATAGTGCTGCTTTCTTGCCTAATCCACGGCTTGACATCTGAATCCAGCCGTAGCAGAGACCCCTGGCGACCCTGTGTAGGCATCTGCGTGAGCAGAAACCTCTTGTTTTGCGGAATGCCCTCGCCGTACAAGTCCTGCCGCTGCGGAGTGACCATCTCAGTCCAGAGCTTCTTTCGGGTGGCCAGGGCAAGGCGTATCGCCTGGCTCGATGCATGCGGTGTCGAGACGTTTATGCGCCTGAGGTCCTCGTACGTCAGCTGTTTGAGTAGAGTTTCATCGATGTTGATGTGCGGGAGCGTCTGCCCGAGCCGTGAGGACGTCTCGATGGCGTACAGCTTGAGGAAATGCGGGTTCAGACCCGGCTGTCGAGGCCTCCGGTCTGGGAGTACTATGGATGGTGAGCTGGACGTGGACGCCGAGTCGGGCCAGGCCTCGAGCTCGCACAGTTCCTGGCAATAGGATCTCCTGCGTGTGTGCTTGGGACGCTCGTACAGCGGAGGGTACGGCTCGAGTTCGTGCGCCTCAAACTCTGTCTCCAGGTCGAGGTCTTGCAGATGGTATATTTGTGGCACGCCCATGGGGAGGTGGCCCGTGGTGGCCTGCAGTGGGTCGTCAAGAAGCCGCTTCTTGCGCTGCACGTAGTGCGGGGGACTGACGCCCACCTGGGATATTACCGACTTCATGGAAGGTGATACATGCGATGCGTGCGATGCGTGCGATGCGTGCGATGAGGCATGCGATTTGTGCGATGAGGCATGCGACCTGTGTGATGCGTGCGATGGTGCATGCGACGCGTGTGACGTGTTGGGCCCCTGCCTGGAGTGTCTAGCGTGCTCCAGCTTGCTCGTCGACGGCTGCGGCGGCGATGGCGACGTCTGGTGCTGCGAGTACGTCCTGGCGAGCTGAGACCTGCCCCTAGGCCGGTGCAGCGAGTATTTGCTGGCGTGCGGTCCACATGAAACTGGGTTGAGCAGCATGAAGGGTTGGTGCTGGCCTTCTTAACAGACGAAGATGCGCTGTGATGAGCTTCTTGTTGGTCAAATAGAGGTAGATGATCTGCGCCGAGAACAAAACCGAAGTGATTTTATCCGGGTAATAGCCAAAATGGTCGCGATGGCACTGTACAGTCCGACGTTAATTGAAGAATCCGCTACTGCCTGGCTGCTTCCGTTTGGATAGTGACCTCGGGAATATTCTCTGCTCTGCTTTTGTTGTTTTCGTCTGCTAGCTTTGTCTGCCAGACTTGTCCTGTATATTGTGCCTTTATATGTAATAGCTATAGATAGCAGCGCCAAGCAGGAAAAAAAAAAAAAAAAAATATATATATATATATAACTATGAAGTAAAATAAAATAATATAATATAGATTTTTTAGTGACATCAAGGGCTGTCAGATCTTTGCCCTTTGAGAGCGTAGCTAGCTAGACACGCAACTTTTTGCCATCTCTTTTTTTTTTTTTTTTTTATTATTATTATTTTATTTTAGCCAAGCTCATGCGCTTTCACCTCTATGAAGCTTAGCCCGGCACGAAAATAGTGCCCGTGTGTCTGATCCTTCAAGGCGCGGAGGCTCAGCTTTCCTTGAATATTTCTGGTGAGTATTCACGGCATTGTTTGGGCAGAGCTTTTGATTGTCTTGTTGGGAAATGGGCAGGTTGTTGGGTCGCGTCAGAAGTCTTGCAGACATGGCAAAACGTAAAAATGTTTCCTCCCAGGCGTCAACATATTGTATTACTGTCGCCAGCACACAAACAACAGGATCCCGTCACGCTAGATACTACAGAGTTCCAATTCCACTCAAAGGTGGAGGCAGAATGCTACTCACTCTGCGCTGGTGCTAGATCCGTCAGACCATGCCCCGAAGAAACCATCCGACCTTTAGCTACATGTATAGTTATACGTATTTTTTTTTTCCGGCGTTAAAAATCAACCAATATACATGAATTACGGAATATGCTACTGGCTGTATCCTGTGGAAGCCATTTCTCTATAATATAATTTCTATTTCAAACGTCATTAGAAGCACCGTCTTCTGCTGTATAAGTTGCCGGTGTTGCGGATTCAGATGGAGTGGCTGACGCAGTGGAGGCCGAGGCGGACGGTGCTGCTGTCCCGATAGTGTTTGAGTTCGGGTTCGATGGAAAAGGTGAGTTTAGCGCTGACCCCGTGGTGAACGTGCCATGAACTGGCGTGTGTGACACGGACGGAGTGGTAGCATTGACAGCAGCTAGGCGGCGTTGCTCGCGTTCCTCGCGGTGCCTTCTCTGCTTACTTCTCACCGCTGACAGTTCCTTCGGGAAACTGTCCCTCAATTGCCGCTCCAGGTCGTGCACACACCACGAACAGACAAAGGTGCCCGTCTCACCTAGCGGGCGACGCTTGTCTGTAGGTCTGAGGTAATTAGGTTCTCCTGGAGCCTCTACCGAAGCGGCAGCCGCAGCATGGTCCGGGACGGCTGCACGCCTACTAGAACGTCTGCTTGCCAGAACCGGCGCGTGCCCGACCTGCACTAGGCCATAGTCGCGAGCCGTGGTAGGTACGTCACGCCCAATGGTACTGCCCAGTATCGCCAGCAGTTGCGGCGGCTGGCAGTCCCAATGTTGCCACGTGAGGCACATTTCACAACAGACCAGCGAGCTACGAGATAAAAGGTCCGAGTGCTCCTGTTCTTCTTCAGCGCTGTTTATCCACAGAGGTTCTTGATCAGGTTCTCCGGGACACTCAAAGACCCACTTTGCATCGTCTGCCTCCTTCGCCACACCGCGCACCACATCCTCCTCCGTTATGCAGCACGGCAGTGGCAACTCGGCGGGTTCCTCATCCATTGCCTGGCGTGAAGGTGCCGGGCACAACTGCTGAACGTAGCGTGATCCCCTCCGAAGCACTTGAAGATCGTCAAGAGTCAACTCAGGCCATTGGTTCAGTGCGCTGTCATAGTCCGAGGGGCTTGTTGGCTGGGCTCTTATAATCCTCGAGTCCTTTTCGAAATTGGACCACAGTTGGGTCCACAGAAGATCTTCCAGCTTCTTCTTCTGCCTTGCAACCAGCCGGTGTCTCTTGCGGAGATGTTGATCTCTTGAGTCCAATCTGTCCAGCCACTCGCTTTCCAAGTCACGCTGACGCACCTGCTCCTCTCGAGCCACGAGCCTGGACGACCTTTTCCTACGAGTGAGCAACTCTTGCATCTCCTGTTCCTTTTGACGGTGTTGCAGCAGTCTGCGAGAGTAAAGCTGGTGCTCCACATACACGTTAACCAAGTCCGAATAGTCCACGTCGGGGCAAGACTCGCCCTGCACATGCCGCTCCACACATTGGACAAATTCCTCCCAATCTTTGGTCACTACCTCGTAATCGACAGTGACAGCCTGCAAGTAGCGATCGATTTCGGCGCCGTAGTCTAGATGCATCACTTCGAACCCCATGTTGTCACCGTCGCGGAGCGTCACGGTGCAGTTGCGCAGTTTCAAGGGAACATGCAGCTTCTCTACAGGATCCTGCCGCACACTCTTGCGCACAAGCACACCCACGTTGGCCAGCGCTAACAGAGGATCCGATTGTCCGTCCTCCTGCTCTTCTTCATAAATTACGGGCTCGAAAAGCTCCGAATTGGCTACCAGATAGTTCCGAAACGGCAGATTCCTGCGTTCGATCACCCTAATCATCGCGTAAAGTTCTTGAAATTGCTCCACCAACGACAGCTTACCAAACGGCTTCGTGTGCCCCTGGCCCAGGTAGTGCGCGGCCAGTTCGTCCCAATCCTTCAGCTTGACGCTTCGACTATTGGCCACCTGTTTCAGCACCTGCCACCGTATGGTGTCCCATAGAGCAGAGTCCTCAGCCAGGCCCGCTAGTTCCTGCAGCAGCAGCTCCTCATCAAACTTGACGTCTCTCCACAACGGCTTGAAAGTGTCCACGTCCCCAGCATAGCTAACGGTCACAAAGGAATCACATACCTTGTACAGCCAGCTCACCACAACATGATATGCCCAGCTCCCGAGCAACTCTCCTCCCACTCGCTCTCTGGCGCTGAACATCATCGGCTCCGTAGGCCTTAACTTGTACCATTGCACCAGCGTTTCCTCCGAACAGAACCTTTGCCAAGCGGGTCGCTCTGTTTCAGGTTCCAAACTAGCACTCACTGCCCTCCTACCACGCTTCCCAGACATAACAAAAGCCCACTGCAACGTCTAATTGGGTCCTGAAGCGTTCTTCAAGGCGTGTAAACCATGTTTAATTCTTCCAGATCCGTTCGCTGTGATTATAAGCATTACCCGTACCAGCAATTTTTTTCTCTGACATGAAAAGAGAAAGGGAGACGTGTGTATGAATCAAAGCACTGCTTTAAAGAAGGGAGGCTAATAGAGGAGTTGTAACAGCAACTGGACCACTGTGAAGAATTGAGAGGCTCTCAGGGCGGATACAGTGTGGAAGATACACAGTATAGGATTTTTCCCTAGTCCTTGCGAACGTTATCCTGTCAGTGAGACAGCGGTTTGTGGAAACTAGATTGGTGAGTTGAAGGTCGCTATAGGGTTCGAAAAGAGATAACGGAGGTTGGGATGCCAAGCACAACAGATTATCACGTTAACAGTGAGTTTAGAATCGGTAATGGCGAGTCAGGCGCGCCCAGCGGCGGCGTTCCGGCGCCCACGAGCGTGGCACCTGCCACGGCGAGAATGATGGGCAAGATGCAGGCTCAGCACCCCCATCAGCCTTCGCCGCTGATGCCACCGGTGGAGATCACAGACACGAGTGACGAGAAGTCGTTGGCGGAGGCTCGCCAGCAGCAGCGGCAACTACAACAACAACAACAACAACAACAGCAGCAGCAGCAGCAACCGGTTCAATCACAACATTCTGAGAAGAGCTCTAGAAGCCATTTGATGGACCCAAAGCAGTTTCATCGCAAGGCGCTCGGCGACTGGGATTTTCTCGAGACAGTCGGGGCGGGTTCCATGGGCAAAGTCAAAATAGCGAAACACCACTACACGAACGAAATCTGCGCTATAAAAATAGTGAATCGGGCGACAAAGGCGTTCCTGCATAAGGAGCAGCAGCTCCCACCACCCCAAAATGAGCAGGAAGCCATGGAGAGGCAGAAAAAGCTGGAAAAAGAGATTTCACGCGACAAAAGAACCATCAGGGAGGCATCGTTAGGCCAGGTGCTATACCACCCGCACATATGCAGGCTCTTCGAGATGTGTACCATGTCTAACCATTTCTACATGTTGTTTGAATACGTTTCTGGCGGGCAGTTGCTAGACTACATTATCCAACACGGCTCGCTGCGGGAACATCATGCCAGAAAGTTCGCCAGAGGCATCGCCAGTGCTCTGCAGTACCTACACGCTAACAACATCGTGCACAGAGATCTCAAGATCGAAAACATTATGATCTCGACATCTGGTGAAATCAAAATCATTGACTTTGGACTTTCGAATATGTTTGATATTAGAAGGCAGCTACATACTTTCTGTGGATCGTTGTACTTTGCCGCACCAGAATTACTCAAGGCGTCACCGTATGTGGGACCCGAAGTGGATGTTTGGTCTTTTGGCGTGGTACTGTATGTTCTAGTATGCGGTAAGGTACCCTTCGATGACGAAAATTCGAGCGTACTTCACGAAAAGATCAAGCAAGGTAAAGTGGACTACCCACAACATCTGTCCATCGAGGTCATATCCTTGCTATCCAAGATGCTCGTAGTGGATCCGAAAAGAAGGGCGACTCTGAAGCAAGTAGTAGAACATCACTGGATGATCAGGGGTTACGACTTCCCTGCCCCATCCTATGTGCCTAACAGAATCCCCATGACCCCAGAGATGCTTGACGTGAGCGTAGTCAAAGAAATGTTCCGCCTTGAGTTCATCGACGACATCAACGAAACTATGAAGTTTTTGCACGCCATAATAACTGAAGATGCTTATTTACAACTTTCAAAGCAATACTGGGCCCAATTGAGCTCATTAAATGGTAAAAGTATCACAGCTAGCAATGAAATGAATGGCACCAAAAGTATTGAAGTCACCGAAGCAAACACGAACGGTGCTGTCCTTGATAAAGCACATACTGCGGACAAACTATACAGTCCTTCGTTCACAGGAACGGCCTTTGAGGACCCAACGAGGGCGTATCATCCATTGCTTTCTATATATTATTTGGTGGATGAAATGTTGAGACGTAAAATGGCCAAACTACAAAAGAGACAGCAACAGCGTGAGCAGGCAATGGTGCAGCAAAGGAAATTGGAACAACCGGTAGAAGTACAATCTCAGTATGCTGGTTTATCTCCCAACGGAAAGACATCGTACACAGATAGTACAAAGGCATCTAGTGCGGGCAGCTCTGCAGTACCGCCACCGCTAGTACCTCCACTCATGGTACAAAAATCTTCAAACAACAATAACAATAAAAATAACAACAGGCAAAGACCTCTGCAGGTGCTAGTACCACCAAAGCTAGCTATGCCCGAACAAGCTCACACCTCCCCCACAACTAGGAAAAGCTCTGACGTTCACAATGAAGCAGATTACGTGCTATCTCCTATTCCTCAGTCGAACGATTATCAACAGCGCAGTGCTTCGCCAACTTCATTGGATGCTCAGGATAGATCCAAATTCGGCAGTCTATTCAGGAAGCTGTCTCAACGCCGCACGCCTCACCAGCCGCAACAAGACCAACCTGGAGAATATCAGCAGCAACGCTCTCCCATTCAAACATCCCCCGATGCAAATAACAAGGCTCCAAAGATGCACTCCCGCGCAGTCTCAGAAAGTGTTTCTGCTTCTATGAGAGTTCCCGGTTCCGTTCCGACATCAATTCCAGGTGTCAATGATATACCGATTAGCATGCCTGCTAGATCTGCTTCTCAAAAGCAGAATTCTGCCTTGCCTGCCTTACCAGTAAATGCAGAAACTTTATTACAACAGCAGCGAGAGAGAGAAGTTGAACATAACATGGGCAATTTGAAACTTGATACTAATGTTGCAACTGAGCCACAGGGCGATAAACCTGTGATCATCACTGATGTTCCTTCAAATGACGATAACAGGCCATTACCTCCGTTGAATGTTGCCAAGGGACGTAAACTACATCCAAGTGCAAGGGCTAAGTCCGTGGGACATACGCGTAGAGAGTCGCTCAAGTTCGTTAGACCACCCGTACCTGCATCAGTTAATCCACAACATGTCAACGAAACGGGCTTCTTGGAGTCCAGCAGAGGTGCTAAAGAAGGGACATCAAATGGTAATGCTGCGCTAAATGCCACACCACCTGGAAAATCCCAAGTCGAGAGTGCTGGTAACACTGCGATTGAAAAAGAGAGCGATGAGGAGCTCACTGATGAAGCTGTCTTGGAAGAAGCTTCGAAAGCACCACCAGGGTCTATGCCCTCCATTGACTACCCTCGCTCACTATTTTTGAAAGGGTTTTTCTCAGTACAAACCACATCTTCAAAACCATTGCCTATTGTAAGATACAAGATCATCTCGGTATTGAAGAAAATGCACATCGATTTCAAAGAAGTCAAGGGCGGATTTGTTTGCATACAGACTTTTCCGCAGGATAGATTAGATGATGTCCCATCAGAGGTACCGCAAGATACAGAGCAGCAACAATCACAAAATCAACATCTGCAATTGCCAGGAGGAACGATGGAAAACACCCACAGGAGACAATTTTCTGCATCCCGTAACAGCTCTTTCAAGCGTCAAGAGTCAGTAAGACGTGCTCAACCTAATATTCCTGCCACGCCACTAGCTGCAAGCCACCATGAAAGAAACATTTCGATTGTCGCTTCCCCCACACCTAATAACGCCTCTGGGGAAATGTCTTCAGCTTCTTTGGAATCTGTCAACCAAGATGATATACTGACAACTTCAAGAGCCCAGGACATGAACAAGATTGAAAAGGAGGCAGAAGATGTCACGGGAACTAAAGAAAAACCACCAGTCAAATTCGAAATACATATTGTTAAAGTTCGCATAGTCGGCTTGGCTGGTGTTCATTTCAAGAAGGTTTCAGGCAATACCTGGCTATACAAAGAATTGGCCACAGATATTTTAGAGAGGCTGAACTTATGAGCTCGGGTTCTAGTTTTTTTTTTCCTATTTTTTTTTTTAGGTTTTTTTTTTTTTTAAATTTTTTTTTTTTCGAATTGTTGGCATTTCATCAGAAAATATTCACTTCATTCCTTCAGTTTGTCATTGAGTTTCCCGCTCATTTATTTAATGTATATACGCAAGATTATAGAACATTCTTCTCATGAGTTCGATCCGCTTCTTCTATCATCATCCTTCTTCACATTGGAATCTCGAAGTAGTGATTCCAAACTCTCGTTTGCCCGCAAGATTAGTCTAATGTCCTCCACTATAAAGTTCAATAATGTATGTTTCGGTATTCTTTTGTCACTGCTCGGCTTTCCCACCCTGTGCCCATGACCTCTCGGATACCTAGTCATACCTATCAACTGGTCAAATGTCTTTTTGATCTGATTTCGCCTAATCCTTTCGATTTCAACATGTTTCCACTTCTTGACCTTGCTTGGATTGTCCTGTATTTCTGGCGGAATGTCTGAATCCGCAAGTGTTATCTCCGGGATCTCCACAGGCGGGGGATGATACGAGAAATCCTCCAAAGGGGGTGAAAGTGCTTCTCGTCCCCATCCCTGCTCATCCCATCCTGTGACGTTGTTTTGGGACACCAAACTGTCCAGAAAATGCTCGATGGCGTTGGATTCATACACACTCAGCAACTGCGGTCTCCTACTCGGGTCGTTCGCAGAATCGAGATGTTCGTGTTGTGTTTCCTTCCGAGAGCGTTCGGGTGATTCTTGATGATGCCAATATTGCTGGTGCTGACGTTGCATCTCCGGCAGCTCATTCTGATCAGTCTGATTCAAGCCAAATTGCTCCCCATCTGCTTTTTCCAGACTCCCAAAGCCCAGCTTTGGCAGAACGCCATCGTTCAACGAAGAAGCCACATCATCAAAGTTACTTATCATTTTATAAGCAGTCTCGAAATCGATGTCATTGTCATTGTCGAGATCAAATAGATCGAGTATGTCACCACCACCCACAGCATCCATCCTGCCGCTCCTTGGTCGAACGACTGGTGCTCCTAGACCCTCTGTGACTACTTATTTCAACTTCTTCGTGCATTAGCTTCGAAACTTTTCAGTTCTTGTACGCTTCACATGCCGACTCATCGACTCCCGTATTTTTCCATGTGCACGTGAGATTTGACATCAGTTGTAAGGCCGTTGAGCTCCAATGTTTAGACCATCAGTAACATAGGATCTTACTCTGGAGAAGAAGAATGGCTTCTCCTTCTTCATTGAGCACTCAGTAATCTCTCCATCCTTGTCGATAATCACGGAGCTTAACCATTTGAGCCTCTGGTGGGTGCGGTAGCCCTGATGCTTGATCTGCAGTTCTTCGACGAATCTGTACTTGGCTGATGACCGTGTGATAGTCAAGTGACCAAATCCGTGGTCGAACCCTAGGGACCAGCGACACAGTTCACTGTTTTTTGGTGGGGTTTCTGCTGAAAAGTGGCTCACCACCAGAGAAGGTTCATCTGTGGTGAGAAGTCTGAGGCAGCGACCATCCGGGTAGAATCTAAAGTAGCGATAATACGTGATCATGTGGATGGGATTGATCCAGGATCGCGAGCCCTCTTCGTTGGCGCCGTACCGCAGGTAGTTGACAACGCTGATATATATCCCTTCGAATTTAACATAGGGCCGTTCCTTGAGCATTTTGGCATAATTATGGCCCCAAAGAGCATCTTCAAGTACTTGCAAGTTACCTATTCCGTTCAAACTCATGGCCATTTCATCGTAACGCTGTTTCGGATAGATTAGACGGGCAAACGTCCGGTAAGAGTCTGTATCGTGAAAGCACAACTTGTTGAAAGTAGAACACGTCAGTGATAATTGCAGCCAAGATTCTCCAGACTGCAGCACAACATAACGTACGATTCTTGCCAGTACATCATTTGGTAAGATTTCTAGCAGCCAACAGGGGTCCGTCGTTGATTCCGAATTCCGAACTTCATGATGCGGCTCCTCCTCTTTAGGCACATTTTCTTCGAGTTGCACTTTCTCCAGTTTCTTATGCAGCTCATGTTCCTCTAAAAGCTTCTTCCTGTACAATTTCTCGACGTCCTCATGCGTCTTTAATGCCTCTCTATAAAACTTGATCGCATCATTCATCGAACCATCTCTTTCCTTCTGTACGCCCTTCTCCCAGCATTCTATGGCTTCCCTGGCGCTATTATCAGGCATATTGACTTGGATTAATGGTTGAAGTTGAAATTTTGCATGTCTTGAAGTTGGTTCAAGGCTTCGGAGTTAGTGTTACTAACAAGTTTGAAACGTTCATGCAGCAGCGCCGTTTCAAAGGTGTAAAGAAGTAGCGAATCAACGACCGCTCCATAAATGCTATATAAAATTAAAGAGTACTACGGGTGTCAGAAAGATATCATTGGGGTCCTCTAGCCCCCTAATCACCCATGAACAAGTTCAACGAGATAGCAATACTCTTGCTCAAAGAAGGATATGAGTTTTCTATCTTCGTTAAAGACAAGATGGACCCATCTGAGGTAGGTTCCATGAAATTTTCCAATGCTTATGTGACCTCTGCAGCTAAAGAAATTTTACCGACAGGGGTTTGGGACTTGGTGGATGGCGAGAAAGTGATCAAATATGATACCAAGTCATGCGTAGGCAAAGGTCCATGCAAAATGATTTCACTGTCATTAAATCATCCTGCGCTTGTGGAAAGATACGTGTACAATGCACTAAAGTTGCTGCGTCAAGTGCCTTGCAAGGCTATTGCGAAGGCCTGGATTAAAATTATCGAGCCAAGAAAAAAGACCAAATATCCATACATTAAGGGCGATATGGCCAAACCTTTGTGGTGGCCTCATGACGTTGAGCACAGAGAACCTGACCATTTGCAAAAACCTCAAAGGCTGAAGTTGATGTGCGCAATTTTGACGAGGGTTTTACCGCAGTTAGGTTGCATTGAGAGCGTGGAGGAGCTGAGTAGATCAACTTTTGCCCTTTCACTCTTTAAGCGGGATCCACAGAAAAACTTGATCATTAGCAGCATATTTGAAATACCGAGGGCATTGTGCAGTCCCCAAAAGATGAAGAAAAGAACAATAGATGTGGTAGATTTGATCAACTTCGAAAAGAACTATAAGACCGCAGACTTTAAACCATTTGAACAGCAGCCATCAAAAATTGAACGCAAACCTCATTTACCTTCGCCAAGGAACAATGATGCTCAATCGCCCATACTCACTCCCGAGCAGAGTTCGGCAGGTTACATAATGGGGACGTTTGAAAACGGCAGTCTCTCGCCACCAATACTAATCGATTTGCTTGTAAAAAACGATCCCGACCTCAACGATTATATCGAAAGGTTGAGCGTTTGCGCTTCACCACAACACGAAAATTAACCTGCGGTCACTTAGAGAGACATATCGCACTCTAGTATAGCACGCTATCGCTTGTGGTGCCGATCAGAGTATCTATCTCATTCAGGAGGGTAAAATCGAGGTTATATTCTAAATCGAAATCTTTGCCATATGGAAGACTTCCCAGCAGATCCAAAGGCTCGGCATTAAGCTCATTATCGACAAACTTTTTCACCAAATCGTAGTTTAACGTGTGAGATTCTAAGAAATCTTTAAAATCCTCATAATGGGACTTGCTGATAGAATCTGCCTTCATGCATTGAACGGCTAGAATGGCAGAGTATACCATGTAAACGCTGCATCTTTCAAAGTTTGCAAAATTGGATTTCCAAAGGGAAAGTAATAGATACAATTCTTCGATATACTCCTCAATAAGATCCCTACTCGGTTTACGATCAAAAATAAAAGGTTTGTTATATGAAATCAAAACAATGTAATAGTGGAACCAGACGTAAGTGGTAGTTGGATTAAACTCTTTTAATTCTTTTAGTGTTTTTCTTGACCATGCCAATTGAATTGGCAAATCTTTCCTCCAATGGATCATCTCCACATTAAACTTTGACAAATATTGGCTTCTTTGATTCAGGGACTCAGTCTGAATGAAGATTTTGCCGGCAAATACCTCAGTAATTCTTGATAGAACTATCAGTTTTTTCAATGGACTGGCCATCGATAGAGTAGCTTTGGGATCATATATATAATCTTCAATACCGGTTTCAATATCAGGAAGTTCATCGGTTTCAGGAACTGTCGAGTTGGAGAGCCTTAAACTGGTAGACCTCCCAAATAGTACTGCTATCAAATGATCCGCAATATAGCAACCCCAATAAATTCTGCTTCTAACTTCAAAGTCGAGCTCCGAAAGTTCGTCTTCATAAACATCATTCCAAGCATTAGGACTCAGATGTAAACCTATTTCATGAGAAATTCTAAATGCCAAACCGGAAAGGTACCATGCCATTGCATTCTCTCCCGCCCCGACATCATAAAATGCCAAGCATAATAATGTTTGAATGAACGCCAATTTCAAAGATGAAGTCAATTCCGTGAAGGAATTCCCATCTAGCTGGAAGACAGTTTTCAGAGCTTTGTTTTTTGCTGTTTGGTAGTACTCTTCTGACTTGCAATACAACTCTCCATCCCTGGAAGACAGCTTAGACCCCAGCGCAGCGATGGCAAAAACAAGTTCCTCTGAGCAGTAGTAACTTTTAGCAGACTCGTGGCCGAAGAACGCACTCAAAAAAGTCTCTCTATGTATAAACATGAAGTGGCCTGGGTATAACCACTTGAAAAATAGGGATAGTGACTCGAGTATCAGAGGGCTTCTTGAAAGTACACTAAGATTGACCAATGTTTTCAACTGTTCAGGGGTCTTTTTTTTTTTACAGATAGACAAAGAGTTGGCAGGATAGATGCTATTTGTTCCTACGGGTGGTGCAGTTTGGCTGGACTCCGGATATTGAACTTCTGATAGAGTTGGTCGATCCTTGGCAACAGCAGGTGTAGAAACGACAACTTTCGTTGTACCTAATGTTTTGTCATTCGCTGATTTACTACTACCCATCTCCTCTGTCGTTCTTAATGTCTTTTCGAGATGAGCGATATGATCTTGCAATGCCTTCACATAAGAATAGGTATATCTCTTTCTTCTCAAATCTTGCTCGACTGGTACGCAAGCAGTTCGAAACTTGATGCAATTAGAGCATGGGATCTCAAAATTGCACTTTCTTCTTCTTTTACGGCAATTTTCGCAACTTTTAGGATTATGTTAGTTCTTGATGTTAGAACGAATTTGTTAAAGTGAAAGGGTAGAGCACATACGCTAATTTCCTCAACTTTGATGGATGATTAGGTTCCCGACCAGCACATTTCATGGCACTATATCTGCATGCTTGTAGGACGTATTATTTGTAAAAATGCGTCGCTTTACCTGTTTGTCTACCCTCGGTTCATCGGAAACAACTAGAACGCTCGACTTTATTTGCAGTCTGCGCAAGACAAAGTAAAGATATAATTCTATTCCGCTAAAAAATCTATTAAATTATCGTTAAAAGAGCTTGGATTGTCAAGAAACAAATTGTGGCCAGCATCTGGAATTTCCACGTAGCTGGCGTACTTGCCTTGCTTTTTTTCATTCAAAATGGCTACTAAACGATACCCAGCGTGTTTGTTCATCCAATCGTGATCACCATAAACCAGCAAAAGCTTTTTGGCATGTAGTTGATGTATAGAATCCATGATTGGATCCCTAGCCAACAGGTGTCTCGTGAAGAGTCCGGTGAAGACTTCTCTAGCGGTTTTCGGGATCCCACCTTTGCCATAAAGAAGCTCGAAAACGTAATTTTGGTAATCCATCGTAGGTAGTTTACTATAGGCAGTGGATATGTAGTTCCAACACACTTTGGCACCTAATGGCCCCATCCATCTCAGCAAATCTGTCTGCCGCTCAAAAATGAATTTCGGGACTTCCCAGTGCTTACCGTAAAGTTTCGATGAGGGGTCTGTTAAGTCCATTTCATAAATGTTGTCCATGGTCCAATTGTTATTCACCGAGTACAAGTTGCTCTCGATGCCCAACGGAGAAATAAGGCCCAGCTTCTCTACTGAGTTTGGATACTTCACCGAGTATTTGAAAGCGACATAGCCTCCAAACGAATGTCCAACTAAATTGAACTTTTCGATCCCGTTTTGTTTTCTCCAAGTTTCTATGCTATCCAGGTAGTAGTCCTCGTACTGCTTTACCACCGATTTGCAGTGTTCGGCATCGATCTTCTGTATAACACGAAATTTATTGTCATCCTTTGAAACCTCCACTTTGAGGTGCAGTGGCTTAGTTCCTTCCAGTTTCAGTGGTAGCTCCTTGGAAAGTCCATTGGAAGGCAAATCGATGGCATACAAATCTCTTATTTGCCTTGTTAGGCCTTCAAATGTCCTGTAGTAAGCCATAGAAGACGCACCATAGCCATGTAGCAAAAGAGTAGGAGTCGTGACAATGGAAGCAGCGGGGTTGTGGAAATACCATTGGTTCAATTCTCCTCCTAACATCGTATTTTCTTTGGTTCCAGTAACTTCCACATGCTCCATAATCTTGTCCTGGAACTCTTTGAGTTCCGAGGTGGCGTCCTTGTGGTTGATCCAATCCGTAATCCACATCCTGAAAGTGGTTTTGTGAGCCTCCTCTGGAATACTTCTAGCTTGACTCGGCGTCACTAATCTCCAAAATATTCTCTGCCCAACACTTCCACCAGTTGCTGTTAGACAAGCAGTAGTGGCAAAAGATCTATATGATATGCTTGAGCTCCAAGCACCAAGCATAAAAAAAGAGAACGGCCAGCACCTTAAGTACTATGCCACGCCTATTTAAAACAATCATCGGTGGCGTCTGATTAATCTTCCAATATTTAGACCGTTTTTTCTTTATATCCGTAGAAGTCCGCCGAAGCGGAACAACATGAGCATAATAGTAAGAACACAAGCATGAGCTTTGGAGATGAGCCTAGGACTCGGACAACTATGGATCAGAACTTACCTGATCCGCTGCGGCAGGAAGTCAGCGAAGTTGTTGGTGAGTTAGAGGCAGAGGCTGAACTGCTGGATGCCTACAATTATGACGAAACGGAGGAAGGAGAAGATACTGAAAGTTCTGGAGACGACGAGGCAGAGTACTCTGACTACGAGTCTGATCCATTAGATGATTATTTTGATGCACGATTACTGGATGCCCAACAACAGTGGGAAGAATCTCTCGAACAGCTGAACAAAGTGCTCAATTGGATTCTGCTGCCACTAATAGGCAAATTTCTGGGGCGCAGAGTGGCCAAAACAATTTGGAAACAATCCATGGAGTATGTCTGGCGATAGTCTGGACCTTTAGCATGTATGCTAAAAATTAAAAGAGTATGTACATAGGAAGACACTTTAGCGACGCATTTCTGCAGTAGCCGATGAGCAGGCTTGCGAGCCAGAGACAGGCGAAGCAGTACTAATAATATTATCTCGACGATACATATTTTCCTCTGTCTCCGATAACCGGCATATTCATTCGTCGCGTCTCTTGTATTAGAATTGCACTGACATCTGAATGTGTCTGCTACAAAAAGGTGGCAGAATCACAGTCAGTCTACAAAGAAAGTATGCAGTCCCTTTTGTAAATTCAATTAATAGCAATATAGATTTTTGAGCTACCAGAGCAGATAAGCTGGTGAGGCTCAACGAGCTTGTCAAAAGAGGGTTGTATTTTTGAGAGAAAGGACCCACGAGTACGCTACCGAATAAGCCAATATTATACGATGATTATCGCACTTGAACTAGGCCTTTCGATGCGGAAAATATTCCTCTCAATTTCCGTACGAAACAGCTCATTGTGAGGTTGTGGACATGATCAGTATGCTTCAGGGAAGACATATTTTATGCTCAGGCTCATAAACTCACCTACCCTAATGAACTATCATGTAAGCAAAGAGGGGCTCAAGCGAACAAGTTTGACGACCTCAAGATTATCCTAGAGTCATCCTAGGGGCTTAAACTTTGAATCCTTTTATTTGGATGCTTATACTTAGACGCTCACATTTCCTTTAAATCATTTCAAAAGTTATCTACTGGCCGAGCTCATCTCAATAAGTAAATAGATAAAAAATTGGAGAGACGAACAAGAGACAGAGCAAATAACGCATAAGGATGGCGCTTGTCTTGGCGCTAGTTGCGCTGGTAATTCAGATTATTACACTACTCCTCTCCCCTTTTTTCAAACTCAGGTGGCCCTTCTCGCTGTATTACAAGTACGTGTTCAAGCCATTGCTGCAAGACGATGAGCGATTCCGATGGAAGTTTTACCTAATACCAGCATTTTACGTCTCCCTATATTTTGGAGTGCTGAATTTGGTTTTCCAAGGGGTACTACCTTACGTGGCCCATAGGCTAGGTATGATTGACTACTTGCTGGCAATACCGCTTTTCATCGTCCTGACTCCAGCTTTTGGACTCTTGGCTGCCTCTGTTGGACCAGAGACTTCCAAAAAACACACTAAGGGGGCCCTTGATCTCTTTGATTATGATTATCTACTATTCTACCCCAACGTAATATGCCATACCTGTCGTTTGCCCAAACCTGCACGATCCAGACATTGTAGGATATGCAACGAATGCGTCCTTGCCGCAGATCACCACTGCGTTTGGATCAACAATTGTGTGGGGAGAGGGAACTATTTGCACTTTTACGCCTTTTTGCTTTGCAATACACTTTCAATGGCGTATTCTTTCCTGCGAATCATGTACATTGTAATGACTAGGGAGGATGAAGTGTACCCGAGTACCATATTAGCGTTCAGCATCCTCACAGGCTGCTTCGCTGTAATATGTGCAGTATTCACCTATTTACAATTAGAATTGGTGAGAGATGGAATGACTACGAATGAAAAAGACAAATGGTTTACTATCCACGAGTTTATGAGAGAGGGGAGATTGGCTAGGAACAGTAGTGGCAAGTGGTTTTTTGGCTACACCGAGCCTGACGAAGAGTCATGCCAGAAGTGGTACAGCACAAATTCCTATGATTCGAGGACTTACAAATTGCAGAACTATGCGGTTGTTAGGGATGCAGGGCAGATTCGAAACATCTACGATGAGGGTTCAATGCTTGTCAACCTGAAGAGACTCTGCAAATGAAGTTTTGACATGTCAACTATGACTCATCATACCGTTCAATATATTTTACCTACTTCACCGTCTTTCGTAGAAAAATTTTTCGAAGAAAAGGGCCTTTAGAAATTGTGAAACTTAGGAAAGGTTTCGTCAGAGTTAATGAAATAAAGGTAAATCAAGCTGTAACAGAAGCTTTATCAAATGGAACTCTTCCAAAAAGTTCGCATTCTGGGCAGGGAAAGTATCCATGTCGGGTACAATGCCCGCACGCACATGGTGCAGACAATTATCAACGAATGCTCCTCGTCTACTTACGTGCTGATTTCCGACAGCAATCTTATAAAAGTTCCCTATTATCAGGAGTTTGCTCAGGAGTTAGACTCAAGCCTGCCTGACGGATCTCGTCTGCTACAATATTCGGTAAAACCTGGTGAGGCTAATAAAAATAGGGCTACGAAGGCAAATATTGAGGATTACTTGCTTTCTCAAGGATGCACCCGTGACACTGTGATTATCGCTCTTGGCGGTGGGATCATCGGTGATATGATTGGCTTTGTGGCAGCTACTTTTATGAGAGGAGTGCGTGTTGTGCAAGTCCCCACTTCTCTACTATCCATGGTCGATTCCTCAATCGGCGGGAAAACAGCTGTAGATACACCAATTGGCAAGAACTTCATTGGGGCATTCTGGCAGCCTCAATTCATTCTTGTGGATATCAAATGGTTAGAAACATTACCCAGAAGAGAATTCATTAACGGTATGGCAGAAGTCATCAAAACGGCATGCATATGGAATGGCGAAGAGTTTGAAAGACTTGAGACCAACGCCGATCTCTTTTTGCAAGTCGTAAACAATGCAAAATTGACCAGAGTAGGTAACCCAAAGACGGGGGAAGTGCATGAAGTTTCTTACACAAATATCCAGCAAATGTTGGAGCACACGTTTAAGTTAGTTTTGGAGAGTATTAAGGTGAAAGCGGAGGTAGTCTCATCAGACGAGCGCGAATCTAGCTTGAGAAATTTGTTAAACTTTGGCCATTCGATAGGTCACGCTTATGAAGCTATTTTGACTCCCCAGGCCTTGCATGGTGAGTGCGTTTCCATTGGAATGGTCAAAGAAGCCGAATTGTCTCGTTATTTGGGCATACTTTCCCCCACTCAAGTGTCGCGCATGTCCAAAATCTTGGCAGCATACGGTTTGCCTGTTTCCAAAGACGAGAAATGGTTCCAAGATCTGACGTTGCACAAAAAGACTCCATTGGAAATTTTGTTGAAAAAAATGAGCATTGACAAGAAAAACGACGGTTCTAAAAAGAAAGTAGTGTTGCTAGAAAGCATAGGCAAATGTTACGGAAAATCTGCTCATTTCGTCAGTGACGAGGATTTGAGGTTCGTTCTGACGGATGAGACGTTGGTTTATCCTTTCAGCAATATTCCCAATGATCAGGCAAAAACAATTGTCCCCCCCGGCTCAAAATCTATTTCCAATCGTGCTTTAATTTTGGCTGCGCTAGGTGAAGGTACATGCAAAATTAAAAATCTTTTGCATTCTGATGACACAAAACATATGCTAGAGGCAGTTCAAGCACTGAAAGGTGCTTCTATTACTTGGGAGGACAATGGTGAAACAGTTGTCTTGACAGGACATGGCGGTGAAACGTTGACTGCTTGCTCTGATCCATTGTATTTGGGTAATGCTGGTACTGCTTCGAGATTTTTAACTACTGTAGCAGCGCTAGTGCAATCTTCAAACAAACAGGACTTCGTCGTATTGACCGGTAACGCGAGGATGCAACAGAGACCTATCGGTCCATTAGTAGATTCTCTTCGCACAAACGGGACAAAAATCGAATATCTAAAAAATGAAGGTTCCTTACCTCTCAAGATTTACACCAATAGTTCTTTCAAAGGCGGTAAAATCGAATTAGCTGCTACTGTCTCGTCTCAGTACGTTTCCTCCGTATTAATGTGTGCTCCATATGCTGAAACTCCAGTTACACTATCGTTAGTTGGTGGGAAACCTATTTCTCAGTTATACATTGATATGACGATAAAAATGATGGATAAATTTGGTGTTAAGGTACAAGTATCTGCCGACGAGCCATATACTTACCACATTCCTAAGAGCCATTATATCAATCCAAAAGAATATGTCATTGAGAGTGATGCTTCTAGTGCTACATATCCATTAGCATTTGCCGCAATGACAGGAACTACTGTGACGGTGCCTAACATAGGAAGTGAATCGCTACAGGGTGATGCCAAGTTTGCGGTTGACGTTTTAAAGCCAATGGGCTGTAAAGTCAACCAAACTGCAACTAGTACAACGGTAACAGGACCTTCAAAGGGATCCTTGAAACCGTTAGACCACGTCAATATGGAGCCAATGACCGATGCATTTTTGACCGCCTGCGTTGTGGCAGCCGTTGCCCATGGTGACGAGACGGCTTCTGATAATGTGACTACCATTGAAGGTATTGCCAATCAGCGTGTCAAAGAGTGTAATCGGATTGAGGCAATGTGTGTTGAGCTTGCGAAATTTGGTGTTGTTACTAATGAGTTACCTGATGGCATTCAAATTCATGGTATGAACTCTATTGCTTTACTGAATGCTCCTGCTGATTCTTCCGGCCCAATCGGAGTCAGAACATATGATGACCATCGTGTTGCTATGAGTTTGTCGTTGCTGGCTGGTATGGTGAATATTGCAAATAAAGATAACAAGAAGGCTAAACCTGTCAGGATCTTGGAAAGAAGTTGTACTGGCAAGACATGGCCAGGTTGGTGGGATGTGCTACATACAGAACTTGGCGCGAGACTAGATGGTGCCGAGTCGGCGAATTATCTATCTGAGAAGAAACCCAAAAGAAGCGTTGTATTGATAGGTATGAGGGCTGCAGGTAAATCGACTGTAGGACGCTGGTGTTCTGAAATACTCGGTTATCAACTTGTTGATTTGGATATTTTGTTCGAGAAACAATATGCTAAAGGCACGGTTAAAGACTTTGTTGCAAAACATGGCTGGGACAAATTTAGAGAAGAAGAGTCTAAGCTGTTTAAAGAGACTGTTGATACCTACGGGGACGACGGCTATGTTTTTTCCACAGGCGGTGGTATAGTGGAAAGTGAAACTGCAAGGGAGCAGTTAAAAAAATATGCCTCGGAAGGCGGTATTGTTTTGCACTTGCACCGCGATATAGAGGAGACTATCGTGTTCTTGAAGTCAGATCCAACGAGGCCTGCTTACGTGGAAGAAATCAGAGATGTTTGGCAAAGGAGGGAAAAGTGGTACCATGAATGCTGTAATTTCAATTTTTTTGCGCCTCATTGTTCTAATGACACCCAATTTCAAAGTCTAAGAAAGTCGTTTGGTAATTACATTACAGCTATTACTGGTAACAGAGAAATCGAAATCCCAACCAAGAGATCAGCATTTGTTTGTTTGACTTTCGATGATTTGACTGGAAAAGCTGATCTGCTGTCGTCCATCGTTTCTGGTTGTGATGCTGTGGAGGTTAGAGTCGACCATTTAGCTCGCTATGACAACGAATTCATCTTGAAACAATTGTCGTTATTACGCAATGCCACATACAGTTTACCCATTGTTTTCACGGTTAGAACAAAGAAGCAAGGAGGGAAATTCCCTGATGATGATCACGTCCGTTTGGAAAAATTGTTTGAAGTTGCGTTGAAAGCGGGTGTGGAGTACATTGACCTAGAATTGACTTTGCCCACTGAACTTCAATACAAAGTATTAAATAACAAAGGCCGTACTAAGATTATTGGATCCCATCATGATTTTGCCGCTATATATCCTTGGAGTAACCCCGAATGGGAAAATAGATATAGCCAAGCGCTTGCGCTTGACGTGGATGTCATCAAATTTGTCGGAACGGCCACTCAATTCGAAGACAATCTCGACTTGGAAAGATTCAGACAAGAGCACAAGAGCAAGCCCTTAATTGCCATTAACATGGGTGAAGTTGGTAAAGTATCGCGTGTTTTGAATACAATATTGACTCCGATCACCTCTGAGCACTTGCCAAATTCTGCTGCTCCTGGACAGTTGACCTTGGCTCAGATCAATCAGATTTATGCTTCCATGGGTGGTATCCTTGCTAAGAAATTCTTCGTCGTTGGCAAACCCATAGGGCATTCGAGGTCACCCATTCTGCACCAAACAGGTTACAAAATGACTGGCTTGCCCCACCATTTTGATAGATTTGAGACGGATTCCGCTAAGCTAGTCAAGGAAAAGCTCTTGGACAACGAGTCTAGATTGGGTGGACTTGCCGTTACCATCCCACTAAAACTTGATATCATGCAATATATGAACGAGTTGACAGATGCTGCTAAAATTATCGGGGCAGTGAACACAGTGGTACCTTTGGGTAACAATAAGTTTAGGGGCGACAACACAGACTGGCTCGGAATCAAGAACAGCTTGACCAACAACGGCATTCCTGATTTCATTCCACGAGTTGCTGGCCTTGTAATCGGCGCTGGTGGCACTTCAAGAGCTGCGATCTACGCCTTGCACAATTTGGGCTGCTCCAAAATCTTTATCATCAACAGGACCGTTTCTAAATCGATCGATCTCAAAGAAAGCTTCCCTAAGGACTATAACATTGTCGCAGTGGAAACCGCTGAAGAAATTGAAGCAATACAGGAACGCATTGGCGTCGCAGTGAGCTGCGTGCCTGCCGACAAGCCTTTAGACGCCGACTTACTAAGCAAGTTAGAGAGATTTTTACACAGAGGAATGCGCGCTTCATTTGTGCCCACTTTATTGGAGGCAGCATATAAACCCAGCGTCACGCCTGTCATGACACTTGCACACGACAAATATCAGTGGCAAGTGATTCCAGGTACGCAGCTGCTCGTTCACCAAGGCGTCGCTCAATTCGAAATCTGGACCGGTCTAAAGGCCCCATTTCAGGCCATCTTCGAAGTAGTTACCAAAGATTAGATGCTAGAATTATTTACAATCTACATGGAACGTAATACTGGTTATTGTTATATTTTGTAGCTGGTAACGCTTTTCGTTTTTCTGATTTTTGCACTGCCTTGTTGGAGTTGGCTTTTCCAACCGCAACAATTCACAGGTGCTAATTAGACCCTTTAAAAGCTGAATCGATTCATAAGAAAATTTCTACCAGACAGTTAGGTTTCGACAGCTAGTTCAATACAGAAACCTTTGAGATGATTGGACTCGTATTTTTGGCAGTAGTCGTTGTGGGGGCTCAAGTTGCGAAGTCAGTTGAGAAGAGGAGGGCTAAGAAACGCGTTATTAGGCGAATAAATGATAACAAGAGAATAAAAGCTGAAGATGAGGAGAGGAGGCAGACTGCTGATAAGCAGAAAGGGCAAGTGTCGTCCGATGATGATGATGAGAGCTCTTTGAACGTCGAGACTCATGAAATCCACATCAATGACCGCTCTAACTTGCGAAGGAAGTTTCGAAGAGCTTCTAGGTTTCGCAGGAGAAGAGACAATTAGTAATGTATATGTTTTTATCTGGGTATAATCTTTACGGAGTTTTGAGTCTTTAATCTTTTTAACGAAATCTTAAAAGATGCTCAACGTTTTACGGCGAACAAGCAGCGGACCATATAGATGGCTGGTTACGTTGGTGGGGATCCCTATCAATCACCCACATTTGGAAAGTCATTGTCGTTGAGGGTAGAGGGCGGAATTAACGCTCTCTCCATCAATCCCTCTGGTAGGGACGTCGTATTAGCAAGCAAACAAGGATTGCACATAATTGATCTAGATGACCCGTTCTCTCCCCCTAGGTGGCTAAGACATATTACTCCCTGGCAGGTGGCAGATGTCCAATGGTCTCCACATCCTGCAAAGCCATATTGGGTCGTATCAACTTCAAATCAGAAGGCCATCATTTGGAATTTGGCGAAGCCTTCCTCCAATGCAATTGAACACGTCTTACACAAACACTACAGGGCAATTACTGATATAAATTTTAGCCCTCAGCATCCTGACATACTGGCGACATGCTCCATTGATACATATGTGCATGCGTGGGATATGAGAAGTCCTCAGAGGCCGTTTTACACCACTAGCGGTTGGCTCTCCGGTGCCTCCCAAGTGAAATGGAATTACAAAGACCAGAATGTGATGGCTTCAGCACACGGAAACGATGTTTGCATATGGGATATTAGGAAAGGTTCCACCCCACTAGGTAAATTAGTTGGTCACGGAAGTAGTGTAAACAGTGTGGATTTTAATCGTTTCAAACAAACGGAGTTAATGACCGGGTCTAACGATGGGACTGTTAGATTTTGGGACTATTCCCAGAGCTGCAACGAACCAATTAAAACCATACGAACCAACTTTCCTATCTGGCGAGGGCGTTACTTACCTTTTGGAGAAGGCTGTTGTTTGATGCCCTCTGTAGGAGGTTTCAACTCTGTTTATGTGGCCAGTTTGGCGAACAAAAGCGCAGATGAAGGTAAGGATACCAAACTACAGCCTATCTATGCGTTTAAGGGCCATGCTGGAAGAGTGACAGATTTTGTGTGGAGATCTAGAAGCTGCTTTGAAGACGAGCGTAATGATCGTGAGTTTCAACTAGTGACGTGGTCCGAAGATTGTGATCTAAGGCTATGGCCAGTGCCGGATACTGTCTATGGGAAAGTAAATTTTGATAGGAAAAAACGGCCTACGAATGAGTTGCCCAGTTATGATTATGCTTCATACAATAGAGATCCTGAAAACGAGCGGGTTCAAAGTGAAGATAATTACAAAAGAATTCATGAAACTTTCGTTACCACGTCTGGATTAGAAACCAAGAAGGATGTGAATCACATCTCATGGCTTTCTGGTGTAAGAATGAATCATAGTAATTCCCCTGAGAGTATCTTCAAGGAGAGAACATTACAAAATTTAGGTGAAGAGGTTAGCTCTCTGGGGCATAAATTTCCTAAAGTCGTATTCGAGAAGATATCTGTCTCAACAGGCGAACTCATCGTTACATTGGGTGGTCCTTGGTCGGAGACTAATCCTGAGGAGTACGTATTTTTAAGAATTGATGTCAAAATATCATCTGAATATCCTAATAAAGGTTATCCACCCGTTTTTTTTATTGAGGACAATGGGAATCTATCCAATCAACAGAGACAAGAAATCAACCATGAGTTGAAAGAAATTAGTAGAAAATGTACAGATTCAGGTCTTTTCTGCTTGGAGCCGTGCCTTCGATTGTTGCTAGGAGAAAAAGTTAATTTAGATGACATAGGTCAGGACAATGAACCATTATTAAATTTTGATGTTGAAGATGAGTTTGGCCTTGAAAACGTTTCATCACCACCTAGCTCACATGATACTGCGGAATATTTGTCTGACTCTTTGACGGAATCTGAGGGAAATGAGGACGAAGACGTCTTCAGTACTGGGCACAAGCACGATGGGCTATTGCAAAGGGATTTGACATTTGATAGTACACCTGTGCCGACAGAATGCGGAGCCGTGTGGTCTCCCAACGGTATTTTACTATGCTTCTTCGCCACTGAGGGCAAGCAGGATAGGAAACAACAAGCAATGTTACGACTTGCTAGTAGAGATGCGCTCAAGCATCAGAATGCCAGCTTTAAGAAAAACTTGGCTAGAAATGCTGGTATAGATGGCGAGGCTAGTGGTGAAGTTAATAAAATTGCGAGGCCCAAAAGATACGTGGAAACTATTCCCACTTCGGCCTCTACGGTTAAAAGCACAATTGAAACATCTGATGAAGGAAGTAGCACGGATGAATATTCTGATAGTTTCGAAGACGACTGGGGAGACATACTTGCTAACGATATCGTGGTAAGAACCAAGCTACCTGCTTTGCGGGGCCGAGTGTCAAAAACGTTCGAATCCGTTCACTCCGGATCCGGTAAAACTACAGAATCTAAAAAAATCAAGAACGTTGTAGTGTTCAGAGATTTCGGTCACTTAATTCCTGATCGGAAGGATTTGGCTTTAGAGTATCGCTTCACGGACGCCCCTCAAGAGGAACTCGCGAGGCATAATGCACTGGTTGCCGAAAGGTACGGTCTGGAAGAAAAAAGTCACTGCTGGCAGATACTTTCTGACATGTTGATGACCAATGAAGAAACCGATCCTTACAACCTAATATGGGATAACCACCCCATGGGGATTCGCTGGTTTATCAAAGAAGCCCTTGGGTACTTTGAAAAAAGAAATGACCTTCAAATGCTTGCCATGTTGGGTGCCGTCGCATCGAGCACAGCGATGTCGGTGCTCTCTACAGCTGGTGATAAAAGTGATAGCAGTCGAGATAAAAAAATGGAAAGTACAATAAGCTTTAACCCACATGAAAGTGCTTACTCATGGAGAACAGATATGCTGTCACACCTCTCTTCCAGCAATGGTTTCGCCCCTAGTTTGCTTGAAGCCAATAGACATAAAAACACTCCTGATGAGATTTCCATCAAATCTGAGGACTACTTCAGTACTAAAAGTTATAACCATGGCGTCCAGGTGCCAAGCATAAGTCCCCCGGTTAGTAATACGGCTGTAAGCGCAACGGTTGCTCATAACCAGCAGGATTCATTTCGAATGCCGCATGTTACGATTGAATTGACCAACGACGATGTCTTGTCAGCGATAAAAGAACCACTAAGGTGCCTTCTGGATTCTGAGGACATAGAAAAGTTTCGATTCTACGGATACCAATACTCCAAACTTTTGTATAGATGGGGGCTGCCCATGCAGAGAGTAGAACTGTTGAAGATATGTTTCCAATCCTCGCAAAAGAATGGCCCCGATTATGACCCTCGCATTACTAGTGCTAATCAGGAGTTATTTGGGGGCATACGGCTAATCTGGAAGGGTAGTAAGGATAAACTCTCTACATTTTACAATTGTAGCTATTGTGGGCTCAAGGTAACACGAAGTATATTTGTTTGTGAAAACTGTGAGCATATCATGCATGCATTCTGCGCCAGAGATTGGTGGTCACAAAGTGAACAATGCGCATCTGGCTGCGGTTGTCACTGTCCTGAGTTATTCAAACTTTTGTAAAGCGTATTGATTTTGTATTTTCGGATGGCGGTTGATGTAGATCTTTTTAATGATAGTTTATTTTTCAAGAATGTTGGGAAAAAGTAACATCATCATCCGAGGATTTTGTAAGTTACGAATAAGAAGTTGAAGTCAAACTAAAATCTAGATTCAATTCCGCATATTGAGTACGTTTTGAAGTAATTGAGAAGTGTTGAACAGTTGAATAAGGCTTGAAATGGTTGAGCGGAAAGTTGCAGTAATAACAGGCACTAATAGGTATGTACGCTCGTTTAAACTTGCATATTGAATACGTTTGACTGACGCGATCTTTTTTAACTCCAGCAACTTAGGCCTCAATATTGCTTATAGGTTAGTGGAGCAGGTTGATCCCAATGTGAGATTGACCTTGGTGGTGACCTCTAGGACCTTGCCTCGGGTTCGAGAAGCAATTAATTTGATTCAATTGCATGTGAAGAAAATCTCTAGAATCGGTATTGTTGATTATGACTATTTGTTAGTCGATTTTACTGACATGGTCAGTATTTTGACCGCATACTATGATTTGAACAAGAAGTATAGTGAGATCCATTATTTCTACGTTAATGCTGCTCAGGGTGTTTATGGTGGTATAAACTGGGTGGGTGCAGTGAAAGAAGTCTGCACCAATGTAATAGAGTCTGTTACAAACCCGACATATAAAATCCAGAAAGTAGGGATTAAATCAAGGGATGGATTAGGTCTTGTATTTCAAGCTAATGTTTTCGGGCCTTATTACCTAATTCAAAAAATCTTGCCTCAATTAACAGCTGGCAAAGCCGTTGTGGTCTGGATTTCTAGTCTCATGTCTGACCCCAAATATTTGTCCTTGAATGACATGCAATTGCTCAAATCCGATGTATCATACGAAGGCTCAAAGAGATTAGTGGATTTACTACATTTAGCCACTTTCAGGCAGCTAAAGAAATGTGGAGTTCACCAATATTTGGTGCAACCTGGAATTTTTATCAGCAATTCTTTTTCCATATATTTGAATATTTTCACGTACTACGGTATGCTGGCTTTGTTTTATTTGGCTAGATGGCTAGGTTCTATTTGGCACAACATTGACGGCTATAGGGCTGCAAATGCGCCTGTGTACGTTGCTACTTTAGCTAACCCCAATTTTGAAGAACAAGATCTAAAATATGGCTCTGCTTCTGACAGAGATGGTATGGAGTACATCGAAAAGTCGGAGGTGGATCCCACAGGTGCGAGCGATGTTCTTCAGTACTTCGAAAAACTGAAGCAAGAATGGGATGAAAAGCTGAAAAATCAAATCACGAACACCAGAGTCCCGATTTGAGAAATATACTTAACTAGGTTTTTGAACCAAATAAACCGTAACCCATGGATCACTTTTTTGTCTTTCATTTCCCATAACATAGTAAGAGAAAGTAATTTACACAAATATTTTTTACATTAGGACAAAAGTTAAAGTTACATTGCAGCGAAAAAAAGGAAGATGATAGTCTAGAGTATTTTTATTTATTCACAGACATCAAGGAAGCCACAAATGTGATGATCAATCTTGAGCGGACTTCATTGATATCTTCAGGAACCAACCAAATCAATGCGCCTAATTTTCTTGCAATGGAGATGGCCAATCTTGCGTTTGCATATTTCTCCTCCTCGGTGGTACCAGGAGCCACCAAATTGTAGTCGACGTAGCCAGGAGCAAGACCATTCAACACATCTAACAAAAAGTGAGCGGTCGAGAGTTGTGGGTCCTTGAAAGAGTGTATCTTTGAAGTTTTTCCACCCTTTTGCACTTGGTCTTGAGCCCACTTCAAAATTTGCGAGTCACTCATGTCTCTACCACTGGAAGATAAGTTCCTGATCGTGTTTGTAATGTTTCTGCGCATCAATTGCCAGACTAGTCCCAAAGTCAAGAGTTTATTGCCGTCCACAATATCTGACCCTTCAATACCAACAAGAGAGAAGCCATTGACTTTACCCAAATCGACCGCGTAATTGTTATTTTCCAAAGCTTTGAACCTTGAAACCTCTCCGCCGTTGCTTGGTTTCTTGTTTACCACGCTGTAGTTGACCACACCGGGCATAACTTTATCGTAAGCTTGTAACAATACCAAACCATCTTTCAAATCATCGAACAAGGATACGACGGCAGGATCGACATCCAATGAGTTCAGCCATAGTGTGAAAACTCTAGCTTCTCTTTCACCTTCAGCATCGAATTCTTCGATTTCTGGTGCTTCGTGCTCCTCAACTGGATCCAAACCAGGGTGAGTGTTGAACAACTGGGCGACAAATGCCAAATTCAACTTTGGGTTACCTGATACTAGAGAGTTTGGTGTCAAATATTTTCTACACTCCAATTTGTCAGCATTAACCAAAATCTGTTCGGCTCTTTGTAACAAGTCTGGCGTCTGTAAAGGTGCCCTGGAACATAATTCAGGAGCCAACTGATTTAACAAAATCGTGTAATTTTCACCGTCAGCTACATCTCCGGAGAAATTGGTGACTCTTCTGTGCCAATTGGCCTGTTTCAGATGGTAATTGAACCAGCGTAACAAGATCTGTTCAGGAGGCAATCTCAAAAATTGTTCTAAGGTCTCATCCTCTTCCAACAAGCGGTATAGCTCCGGATGCAACTTAATATCAATTTTACTTAACAAACCTCTTCTGATGATTTGCCAGATAAGGCCCAGAATCAAATGTTCCCTACCTTCGATCAAATCTTCAGAGTGCACGTTAACCACAATGCATCCGATGGCCTTAGCGGAGTTGATCACAATGTTTGCGTTTTCACTGGCCTGGAAGTTATTCAAACGCTTGCCACCTTTTGGCAAGTTCAATACTCTAGTGTCAATGGTGTCTGGTACAGAGTCATTGACCAGCTTGGACAACACAAGGCCATCCCTGCACTCGTCAAAAAGCTGGAATGTGTCTGTGGGGAAGGGGAGCAGGTGTCCGACATGAGGGTCTCCGGCTAGCACTTGATTAATGTGCTTGGTAAACTCACGTCTTTCCTCCTCGTTGATAGTGTGGGTGGAGCCAGTGGTCGCACCGCCAACGATGATCTTGGCCTGCGCACCAGTACCCTTGTGCTGCAACCCAGCAGAAGTGCCAGGCTGGGCAACTGGGGTGGTGGTGGCAAAACTAGTCTGTGGGGGAGGACCTGCCTTAGCATCCTTCAATTTGGCTGACAACTCGACGTAGTCGTCCAATTCCACCCTTCCGGAGGCATCCACATTACAGGACTTCAGGGCCTCTCTAGCCTCGTCATAAGAAGTTTCACCAGACTTGGATATAGCATCCAAGACCTGCTGCTTTTCGACCCATCCCTTTTCGTCCAAGTCAATGCCCCTAAACTTCTCAATGACACCAAACAATTCTTCTTGTGACAAAGAAGGGAACTTTCTCTGTTAAAATGAGTTAGTCACTGCAAGCTTCAAAAATAAATCTCCAAACTGCTCAATTCGCACATACTTGTAACTTGACAATATTCATCGCAAACTCTGATTATTTCAACTTTCTTCGCTACCTCTAAAGCTACTGATAGTTAGTGTGGCAAAAGTTAGCAGTGGATAAGCCTACTTGTATGTGATTGAAAGTCCTTGAGAGGTCAGGACCATCGCCCCCTTTCACAAGCCATTTTTGGTCACGTGATCTATATTAGATGCACTCAACTCATGAAGCCATGCGAATGTGTTTACATGAAATTTTGTAGAGTCCCTGACAATTTAATTGGAGCCTATATATGCAATATTATCGACCTGGAGTGAAGCAGTTGAGCGAGCGTGCCTTTTGCGTGCGTAGAACTGTCTTGTATTGGGCGATCTCTCTTTGTTCCTGCTGAAGTAACAGATATTGCTCGTGCAGATGATTTCTTTCGAGACCGTTAGCCAGTTCAGAGTCCCCCCAAAAATTTTTGAGAGCATTGAATTCATGATTGAGGATTTCATCGATGCGCCGCACGTTAGGACGCTGCCGCATGTGGTTTTTGTTGAGCAGCTGCTTCAGATCGTGTTTACTACATCCGGGAACAGAAAGTAACAGAGATCCATTGTCGTTATTCTTGTTCTCTCGGGCTTGTGTCTCTTGTTCATCTATGTCTTCGCAGTCGTACTCGAGGTCAGGTCTGTACTTCTCGCTGCTGTCATTCCGATGAGCACACTTGTGAAATATCAGACAATGTGCAGCTCTTTCGGCTTGTAAGAATCCTTCGATCTTTGATTCACGTAGCAGGGACTTTTCAGAGAAGGGCCTGTAGTCGTACTCGAATTCTTCATCCGCGGTCAATGGTTTGGCGTTCTCATCTTCTCCGAGCTGTTCCACATCTACGTCTTGAGAGGGCAGCTTCGATTGCTCTAGATGGTTTATCAGCAGCGTGGAAGGTCTTCGAAGAGGTGTAACGCTGTTGTACCGATTGTATGGATCTTGACCGCTGTGCACTTTAGGGGTTCTCCAGGGCGGTACAGTCGGTAGTTGAAAAAGAGTGCTATCTACCGAGCCTTTATCGTCTCCCTTTGCCACATTAGATTTTGCTGCCCTTGACATTGTTCAGTGAGGTCCTTTTTATGTGGCTCTCTCGCGGTTGGAGTTAATGTTAAAAAGTCAAGCTTTGCGGCGTCAATGAAATTACTTGTATATTATTTAACCTAAAGATTCAACAAAAAGATAATTAAATATTAATATTCACATCGAAGGTGTTTTAGAATGCCAAGGAAATGATGATAAGTGCTTAGGGACTGGTAGATTTTCTGACTGTCATTATCTCCGATGTACCCTCAGATCAATCCACTAAGCGTGAGTTTTTCCAGGAAGGGCGACAAATCTTCTCTACGTATTTCAATTATGGAGCTCTCAAAATTATCAATTTTGACTCTGGCGTCGGTTTGGGCGGCAATCTGTTGAAATGCCATGCTGAAATTATTAAGGATTGGCTTGCGAACTTGCTGCACGTCCATGCCTCTCGGATACCTCGGAGGAAGCCCAGCTACTAGATAGGTGTCTGTCGGTTCGTTGAGACTTGCCAACACCATTGGGAGCAGTTGCTTGCTTTCTGATTCTGCACAGCATTCAGAGAGCCAATTTCCCAGTCGTAGGAGGGTCAATGGGTTGTAGTACAGCTCCAAATCTGGTCCCTCCTGCAAGACGCACAGGCGGTAAATTCTCAGATGCTTGATTAGCCTTTTCTCAAGGATGGCTACGCCGGTGTTAAATATGGCTTTCTGAAGTGTTTGTGCATGCTTGATACCTTTATTGAGTAGTTCCACCTTGCCATCGTCGAGAGCATCCCAACTAAGCCAGAAATTGGACACCCATTTTTTTTGTGAGTTAGCCGATAATTCCTCAACAGATTCATTAGAATCCTTGGAAATTGTAGTTCCTACCTCTAAAAGAGCTGTCAGCGCCTCAACGAATTCGCTAGCGCTAATGGCACCCCTATACCCTAAGGTCCGTATAAATCCATCTCGTACAATATCCTGAAGTCCATATCGGTCCAAATTACGATCAAAGATTAAGCCTAACTCCCTTTTAATGGAGTTGTCCATGTATATCCATGTCTCCTGTGCCGTGCTCAACGGTATTCCCATACGAGCGAACATCTTGTGCAGGCGTTTCTTACCATTTTCATTCCATAACGATAGCTTGGCGTTCACGTAATTGGAATAGTAGAAGCTGTCGTAAAGTGAAGAGTGCCTTAATAAAAACAAGTAATAGTCTGGTTGTATGCTGAGAGATAGAGTATCTGGTGTCTTGGCTGCGTGGTGGCTAGGCGATAGTCTCCTAACTTCGTCCAGTAATAAAGGGTAAAGACGATTGTATACTTGTGGATAAGCAGTATCCAATGAGCTGACTCCCAAAATTGTCCACCATAAATATTTCAAGTTAGATTCGCCAATGGTAGTAATTAACGAATAAACTTGTAAAGACATCGAATTGACTACAGAGGTACCTTGTGAGTAGTAATCTTCCAATACTGTCTCATACCTGTCGAGTAGTTTTTTTCTCTGCTTTCGTTCTCTTTTCTCTGTATTTTCGTCTAAGTTTGGTCGCTTGCCAGATAAGTCCTCATCGCTCTCTTCTTCATTCCGTTGGGTATGAGATAGTTCTTCTTCCGGTTCATCTTCCTCGGTATCTGATCCTTCTTGATCCTGTTCTTCGGATTCTTGTCCTTCTTCGTATTCAGCGTCAAGCTGCAATAGCTTGATATAGGCCTCCTTCTGCACCTGCAAAGATTCCTCAACGGTTCCATCATCCAGGCTGGCGACAGTCTCTGAGCCAAACAAGTTGTCCAGATTCCATGGTCTATGAGAGTCAAACACGTATATACGCCTTTTGACCTGCGGTCCTTCCGTGGAATCTTGAATATCTGCCGCCAGTTGCTCAGGTTCAATCTCGAGAAACTCATCTAGGCAAATTCCTCCGCCACACCCGACGAATAGTACACTCGTAACGTTCTCATCCAGTTTCCGATAGTGTTCTTTTAGCTCAGCATAACCAAATACGGGGACCAGCTGTGATTGCACTAGTTGTGCTTTGAAAGCGTGTGTGAGCATCTTGGCAGCACATAGCGCATCAATGTTCAAACAAGACACAAATATTACCAATTGGCATGAGGAATGGCTCGAAGAATTCCGTAAGATCTGATGATATGGTTCGGTGATCTGTCCAATTTCATAATACATGCCACAACTCTTGAGTCGTCTGTTTTTTTCCAGCTCCTGCCAACCAAAAATGATGTCAATTCGAACAAAACGCGTTTCTAATATTTTGTCAAACTGATTGATGATATGTCCTCTCTTGAGGAGAATATAAACAGATTTAGCTACAAGGCATTCTCGTAGACTCTAGCTGCCAATATGAGTTTTCATTGGGATGTGCTTAGAAGCTATCTTGACCCTTAAGACTTTAAGTAATGCCCTCGAGCTCATCAGGATGTATAAGTTGAATTCAGGACTTACCAAATGCGAGAGAACATACCGCCTTCAATTGAAATAGTGAGCTAAGGCTTCAGGGCTCCCACATCGACGTCTCAAGGTGATCTCGAGAATTCCCTTTGCGATATCACGTGCGGGCGCTTTCTTGAGCATTGGTTCTTGTTTGATGGTTAAGTGCTACTTTAATTTCAACTCTCTTCCAGCGACCGTTACGCACCAAAATCTACAAAAATCAAGGAGGGATGCATTATATATCTACATTGTTGACTCTAAGTCTTCTATGCGTGCAGGCATTTGGTTTCCTGTTCAATTTCAATCAAGAGCCCCCCCAACCTCCACAGCCTTATGAGGACAAGTTCCTGAACTCCGATTGTGAGGGCTACCTATGCCCTGACACCATGGAATGCGTCAGTCATGCTAAAGAGTGCCCCTGTCCTTTTTCCAAGTCACAATTGAAATGCGTGCTGCCCAATAACCATTACATATGTATTTCAAAGCCTGCAACTCATGATGAGAAGTTAAACGCTGTATATGACGATCCAGTGAAAGGACCAAAGGCCAAAAATAAAGGCCTGCGGGACTGCGGGTGGGTTTTGGAGGCTTACAAGGACCTTCTGTAAGGTGTTGGGATCGTTATAAATTACATAAGCATTCGGAATCAAAAGTACTATATCAGTCTCTATTTTTGCCAGGCATCCATCTTTTGTAGACGACTTCACCCACTTTGTAACTGGAAAAGATTGCCCTAAGTTTATTCTCTTTCCACCATGTCATGATAGTCTCTGGTTTTTCTAGGTTTTCTACATAACATAGCACATAAGTCTTGCTGGCACCCGCTACCACACGGGCAAGACTAGAGTACCAAGTATAGTCATGAGTTTCCCTGCTATGTATAACTCTCACGCAAAATTCTGCATGCTCGAGGGGAGGACCACGTTGGTACAGTAAGTAGTCGCAGCCAAATTTAACTCCAGATCTGACGCACCATCCATGAGACCTGTAGTGATGATAAACGACATACATTTGAATAAGTCGTTCAATATTCTCGTACTCCACCGGAACTCCAACCACATGATTTATTAACTCTTGGGCGGTAATGTCCAGAACTGGTAGGGCAAATGTGAGAAATATGGCTTCCACTGGCATTAGTTCTAAGGCTTCCAATTGTTTAATTTCTCCGTCGTCGTTCAGCAACAGAGAATCTGTTTCCCTCATATCATCTTCATCGTCTTCATCATCTGCCATATTCATGAAAGACTGCTGTGATGACTTGTAATCCCTTAGGGTTTCTCTCTGCTGTTGCAACAACTCATTTTCCTGCTCAATAGTACCGCCTCGTCTCCTTAATTCCAATAACTCCTGCTCCATCTGCTCACGGCGCCTTTTGAAGTCTAATCTCTGTAGCCTTCTGTTCTGTGTGACTCTCTCCAATGCTGGGGCTGGACCGCTACCTCCTGCGAGCCTACTGATGGTTCGACTCTTCCACGTAGGCTCACTTCTGGAGAGCTGGCCAGTACCAAAAAAGCCATTGTTCCATAAATATATCATTTGGGTTTCATCTCTCACCAGGATATGAACATAGTCATTCATGTAAAAGTCTACATGGATTTTGGTGGGTAACCTATTGACGCTGGTGAAATAACAGTACAACCAAATAATCCAGGACACTGGGTTATGGGATATGAGTGGTGGAAGCTCTAAAGGATGTATAGGGAGAGGGTGCCTGTATCTGGCCACATTAGGTCTTCTTTTTGCCATGATGGTATTACAAGTGTAAAAGATGATGAATATCAGCCTTGGACCTCAAGAAGAGATTTTCCAGCATGCAGCGAATTTCAACATGAATTCTACAAAATAGTCGACAAGAACTTTAAATATATTCAGATACCGTTGTAGTCTATTGAGAAATCATTGCGCTCACATCGACGTATCTTCGAGCAACAGATATATTTATCATCATAATGTTTTACAAGATTGGCGAGAAAGTATCTAGGCCTTCTGGCCCAAAGTACCTGACTGACCATCTTTTACTACTCTTAAGATTTGCAAAGCGCTTACATGTTTGGGATGTGTTTTCATTCGCAATGGTGGTCATGAATGTGCCAGATACTTGAAAATCCTGTAAATTCAATTTAAATGTAAATTTTTCAACGCCTCGAAAGTATAAACTAGAAAAAAAAGTTAGGGCTACATGATAGGGCCGAGCTACACAATATGAAGTAGTCCGCTATTAAATAGTAATAGTAATTGAGTTTAAACAGTACGATTCTTCTATGTTATTTAAGAAGACGCCAAATCTGCAAAGTATTGCTTGAGAATTACCGATAACATTTGGGGTAGTTCGCTAATGTCGTGAACAACCACATAGAACTCGAAAGGGAATGTATCCAGATACTTGTCAATCTTCAAAAGCATATTTCCATTCTGGTCAGGTACGTATTTCACTTGGCTCATGTCCATGATTGATTCTTTCGTATTGATTCCATCAATAATGACAAATATTATCATGATCTTGTTTTCCCTGGCTCTCCGCACGAGACGCTGAAGGGTTTCGTGATCCTCACAAACACCATCTGATATAACGATCTGCAATTGCCATTGGTCTTCATTGGCAAATGCGCTTGCCTTTTCAAAAATTTTGATTGATTCAGCAACAAGTTTTCTTACATCTGTCTTGGTTTCTTGAAAGCCAAACCATTGGAAGGCTCTCGCGCCCGCCTCGCTACTAAATTGTTCGCCGAATGGGTGTACTTCCTTGACAGTCTCACCAAACTTGACAATAGACAACCCACCTGCTTCTAATTGTGTCAGAGTTTTGGACACTAGACATAGACTATCGAAAGCCAACTTAACGCACTTAGATTCACTCATAGATTTAGAATCATCTAATGCAATCATAATTTGGTATTGACGTTTGCTTGGCTTTGTTCTTCTTAACCATATTTTATCCTTACGAAATTGGGACGCAATGTACGGTATTATTCTTTTCATATTTAATCTTTTTCCAGTCTTATAATCACCCTGCAATTTGGTTGCTAAGGTTGGTTCCAAGATCAAACGCAATTGCTCACTGAGGAGCGAAGAGAGATCTGCTGTAGCTAGTTCACTCTTATGCCAGAGGACACGCGACTCCTCTAAGCCTCGAGGCGGCTCAGCGAATTCATCCTGCTCATTTACTTCCTCTTCGATGTCATCCAAGAGTGGGTCGAGCTCGATTTCACCTCTATCTTGTAAGACTTCTTCCTCGGTCATGGTCCCACGGTGCAGATCTTCACGCATGTCCTCAACAGTAGTGCCGCTTTTTCTCCCACTCTCCTGCTCCTCTACATTGTTAAAGTCCTCGGGTTGGCCATTTTGGTCTTCTTGATCGTCGCGCTCGTCCAACATATTAATATCTTCGTCTTTGTTGGTTTCGTCGATGTCTTCTTCGATAGCATTGTCTTCATCAATGGGAAGGATCTGTTCTTGATTAGCCATTCCTAAAGCTTGGGTATCGGTCTCAGTATTTGCACCATCGACGTGTTCAAATTCATCTGGCCGTTCGCTAGCATTTTCCATTTGCTCTTCCTGTTGATTTTGGGAGGCTTCATTTATTTCCTTTCTTCTGTTGTGGTATTCTTTCATAGAATCGCCTAGCTGCTTCAAAGCCTCTTTCGCTTCCTCACGAGTTGCCTCGCTTGCTTCTAAGTCTTCTTGTTGTTGTTCATTTTGTTGGTTTGCTTGAGAATCACCAGTGTTTCCAATATTCTCCTGTTCATTCGAATCCTTCGAATCAGAACCGGTACCTTTTGAATTAGATTTCTGCTGCGCCGTTGCGCTGGCATCCATTTCGGCATTTTCCTGGTCCTCATCGAGACCATCAAGTGCTTCAGCTTGTTCTTCAATACCATTTTCGTGTTCGGCGTCTTCACCAACTTGATCTTCCACAAGACTGCCTTCATCTGACATATTCTCATCTTCATTAATCGATTCTTTATTTCCATCTTCTGCATCTTCTGCAATTTCGTCCTGACTATTTTGTTCTTCGTCTGGCTGTTTGTTTTCATCCATTTCATCTATATCTTTCATTTCACTATCTTCTTCGGCTTCAAATTCAGAGGAGTTCGATTTATCTTCCATAGTATCGTCCCTCTTTTCATCGTCTTCTTCATCTCCTGATTCATCAGAGAGGTCCATTTTATCGTTATCTTCTTCTCCCTTCTCATCACCGGAATCCAGATTAATATCCTCTGGAAGTTCCAAGGCTTCGATCTCTGGAGCATCCGTGGCAAGTTCATCTCCATCTTCTTGACGAACGGAATCTTCTTGCTCTGAACCCATTTCTTCTTCCTGTCCCTCCTCTTCTTGACCACTTTCCTCGTGTTGAGAATTATTTTCCTTGGAGTTATTATCAGGTTCATCAGAGTTATCATTCTCGTTTTCACCTTGCTGCTGATTGTTATCAGCCTCTGAATTTTCATCTTCTGCAGCCTGAATATCTGGTTCATCATTTTTACCATCGAGATTTTTGTCAGAATTTTTTTCCTTAGAATCTGTGTCAGGCTTCTCATCCCACATTTTGTCATCGATTGCATTCGGGTCATCTTCGTTAACATCATGAACCTGCTCATCTAGCTCCTCTTCATTTTCTTCGTTAGAATTCTCGTCGTTAGACTCCTGATCGGAAATTTCTTCTAAATCACCGGCCATGTCTCCTTCCATCTCCACAGCGTCATTCTTGTTTTCATCTGGATCCTCTTCATCTTTCTCTCTCTGATCGTTATTTGCCTCTTGAGCATTTTCTGTCAAGTCTTCATCTTCTTCAACGTCCTTCGAGTTATTTTGAGCACCTTCGCCATCCCCAAGCCCTGTTCCTTCATGTAGATTTTTGTCATCATTCATTTCTGAAGGTGGTTCTGGAGCGCAAAATCCATTCTTTGCGAGATTGTGTAACAATATCGCCAAAATGTATGTGCCATGCGAAGTATTCATATAATAATCCCTCGTTTTTGAGATCACCATCCGAATCGCTCTATAGTAATGGTGAATAGCGGGCAAAGTAAAAGTAACGACTGCTCTAACGAAAGGCGAGGTATTTTGTTTAATATATGCTTCCTTTAATCTGTGGACCGCAAATTTTAAGTTCTGGAGAACATTTGATTTCGCCAAAGTTCCAGTAAGAGTCATCAGCCGTTTCGCTGTTGTAGACAGCCACTTATCGTCGTCTTCATTGATTTTCTGCAGCTCGGCATTCATGATCTTTTGGAAAGATATCATAATAGAAGTTGAAACCTTGCGGAAATTTTCATCAACTGTATCCAAGCTTAGACTTTCTTGATTTTCCTTGGTTTTTTCGTAAGAGCGCTCCTCATTTATCCAATTCATAATAATTTCATAAACGAAAGAATTCCACGATTCTTTTGAAGTTTGCAATAATGTAACAGCGTGAGACACAAATCTTTTCAGGTCTTTGAGAACTCCTTCAGCAGTGGCATCCAGAACCGTTATAGCTTGAATTTTACTTCCATATTCCTCAGCAGTAGATTTTAATCTTTGCAATAACACAACACTCTTCTTCACATTCACATGTCCGATAATTTCCAATGTAGTCAAAGCATGTTCCAATAAGAGGGGGAAGGACCCGCAGAAGCTTTTAAGTTGGTAAAAACTCATTTCTCCGACAGGGTTTATTGCGCCTTTAGACAGCGAAAAAGCCTCCAAATCAGCGAGCATCCATTTATACTCTTTGTCAATGGCTCCCAATTCATACATTGGCCTTCTTATAGTAACAAGTGAAAATATCAAATTCTCCGCGATCGCCATTCCTTTTTCAACACTTGCGGCAGGAATGTCATCAGATGGGATTGAGACAGCAGCACGTAATTTCGGTAGCAGATCAACAATCCTAAAGAAATAACTATCGCAGTTACTGAATGCTGTATTAGAAAACGAAGCCACATTGGAAAGAATGGCAGTTGATGTGGATTGGACTTTGCGAATGTCCTCTCTAAAACTAGTTTTCAATCCAATTCTTCTCAATTCCTTCAGCGAGTCACTCAAGAGCTTACCTTTCAAAACTTTTAATGAGGCCAGCTTTTTCTTTTGTTCCTTTGAATACACCTTTGGAGTTTCATTTCTTAACGACTCTGCTTCTTTACTGAAATCAGTGGCAAGATCTACCAAGCTAGGAAATTCGAGATCATGCAGTTCAGTGATCCACAGATTCATTCTTCGATACACGTTATCAGTGTTTCTCAAAATAGCTGACCTAGAATTCCAACTTGGGATTTCCAAGACCTGTTTTTGAGCCAATGGTAGGTCGTAATTTGTGGGAACGGGCTGCTTGACTGGAGCAGTCGGTAGAGATATCTTCTCTGAAAAAGAGATACCCCCTTCAATCATTGGTTGGACACTTTCAGATAGCAAGGAACGGTATTTACGAGCCAGCTTGTAGAGACTGTTGTGAGACCGGCGAGAACTTTGTTTCAAGGCGTCTATATTAACATCCTTCCAGCTCGCAAGTAGAATAATTTCAGATATATCTTTCTCCAAGGACTTTTTGGATTTCAAAATGTGGGCTTCCACTACCGATTCAAATTGCCCGTAAAACTGGAGAACGTTTTGAACTGCGTGCAAAATTGAATATTCACCCCACCCCAGAAGCTCCATATGAGATGCAAAAGCTCTTAGAAGGGTCAAGCGAGAGCTGAACTCTCCAAAAGTACTCTTGCTGAAAAACACGTTGAGATGCGATGATACAGTCGTCTGGTTGGCAGTTCTTCCATTTTCTGAGGATCCTGACACAATGATTATCTCGAATAAATGAAACCACCATTTACCAACGTTTTTGTGCATATTTTCTTCTTCAGAATTCAACAATCCATTCCAGGTTTGTAATTCTAGCCTTCTCCAAGAAATAATAAGGTCTGTGATTTTCTTAATATGTGGTCCCATAGAGACTTGAGATGATGCGTATTTTTCCCATTCGGCAACAAACGTATAGATTTGCTCAATTTTTTGCAACTGCTTTGCGATGGGAATGCTTGACTTATAAGATAAAAATTCTTGGCATATTCTGAATAGCTCGCGTAGCGTTGCATGTTCCGGCCATTGATCAAGGAGTTGATGTACAGAATACCACAAAGTTTCCACAATTTGTATGGCCCTTTGAGATTCTTTGACGGAGAAATCTCTGTAGAAATTGAAATTTTTCACATCCCCAGGTTTTTCGAAACACTTAATATTCTTGGAAAGTATATTGACTACCGAAGACAAATGACTTGCACTTAGGTTATGGGCTTTGTAACCTATATTGAGAGAAGATAATTGTTCAAGGACGACTGATCCATTATCTAACATGTTCTCCAAAGATTGGTACGTTCCTTCCTCGAAAATTGAGATGTAATTTCTTGCAACTAGATAGTAGGCGTCTTCTAACTCATTTTGAGAGTCATTAGTACCTTCATTATTTGCGGAGAAATCATCGTCGTAGTCCGGGAACATTTGTTTAAAATTCTTTTCAAAATCATCATCAGCATCCTCAAATTTGAACAAGCTGGACTTTTCGTGCGCCATCTTCTCCTCCTTTATTCTCCTTTGAGACCATCTGAAGTATAAGATATGCAGCGCACCACTAAAAGTTGAGAACATATCTTTAGACCTGTCGTGGAACTTGAATAATCTCAAAAAGAATGACAATATGTCCTCTGTAGCGACAGAATCTATGCTGTTGTTCTTGAAGGAGTCTGCCAAGCTTGAAAATGCATGATTGACTTTACTGCTGCTGATAAGAACCAGAGGATCAACACACCACAAAAGAGATACGTCTAAATCTTGTCTTTCGCCATCTCTCTCATATTTTATCAGATCAAATCCAAATTTCAAGCTCAAGATATAGCCTGAAAATATATCATTTAGATCAGAATAAAACTTAAATCCTTCTTTCATCCTTTGCAGGAATCGGGATGTATTCTGCTGAAATAGATCTACTTGACTTCTGGTTATGTCATTCCACTTACCAACAGAAGCCAACAACCCAGAAACCTGCTCCGAATTTAAGGTAGAGTTTAACAACGCTGTCCATTCATCAAAAAGTCCATCAATGGAAGCATCTGGTCGAAAAACCTTGGGGTGCTGAGGATCCTTGGCATTTGTCCTGTAAGATAACACCTTCTCCACTAGGAGTGGATCGTCACCGCTAATAACTTCGCGCACCGCTCCCCAGCTACTCATTAGCTTCTCCGAATATGACTTGTGTTTCCTTAGTGTATCGAAAACGACATACTCGTGGACTGCAGGATCAAACGGGCAATCGGGCGCGTATAGCCTTATTAGACCAAGGCCAAATAGAACCCATCCTTTTCCTAACGATTCGTAAGAGATGGGATCCGAAGTGAGAGTAAGAGCAGGCAACAAGTACTGTTCATAAACTTTACAAAAGCTCTTATTCGCTCCGCAAAGAATTAGTTCATGCAATTCGTTAATACCGGCGTTCGATAAATCTTCATCAAAGTGAAGCTGCGTGACACGCTGGATCCATTCCTGCAACAAAGCTTTGAAGTAATGCAATTGGTTACGCAAAAGAAGGTTGGAAGTATCTATTGTGGAGCTAAGTAGCAGCTTCGCATCTGATAAGGTTTGTCTAATGTGGCTGCCCGTGAAATGCTTTAGATTATTCGACTTTTTGATAATCCTCTCGAACAATGACGAACTTACCAACGCACTGGTGAAAGATTGAAACCCTTCGTTATCCTCAGCCCAGAGTGTGTCAAAGACTGGTGGAAAGCAATATCTAGTGTTCTGTTGCTTTAGGATCTTTTCAGTAGATATTGAGGATAATGGAGCCAGCTTAGCTATCATCCCATTGCTTTCGCCAGATTCGTTAAATACAAGCCTGAGAAGATCATCGAATTCCTGTTTAAAAACGTTGATTCTTTTATTCAGAAATTTGCTGGAAATATTTTCGAGATCTTCTATTCCTGATTCCAATTTAGAGAGTAAGGTTCTAAATTCAACAATATCGTGTTGCAACAAGTCTTGAAATAAAATTGCGAATATATCTCTCAAACTTTTGATTGAGTCATAAGACTCAGAATACTGGCATTCTACCACCTTATCAAACTTTTTCGAAACCGTTGATAACTCATCCCATAGAGACCAACATTCAGCAGATGAAGGATACGGCTGTTTGAAATGTTCCCAAATCAAGGCAATAGAATTTCCTCTTTGAAGCCTCATTCCATCGTCAAATTTTGACAGAACGCGAGCGAAGTTGTCTGTTGTAATTCCTCTGTTCTGAGCTGAAACCAACCATTCCTCAAGAAGTTCCTTGTAGGCCCTTAATTTAGCCTCATTCTTCTGTTTGGCAGTCTCGAAAATACCGTGCCATATTATGGACAAGTTCCAAAACAATTCATAAACAGTTAACGTTTTTAATAACAAACCCTGGCTTATCTTTTGTGAAATTTGATTTCCCAACTCTTTCAATAATGCGAATACAGGAATTCTAGGAGGGTTTTTAATTTTACGGCCATTTGCGACTGCCGCAGAGAGTTCGATGTAAGACAGGTCAGAAATTTTAGCCTGCATTGATCGGGCTTGGGTATTCGCCAAACATTCGGAACCAGAGTTTAAAAGCATCAAGGTGCTGAATAGGAAGAGCATGCCTGCAACATCATCTTGCATTTCTAATTGTGTCAATGAGTAGGGCCAACAAGCACCCGAAATAGGAAATAAAGACTGTTTAGAATCATTCGAAGAGTCTACTCCCAAAACTGCCGTAAGCTTTTTATCGAAAGGAGCATACAATTCATCATTGATTTTTTGGACGACGCTAGTCTTTCGGAACATGTTCAGCAAGTCGCACATGTCAGCGGTAAACTTCTGATTCATAAAATGCCGATTTTGGAGTACGTTTAGAGACAATTTTTCAAGTTCTGCAAGTTGACAAATCGGCACTATGCCTAACAGTGTTTCGATAGCAGGTTCTGTGCCAGTCATAGATATAGTGTCATGAAGCTGACCAAAGGTATGAAGCGAAGATAAATGGGCCGGTAAATAACGCTTAAGCGGTATCCTAGAGATTAATTTCGTATCATCTTCAAGCGTCCCGGATGGCTGAAATTTGTTATAACCGAGAGCTAGGCGATCAAAATAGGTAGCCCTTTCATACAGGTCTTCCATGTATATTTCGACGCCTCTATTCCTCATAGCTCTCGACAATTCACCATACCTTGGGTTGATGGTTAAAAACAACCTAAAGTTTGGATGTGGTATGATAACGCGCGGTTCACCATCTTCTTCGCTGTGTTCATTGATAATCAGAGTACCATCATTCTCTAAAAGAGAATTTAGCCTATCCAGCACTGATGGCGAGCACAAATTAGCGTTATCTAATATAAGCCAAAAACCTTTCTCTACTGCGTTTACTAGCATACCATCAAACCACTCAAACTTGACCTCATCTTTTTTGTCGATTAGTGCTCTCATAGCTTCTATTCTGGTAGAAAATTCTCGCAGCTGGCTACTGTCATATAAGAATGAAAAGATGTTTTCAAACTTCTTGCAAAAGATGTGAAAATTGCTTAATGATATGAAGTTTTCCGAAATGTAGTTTATTAAATCCAGACCAACCACAATCGCTTTGGGATTTTGAGATGCAAAGCCCAGATTAGCTAAAATGATATCTCTCAGCACACTTTCTAAATCTTTCACAATGTATGATATTTTTCTGTTCAAATCTGTCTGCTCATAACCTCCCAGGATATCCATGCTATCCACTTCGCTGTTCATTGAAAAAGTTGACACAGAAGCTCCAATGATGGACGCTAAAAATTTAATGGTACTAGATTTTCCCGAATTAGATGGTCCCACAAGGATTAAAGGCCAGTTGTTTTTGATAGATCTTAGAGCAGACTCATATACCAGGAAGTTAGATTCCAAAGGGAAAAGATTTTCGGCTGTGGAGTAAGAAAAGAATGGATTTCTTCTCATGGCTTCGCCATTTACTTGAACATACTCTTTCTCGATTTTGTAGAAATTTTCGTGCTTTTCGTGAGAGCCAAATATCTGGTCTACTAGCTTACGTGCTTTACTCTTGTCCGCCGACGACCGAAATCTCTGAACAATCACAATTTCAATGAAATCAAAAAAGTTGGGTTTTCCCATAATGGAGGGTCCATTTAACATCTTTAACCATCTTAAAGTGTCCCTTAAATTGAACTCCCAGGGCGACCCGGATGTGCCCCATTTCTTCAGTTTACTAACCTCGTATTCTAGCGTCGACATGAGTTCGATTATCTTCGAAATTACTTCAGAATCGATGTCCGGGTATAGCTGATTGGCAATAAGCAACAGATCATCGGCAGTAAGCATATCGTTGTAAACAACGTTAAAACGATTTATGAATGACTTAGGCAGGCCCTTCCTGCCACCTCCCTGATATTGAGGATTCTGAGCTGCAAAAACGACGAAATCTGGGTGGCGACTGAAGGATCTATCGAGCTCGGGTATGTATGCTTCCCCGCGATGATCAAGACATGCGTTAAGACCTTCTAACACAGACTGGGATGCCAAGTTCATTTCATCCAAGAGGACCCACTCGCCTTTTTGCATGGCTCTCAAGAAGGGAGCATCGCGCCACACAAACTCCCCCGTTCTTTCACCTGGGACATCGGATCCGAACAGATCTACAAGATCGGTGTGTTCAGATAGGTTGATTCGTGTCAGTTTATTGCCAGTGATTTCTGATAATGCTGTGACCAAACTTGTTTTCCCAACACCTGGACTTCCTTCCAAAAGAATGGGTTTACGTACTTGCATCGCTCTGACTACTCGCATCAGATTTTTTGTAGTGGTAGGTGCATTCCAATTAAATTTAGTGGTTGTTTTATGGTTTCTGTGTCTCGCAAGTTCAAATTGGCCGATTCTTATGCTAGACTCGAACATTTGTACCTCAACTGGCTGAATGAAGAGCGGAAATAGATTCTCTTTGGCTATAGCTGATAGCTTCGAGATACATTCTTCTTTCAAATCCTTCAGTCTTCTCTCATTCTCTGATAGGTATGCTGTATTGTTAGTGCCAAGGGCGTCAACAAAAACCATAGCGGCACCATGTAGCAGAATGACTCTATGATCTTGTATGGTTGTGCATGTGCTGTTCATAAATTCAACCCATGCGAGGATGTCGCGGAGAGATATAATACCACCTTTGGACATACCGCCACCAAATTTGTCGGCAAACCATTCAGAAAAGGAAACAATGACATCAACAACTTTTTGTAACTCAGGAACCAATTTAGACGATACGATCATACGTACATCTTCAAAGTCCTCCATAGAGGAAACCCAAATTTCAGTAAATCTATTTCTTAAAGCGGGTGACAATTCCTTCTTTCCATAATCGCCCCCAGGGTTCATGGTAGCGAAAAATTGAAAATCTTGCGCGGCAACGATGACACTCCCTGAAGAGCCTTTTTCCGCCAACAAAAGGCTTCTTTCAGGTTCCAAAACACTGTTCAACCTCTCCAGTACCGAATCATCCGCTAAAGATATCTCATCTAAGAGAAAAAAGTCGCCATTTTTCATTGCATGGATCAAAGGACCATCGCACCACTCGAAAAGAATAGATAAATTATTCTTCAGATCTCTGATATTATTCTCCTCCTCTACATTTTTTTCATTCAGCTTTGCGTAACGCTCTAGCAGATCTTCCAAGGAGATACTTTCTTGTTCTTGCTGTGATAGATTCAAAACGTTCCGCAAAGTTCTGTTTAAATTGACCTGAAGTTCTGACCTATTCCGCACAGGCCTCTGAGCTCCCAAAATATCACTTGTCTCGGTATTTTGATGCGCATTTAATGCAATTAAGTTTTTCCTATAATGGGACGCCAAAAGCTGACAAATAGTAGTTTTACCGCAGCCTGTTTCACCCACCAGTAGAACAGGTTCCTTATTTTTTAGACAAGACTGTACTAAAACAGATAGTCTTCTCAGTGCTCGAGTCCAAACAACCGCGTGCTCCTCTTCTATCAAGGATTGGTTTTCCAAGTCGGCGTAGTACTCGTCCATATTCAGTTTCACATTCATAACTTTTTCTAGAATTTTTTTGACCACTTCTTTCTCTCCAGGCGTACGGCATCTTTCGGCCAAAAGCATGTAACCGTTTGCCGCCAGCTGCTCATAGCCCACTGCCTCTCTCATAGCCCACCTGAAAAGATCACGGAGTGTAGCAAAACTGTTCTTTTGTTCGAGCAGTCTTGAGGCAGATCTTTCGATGGATAGTTGACGATATACCTCAACGATTTTTTTGGCATAGGAAGGCGCAATTTGACATCTTTCCCGTAGAATGACTTCCAATTCTTCCTGAGGAATATCTCCGAAGTGAAGTTCCAAAAATCTATTTCTGAATGCTCTAGAAAGAATTTTACGACCGCCGTAAATTCCGGGGGGGTTCTGAGTGGCAAATAGCATAAACTCGGGATGAGGATGAATGATTTCTTGGGTTTCTGGAATGAGTAGCTCCCTGTTGTCATCCAACAATCTATTTAAAGCCTCCAAAATATCTGTTGGTGCTAAGTTTAACTCATCCAATACAATCCAATAACCTTTCCTCAATGCTTCCACCAAAATGCCTTCTTGAAAAGAGAGTTTTCCGGTGTCGTCCGTAACATATGTGCCCAAGTACTCCTGAAGATCTGTGTGTTCGTGGTTGTTGATTCTTACAAATTTGTGACCAGTTATGTCTGCCAAATACTTGATCATGCTAGTTTTTCCAGCGGAAGTAGGACCTTGAATTAGTACCGGAAATCTCTTACTAGATGTGGCTCGGACTAGATTCATCATATTTTTCTCCACAAACGGAGTTATGATGTAGTGAGTTTCTTCCTTTATCTGATGAGAGCCTTTTTTCATCCAGTAGTGCCTAAATTGGATGTAATCTGGACCAGGAGAAGAAGGAGCTCGTGAAAGAACTGCTTTCACATTTTTCAATCTACCAATAGTGTACTCTTTGATGATAGGTTCAAGAATAGCTTCTGACTCACCATCGAGTAGTGTTAAAAAACTCATGCAAAATCCATCGTAAAGTGCTCGACGGAGACCATAAATATGAACGATGTCACAAACGTACAACAGCGTGCGCGTTAACGTTCGGATACTGAAATGCGGTCTCTGGTTAGAACCATCTACAATTTGGTTGTTTGCAGATAATTTCTTTGCTTTAAGGTAAAGCTCGGCGATATCATTTCCCACCCACTCATCGCTAGTGCTGTAATTCCGAATATATTTATCAATAATAGAAAGCAGGTCAGTGATATCTCGATCTGGCGAATGCACATATATCTCCGTGAATCTTGACCTGATACCTGGCGGTAAATCTTTTTTTCCAACATCTGTGGCAGGATTCATACACGCAAAGATTCTAAAATTTGGATGAGCACGTACTGGTTCAATGTCCCCTTTTTCAGATAGCAGAATGCTTCTCGTTGAACTCTCACCCAACAAATCAGATATGCTTTCCAGAGTGTCCGCCGAAGCTAAATTAATTTCATCTAACAGTAACCATTCACCGTTACGAACAGCTTTTACCAGTGACCCTTCAACAAAATCAAAGACTAAGGAATTCTCAATAGAGCTTGACTGGAATTCAAACCTCTCTACCGTAGCGTCAAACTCCATCCAGCTTTCCAATAGTAACTTCTGTTGGTGCTCATTCAATTTCCTCTTCTTTTTCCTTTTGTCTTCCGCACTTTCATCCATTTTTTGAATCTTCAAAATATTTTTAGCCATTTTGAAAGCTTCTTTCCAGAGACGAACAACGTTTTTCCATTGACTCTTGTTAAAACATTTGTGTAGCATTTTGTAGAATTGTTCGTTTTTTCTCAACGAAAAGGTAGCAGAAAATAACGACTCAAATTGTTCCTGAATGGGAATTGCAACAGTTTTTGAATTGACGGGTTTATAACCACCTAATAAATCACCAGTTTCGGTTTGTTGTGAAACATTTATTACTGTTAATGTTTTGTTCAAAAGTCTGCTCAGTTGTTGGACAACTGTGGTTTTACCAGTACCAGTTTCGCCGACAAGTAAAATAGGCTCAATCATTTGCACAGCGACAGATATCTGTTCCATCAGTCTAAGAGAATGGTTTGTGGTTGCAAATGATGTTGTGTTTGCGGATTTTTTCTCCAAAACAGAAACTGCTTTCGGTAGCAACGCTCTGCCAACTTCCAATTGGTCCCTGTGGTTTTCAAATTTAGGAACATGTTTTGTTAAATACAGCCCAATTCTCGAAGTAGAGATTTCTAACGATTCACCGATAGTTTTTACGAGAGGTTCTAAAGCTTTGGGCTCACTCACGGCCCCAGCGAAGCAATCTGCAGCTTCAGCAAAAATGCTATCATAAATTTGAGATTCGATCAGCTCATCGGGGCTATTGATTCCATTGCGTTCAAAAAGATTCTTCAATCTGTCGCATAATTTCATGAGATCTCTTACCGAAATAACTCTTGTCTTTGCACCTTTGTTTAAAGAAGTGAACCGGGGATCAAGATAAATACCCTTAACAGCCCTGTAAGAATGGTTAAGCTTTGGAACTAAGCGAGCCAAGACTGGGTATCTATGACACATGATGTAATGTAGATCATTATCATCGGGCTCTTGAAGATGGGTGACGCTCCAAAGTCTTGAGCCAATCAGGTTGACTGTTTGACTTTCAGTATTTCTTTTCTGTTGATTTTCATCTATCCTCACCGTAGATATCAAGTGGAACCCATTGGCAGCCTTCACCGTTTCACCTCTGGATGGAATTACGAGTTCACGTTTCTCCAGTAATGTCAATAATACGGATAATACTTCGGTAGGTGCTTTATCTATGTCTTCAATAAGAACCCATCTACCTTGTTTTACTGCAGTGGTCAAAACACCTGATCGCCATTCGAAAGATCCCGGTTTCTCACCTGAAGTATAGGTACCTATCAAAAGCTTTGCATCCGTCTGCTCGCCCAAATGAATCTTTACCATCATATCTTCACGACCAGCATATTTGCTCAATTGATTGACCAGAAAAGTTTTACCGGATCCTGCTTTGCCACAGAGCATAATGGGCTCAGTATTCCTAATGTTATTGGTTAATCGACGCAGAGTTGTTACAGCTTTCTGAGTTGGTACAAACGATGTAGACTCGTTAACTTCCGTGACTTTCCTGAAAGGGGCTAGTGCCCCACAGATGGAAACTACGTTCTGACTAAGATCTTCGGGTTCGAAGCTTGCATAATGGTGGCCTGGTATCTTTGAAAAGCATTCTGGTACTTCTGGAAGGGCAGCAAAATTCGCAAGCCTTCTAGCTTCGTTAAGCTCTAAAAATCTATAATTCACCTGGGAATCCAGTTCGTAAGATCCATAAATATCCTTGTCGATTGGAATGTGAGCATCTATTATGGCATCAAGTGCGCATTCCCCTGTCTCCAAAGTAATAGACAACACTTTGAGCACCAAAAAAGTCAGCAGGTCTTCTTCTGTGGACCCAACTAGCAAATACAACACATCTGGTTTTACAAATTTGCTAAAAATTTCTTTGTTATGGTACAACAACCGATAATAAGCAAGTATTATCATTCTCAGTTCCTCTTTGTCCTGAGTGTTGTGGTTTTGCAAAACGGTTACAACATGGTCATTATGTTCCGTCAAAAATTTCTCCACTAAAGGGACAATCACTGGATACAATCCCACGATTCTTGCACAAGCGTCTAAAATCGTGATGCATTTGGTACTTTCCTTATTCTCTATCCACCTAGAAACAATCTCCAGAAAAATTTGTTTGTAGACAAAAAGGTATCCGGTATTCCAACGATTATTCAGCACAAATGCCGATAGCTCACTCAAATTGTCCTTGGGGTCTAGATCAGAATCAAATCGGAACAGACCGTTGAGCGCTTCAGAAGGAAAGGCTTCATTGAAAATATCAAACCTTTCCCTTGCCGAATCCAAATCCAATAAAATACTGTTGCAAGACATATCGTATTGTGTTGATAAGGCTTGGTGATGGTCTCTCCTGCCTCAAGAGTATGGCAAACTGTTGCTAATAGTAGTCAAGCTCATCGCGGCCATCTCATCGCTCAATCTAAAATTTTCACCGTGGTCTGTGATGTAAATACGTATGAAAAATTCAAGGTAAATTTAAACACCCAGGGGAAGTTGATTGATAGTGTCAGAGACCCATCCTACCAAGCTCCTCTGGCGAAACGCGATGGGTATTTTGCGTCCGGTTGATCTTGTTAATCAGCCTGCTCCCTTTCAGGAAAGGTACAAAATCCTACAGAAATTACTGGATTTACTGGAGAAGCTTAAACCTAATGCTAAAGGTAAATTGAACAAACTGGCCGCAGGGCTCGAGCTCCGTGTGGCCAAGGATAGCAAGTCACCACAAAGCTACAAGTTCAACATGAGTGTTCTCCTAAGGGATCTAAATAAATTCAAAGGAGACTTGTCTAAGATCAAAATTGGACATAAACCGATTGCACACTCAGCTCCGACAGTGGAAAATAAGGTTACCAAAGCATTGGCTATGGAGAAACTAAAGGCTCTGCTCATAGACGATGAAACTTTGGGGAATAACGGATACGTCATAGATATAGGCCTGCAGGAGGAAGAGAAACAGGACTCACAGAATGCTACTTGCATTAGGTGCAATACCAAGTTTGAGAAGTCAGAAATCATGAAAAAGACGTTGTGCAGGTACCATCCATTGAAAAGGGAATATAATAGAGAAACAAAAACTTATCATTTCCCTTGCTGTGGTGAGACGATGGTGTCCTCCTCTTTTCTTCGTCTTGGTTGCCAAAGCTGTGATCACCATGTCTTTCGCGAAGAAACTTATGAGGGTATGGCATCTATATCGAACTTCATAGATACACGCGAGATTGACGGTGAAGAAAATGTGCTGGCACTTGATTGTGAAATGGCTTACACGTCTCTCGGGTACGAAATGATTAGACTGACTATTGTCGATTTTTTCACCTCTAAGACGCTTTTTGATGAAATTGTCAGACCGCTTGGTGAAATCATAGATTTAAACTCTCAGTTCAGTGGTGTCCACGAGATTAAGGAATCAGATTCTTTAAGTTACAAGGAATGTCTGGATGCAGTTTTGTCGACTTCCCTCATTAATAATCATAGCATTCTGATAGGACATGGCTTGGAAAATGATGTCAATGTAATGAGAATTGTTCATCATAGGATAATTGACACTGCAATTTTGTATTCCAAGGGCAGATTCAAAATGTCTTTGAAAAATCTAACCTTTGAGAATGTGAACCGTAAAATCCAGACTGGAGAACACGATAGCTCTGAAGATGCCATTGCCAGCATGGATGTCGTCAAGGCAAAGATTGGCATTCCAATAGCACAAAAAGACTGGGATTCTTGACATGGTGAGAAGTATGTAACGCATTATCTTAATCCCCTTGGCTTTCCAGTTTTGACAAACGCAGTTCTAAATCTGCCTGACGTTTGAGGGCCTCATCTAACAATTTTCTCACCTCTCGTAATTCTTCTGCTAATTTGGACCTCGTGTCTTGTAAAGGTAACTCAAACTTGACGCATTTTTTGTTAGTTTGCAGTGACTGATGAGCATCATTCTCCGTCAAACATTTAGAATTGAAATTGACATTTGCTTTATTACTAGACGGAACTGCGGAGGAGTCCTGTCGACATTCGAGCTTTTCGACCTCTTCTAGTTTTTCGAACAGATTCTTTGCTTCGAGTTCCTTTTGTTCTGGTATTAATACCATCTGTTTCTGTACTGGGGCTATTCTTCTCTGTGGGGAAAGAAGCCCATTGCTAAATCTTGACCTGATTCTCCCCAAGGACCCATCACCTCCAACTCTCCTTTCATTGGCAAATATTGGCTTTATAGGAGAAGTAGGGAACACGATGTTAGTGGTGAATCCTTTTTGCTCCACGTTTGGGACTTCCGAATTCACTTGGGGGCTCTCTGCACTTTTGATACGCTTGGGTTTATACTCCTTCAAACATTCTGGAGATTGCAGTCTTTTAGGGGTCAATTGAATAGGATGTCGTATGGGACTTTTCTTAGCTGATGAGATTCTTGCTGGTGGTTTTGACAAATCATTGGGATATTTTGACGTTGGTGTGGTCCCTAACCTCTTAAACACGTTGCTGCTGTTAGACGGTGAACGAGATATTGCTCTTACATTGCTTACATCACGTAAGCAGATATTAGGATCCCTAGGTGCCATTATGTTTCGTTTCTTTGTTGTCCTATATTAGTTGCGTTGCGTTAGCGTTTGTTTACCTTTGATCTCTATTTTTTTTATGTTTTGCACAAAATCATATACCAACAGGCCTACGGGCCCACAAATTTAAAACAAATACGTACTAGTCAAACAACGACTCGTCGTCAACAAGTTCGTAAACTTGATTGCTTTTGTAGCCTAAATTATAGAATATGGGCATATTGCATTTTTGTTCTTTATCCACCTTAAAGACTTTGGTTGGAATGTCGTTCAAAGTCAAAAACCTCAGATTAGGAAACCTTTGCAAAAAAAAGTTCCAGGAATTCTTCAGAGAGTGGATATGCATATGGTACAGGCGAAGAATGTCGCCTGAGGTAACTTTTTTCCCGGATGTTTCAATCTGTAGTAAATCATTGACCTTTTCTGCATGTGCCTCCAAAGACTTACAATAAAATCCAATAGAAGGATACTTTTCAATGAAATGGGTATAAGGCAAAATTGCATAAAGCTTGAAAAGTTGCAAACTGAAATTTCTTGCTTCAACATCAGAAAAATCTTGGATGATCAGGGAGTCTTGTTTGGCAAAATACTTCCCCAATATTATTTCTTGAAAAATGTCCCTGCATTCTGAACATTTGCAAACCAGATTAAACTTGAAATTCGAAATCTCGTCTTGATGAATAGATATCAGCGGAACATCCAGTTCCTCAAACTTCATATCTATATCTTCCAACGTTTTCGAACAAGACGAATTGGACATGGTTTCGATAAATAACGGCGTAAGTGGCACATCTAGCAGGTAATCCACTTTCAACCTTTGTAAAACCGGGAAGTTTGCAAGGCATTGAGATAAATATTGTCTATCTGCTGGTAGAGACAAGAGGGTCAACTCTTTAAGATTGTGAAACTCCCACAAGTCCTGTAAATCCCATAAATCGTAAAGATCAAATTCCACCTGATCGGGACCGTACCAAGAAAGCAGTTCCAAGCTTTGCAATGTTTGTGAGTCAAAAATCTCGTGATATGTTTGATGTGAAAAGGGACCACCAACAGTATCTGGTCTTAGGTTTAACGTAAGAGATCGTATCCTCAGTGGTGTTCGTAAATGAGGAAAAAAGTTGGACGCATTTACGTGCAGCGTCAAACTTTGTATTTTGTCCCAGTGGTATCGAGACATTAATACTTCCATTCTCGCAAAATATTCATTTCCTGCTATGCCAGCAGGTAGTACTGTCGGAGGTGTTACCACAAGTGACTGCATCTGGCCACCTTTGGTGGACAAACGACTGGCCACATGTTCATCCAAAAAATCTTCGAAATAGCTCAAGTTGGTTCCACTCCGTTCTAAAATATCCACAAATTTATGCAGCAACTCCTTATTCAAATGCCAGGTGCATTTTACGCATCTTACTAACGAAGGCAGTACATTTTGGTTAGCGCTTAATGATCTTACCAAAGCTGCAAATTTTCCCGTGGCAACAGCTTTGGTAGTATCATTATCACCGCAGTTCGTAAAATAAAGCACTGACCAATCTCTTGTGCCCAATGTCCTGTCTAAATCGCTGGGGAAATACCCTTTTACGTTTAGATAAAGACTTGCATACAGAGAAACGATAGCCTTCTGGTAAACCTTCCTCGAAACATATGTCAGAGCAACTCTGTCCTCTTGAGACAAAAGAGAGGCTACGCCATTAAAGAGCTCTAATGGTAGCTTGTCGAGCATCGACCCAAAGATTTCGCAATATCAATAGAAAGGACAAGAGGATCTTAATTTCAGCTTACATCATCACACATAGGAAGAGTGCGTAGGTCAGGGAAATGAACAAAGAAAAACAAAGAGAAAGTAACGCTCATTTGAGATCTTAATAAGGCCAATAAGGGTTCAAGACATGACGATTCTACTTCAAAAGGTTATACAAGCTTACTATTCGACTCTTTATCAGCTGACTTGTCTAAACCTTATAATTCGAAAGTTTTTCAGAAATATCTGTCCATGGAGTAACCCTCTGTGGACATTTGGTCAATTTGAAACAATACAGAGATGATCAGCAGTTCCCCTGCATAAGGATGAACCGTTTTACAAAGAGATTTACTAGTTTTTTTTTTTCAGATCTTCTGCCCCATCAACTTCTTCTTGGGCAGCGTGCCATGATGCTTATGTTGGCCATTCAGCTTGCCGTTCTTTTTCATTTCTTTGGCGGAACTGCCTTCAGTTCATAATCTTGGGTTCGAACCTGGTAAGAACAAAGTACGTTTTTTATTCCCTTTTTTTTTCTAGTCGATCACAATTAGATGCGCCAAGAATTACAATTATGATTATACAAACAACCTAAAGATACTCTATCGTCTTGCAATATTCCTTCATACCCTTGAAGGCTTGTGCCTTGAGAGCGATCATCATGATTTTTCCCGGTCTTATTCCAAGCTTCCACATTGACTTTGACAAATGTAATTTCACCCCCGAACAGTAGGATATGGCCGAAAGGTCGGTCAGATCGGGCACCAGCTCGTTGTTTTGAGTATCTGTGAGCACCAAGCGCACACTGGGGCATTTCATGCCGTTAATCGTTAAATCGCACATTGAGACGCATGCTGGCAAGACCAGGTAAACAGCCGCTTTGGCATCGGAACCCAGATCAGGGGGTGTCACTTTCAACTTACAAATGGGCAAGTTGAACCCAGTCTTAGCCAATTCGTCAGCGAACAGGTTTTCGAACTGTCTTGCCGTTTCGTTTGTAAGACAAACGTGAATAGTCTTTTTGCGCTTGTTAAACACCAGGCAGCACTCCGTTTTGTCAATCTGGAAGCACAACTCGCGAGAATATTCGTCCACATAGGGTCTAGTATAATTGCAAATGTTCCAGCAACGCTGTGCTTCGGTTGCGCAGCCATTCTTGAATTTTTTAAGGGGAGGTTGCTGTGATTGTGACTGTTTGAGGCCTTCTAGCGGGCTGCCTTCGCTCCGCTCCTCTTCAAACGGCGTCAACTCGCCAGCCATAGCGCACGGAGGTAATTCTTTGTCCATGAGAACCTCCACGCCTCTCTTGTTGACATCCCTCAGATTGAGGCATATCTCCTCGTGATGCGTATACGGGTTGTACAGGATGCTGTGTTTGATGATCCTCTGCTCGAGGTTGAGTAATCTGTAGTAGCGGCACTCCTTGACCAAGGATTGACGTCTTGAATCGTCCAAGTCCAGCGAGGCGCCGCCCAACAGATGCATCAAATCTTTGAAAAACTCCGGGCTGCGCGCCACGTAAGGTGGTGCCTGTGGTGGGGGTCTTAACAGCTTTTTCTCGATGAAAACGTTTTCTACGTCCGCGTAAAGCGCCGCAGAAGTCATGAAGAAGTAGTTGGGCGAGTCGCCCTTCCTCTTGAACAGGCTCCGGGGAATTTTGAAAGACTGGCCGCCAATATTGGTGAAATAATACTCGGTCTCTCTCAAGAACGACCTCAGCCGGGGCAGGTTATAGTACATCGCATCCGCGTGCAGCATCGTGTACTGGACTTCGTTTTCGATGCGGATGAAGTAACCTTGTAAATGTTCATAGATCAATTGGAAGATCTCCGCGGACCTGTCTATGAATAAAACCTGATCCGCTGACGATTCCTGCGAGTCCCCGGCCTGCCGGGAGAAGCATTTGGTGAAATAACTTGGACCGTCCGAACTGAGCGACGCCCCGCTTATTTTGAACAGCCGGTTGCCCACCTGTATCTGATACATGCGCTCGTGTGGCAACAGTTGTGGGATCCGGGGGTCGAATACGCTATCCGTCATCCGCACAGGAACACTGCTGCCAGGCTCGGAACCGCGAAAGGTTGCACTCATATCGGGAGGTGCGTTCATTGCATGGGGTGGGCGTGAAAAGGCGAGAGGCGAGAAATTAGAGAGCTTATTTTGCAAGTCGACGTTGCTGCAATTGTGTGTCTCTCATGAGTAATATAGTCTGATAATTGATCATGTAGCATACATACTCGCTACATGCAGAGTCGAATATACCATTAGTAATATCCGGGGAATCTCTGACCCCCCCTCCCCGCGCAGCACTCGGACATACGCTAGCCCGAGCTAGCCCTACTGCAAATACACGAGCCCTAGTTTTCGTGCCCCTCGCCCTATCGCGCCCTGGAAAAGATCTCAAAAAAACTTGGCTGTCGCCTCGCAAATGGCGCAATTTTGAATTTTTGCATTTTTTTTACGCATTTCTGCATTTCAGTATGTCATTTTTGCATTTTTTGCATTTTTGCATTTTTGCATGTTTGCATCTGCAAGCATCCCCTTTCCCTTGCCTTCCTTTTTTCGCTTTCTTCCCTTTTTTTCTTCGTCTTTCCAAAGGGCGAAGCTTCTGTCCCCTTCGGAGTAACACAGACCGCAAACGACTCAGCGATAAAGTTACATGTGTTAAAGTTACGTTCCTGTCATGTAATAAGGCAAGGGTGCGTTCCCAATGGAAATCAGTGCCTAGCCTAGCCTAGCTTAGTAAGTGGGCACCGTGGCGATCTGTTGGGTAGCCCATGTACCTCCTTCTATAGGGGGAAGGGGCGGGTGTCTTCACCCTTGTAGCATCACGTATATAAATGCAGCTCGTGGCTGCAGTGCTCTGGAAAGTCACTACTATTGTTCAATTCCGCAAGAACACACCACTAATCAACTGAACAATGTCTGTGTCTGCTTTGATCAACAAGAAGGTCCCTACCGAGAATTTCCAATTCCAATACATCAGCATCAGCCCACAAGACGGCGATGCCTGCAAAATGCCCCAGGCCGAGTCGTGGTCCAAGTTTTTGTCTGAGAACAAGACCGTGGTGCTAACTGGTGCCCCAGCTGCGTACTCTCCTACCTGCTCCATCAACCACATCCCTGCCTACATCAAGGGCCTGAAGGAGCTTGAGGCCAAGGGCGTGGACCAGGTGGTGGTCATCACTGTCGACAACCCCTTCGCCAACGCCGCCTGGGCCAAGTCTTTGGGCGTGAAGGACACCACCCACATCAAGTTTGCCTCGGACGCTGGTGGTAAGTTTGTCAAGGAGCTAGGTTTGGACTTGCCCGTTGCCGAGGGTGTGTCCTGGAGTGGCCGTTGGGCTGCCATTGTCAAGGACGGCGTCATCACCTACGCCGGCAAGGAGGAGAAGCCAGCCGAGGAGGTGACCGTGTCGAGCTTTGACAACGTGTTGAAGCACTTGTAAGGTGGCCTTTGCTAAAATTCTGTTATGTACCGTTTTTGCAGCTTTACGTACCGATGAGCATATGAAGAAGTCCGAATAGTAATTCCTTTTTTTTTTTTTTACTTGTATTTCTCCGATCTTGATAGCAGATCTCGCATAAAGGAGCTAATCTGGCACTCCGAGGTCGGTTCTTCGCAGGTGATGGCACAGGCAGGACAATTGGGCCGCAATTGGTTGTGGCTGCACGTAGGATTCGAGGCGTTGCGACGGGGGTACCGCGAAATGTCTTGTGTGAAGCGCGGGCCATCGCTCGCCTGTTTCCTACTCACCCAGTTGTCCTTCCTCTAGCGGTTGGAGCGAGCTAGCCAGCACTTTCACAAGGAGAACTTGCAGCAAGCTGGATATACGATCCCAGAGGATTTTCTGTAGGAGTGGCTGAATTAGCAGAGCAATAACCGTGTGGTGGCCAACGATTGGTTCGGTATCAATTCTTCATCTTCTCATTTGATTTTTCAAGCTTTGTATTGTCGGCGGGACCATGTCTTGATATGTAGCCGAGGCGTATTTTTTGATGTTCACCACATTCTCTGTGCGATTTATTATATGCCCAATTACGAGCATTGTTTGCCTGTCAATCAATACGTGCAATAGCGTGCAATAGCAGGCCACGTAACATATACCAGACCCTGAACGGTGCGAGTGCCGGGGCAAACAGCGTGTGTTTTATTTTATTTTTTTAATTCTTTCTTATCGAGATTACAACCATTAACGAACTACAAACACTATCCTACAAAGACCTGTGTCCTTTTATCAACCTATATAATGAATACGCTCGCAGAGCGTATCCAGAAAGTGCAAAGCTGTTTTTATTTTAAATGAAAAAAAGTTTTGAACCCATGCCTAGCAGAGAAAAGCTGCTTACAACAATAGAGCAGCGGCACCGGCAAATAGGGCACCGGCAGCTGGCAAAACCTTGCCAGCAGCACCAGTGTAAGAGGCAATACCCTCAGTGGTGGAAGCAGCCTCAGCAGTACCGGATGGAGAAGCAGAGGTGGAAGCTGGGGCCTCGGTGGTGGAAGCTGGGGCCTCGGTGGAGGAAGCGGCCTCGGTGGAAGTAGCAGCCTCAGTGGAGGTAGCGGCCTCGGTGGAGGTGGCCTCGGTGGAGCATGGCACAGTGTAGGTGACAGTTTCGGTACCGACAGTGCTCACAACGGTGGTGTAGCTGACACCAGTCTCAGAGGTGAAAGAGCTGGTAGGAGCAGCAGTGGAGGTTGGGGCAGCAGTGGAGCTGGCACCGGAAAGTGGGCACCAGGTGATGTACTCAGTGGTGTAGTCGGACTCGGTGACGGTGGCGGTCGAGATCTGGGCCTTGGAGACGGTCTCAGAGCACACGTGCTCGGAGCACGAGGTGATGGTGACCAAGGTGGTGGACTCGGAGGTCACGGTGTCAGTGGTCACGTTGTTAGCGGAAGCAATGGCGGCGGAAGCGGCAGCGACGGTAGCGAAAGTAGAGAATTGCATTGTAATTGTTAGAGGGGAATGAAGCGAACGACTGAGTTGTGTTGAGTGATGTTCTAGACAGAAGAGAGAGAGAGAGGGAACAAAAATAGCTAACAAGAAGGAGGCTATGGGGGGGTTTATATACCTGAATTGCAGATGAAACAGCGATGCCCTCGCTTCGCTGAGAAACACGATGGGCTGTCTTTCGCTGCTGCTGCTGCTGCTGCGCTTCCACGCTGCTGCGCTGCTGCGCTAGCACTACGCTACGCTACCGCGCAGCTGCCCACCGCGCTCCTGCGGTGCAGCCTGTGCGCGGCCGCACGGCTATTTTTATCGTATTGCTTTCCATACCGTGTTTCTCAGCGTGTCGCGTATGCTGCTCGCAGAGCAACGCGCCGCTTTAGGAAAAAGGAGATTGCGCGGAGTAAACAAACCGCCCGCAAACGGAAGCGATGACGCTGCGTGCTACGCGCCTCTTTGTTTACGTCGGCTATTTTTGGAGTGTCCTGGCCAGGCCTTCGCGTTTGCGGGGACTGCGTGTGCTCCTGTAGGGGGAAAGGGTTCACCAAAGTGGCCAGATATGGACAGATACGGAGAGATGTATGCACAGATATGTACAGATACGTACGGATACGGCCGGATACGTCCGGAAACGTAAACAGCGACGCCTGTGTTTGGGGTTCGAAAGGGGGAAAAGGGGAGGTGCAACTTTCGTCGCGTAGGCTGCTGCGTGGGAAACGTGGCACATGGCGGGTTGCGTGGGTCAGATGACGGCTGCCGGGAAACTCCCGTACGCCGTGACACGTGCCCGAGGCGGTTCGCGACGGTGGCGGCGGGAAATGGCCGCCGACGACGACGACAACTGGTCACGTGATACACCTCTTTTCGCACTTTACTTTTTTTTGGTTTCTTTTCTTTTCTTTTTCCTTTTTTAATGTTTTGTTTAGCTTGCTTGTCTTTAGCTAGTGGGAAAGAGACGCGATGGGATCTACGTATGACGATTAGATGTGCTATACAAAACAAATAGGTATGTGCGGACTCGTACAATGCTTGGTCTAAGTAATGATCTCTGGAACGTATGCTTGTTCTGCCCTTTGCACAAGTAAATTCGCAAAGCTCGTCGGCCTACTGCGTATAACGTGCGTGCGTACCCGCCGAGACACTCTCCTCTAGGTAGCTGCAGCGTGCGTGCCCGCCGCCAATATGTAGATAGAAGAGGAACCAGCACAGCTCGTAGGATACGATGCGCTCTCGCATAGCTGCGCCGATGGTCCTGTTCGGAGCCCATCGGTATGCTACGCGGCCCGCTACGGTTGGCAGTTGACGAAGGCTCACGCCAGATCATTCAGTAGGGGGAAAAGTGTACGCTATCCGTCCGTCCGTCCGCTTCCGCTGGCTGTATCTGCGGGGGGTTGAGCGGAATACCGCGGACTGGGCAGGGCGCTTATCGCAACGGCGGCTAAAACGAGCGGGGAGAGGCGGGGGGAGGGAGAAGAAAAAAAAAAGTATAAAAGGGGGCCATGTCCTCCGCATAGCACTCACATGGAGATGGGGGGGGGGAGAAAGAACGTGGCTTGAACTATACAGGCCCATTACTTAGTACATGACTCGAGCCTTGCGCTAGCGGCACCGCGACGTTGGCGGTTACGACAGGAGCCAGCAGGTCACGTGATATAAAGTCACATGACACACGATAGAATCGGCGCGTTTGTATCGTATCGTTGTGGACGGGAGGCGCTTGTTCCCGAAAAAAGTCGGAAAAAGAAGCGCGTAAAGGACCCCATTACGTTCGTTCGTTCGTTCGTTATTGATAGAAATAAAAAAAAAAAAAAAAAAAATTGTTTCGAGTTAGCAGAGAGAGAGAGCGAGAGAGAGGGAAAGAGAGAGGAAAAGCGAAGACACACGCACGCACGTACACGCTAACAAAACTCAAAAGTATACAAAGCACACATTCCTTCTTCAAGCCGTTCGTCTTCTCCTGCTCTTTGCTCGCCCCCCCCCCCCCTGCCACTAATTACGTTACGTACCCAGTTCACCCTCCGAACCACACTACCTTATGGCCACTCAAGAGGAGTTTATCAGAACTCAGGTGTTCGGGACCGTCTTCGAGATCACCAACAGGTACACGGACCTGAACCCTGTGGGCATGGGTGCCTTTGGACTCGTGTGCTCAGCAACAGATACACTTGCTGGTCAACCTGTCGCGATTAAAAAGATCATGAAGCCCTTCTCAACCGCGGTGCTGGCCAAGCGGACCTACAGAGAGCTAAAGCTTTTGAAGCATTTAAGACACGAGAACCTCATCTGCCTGCAGGACATCTTTCTGTCACCATTGGAGGACATCTATTTCGTCACGGAGCTCCAAGGAACGGATTTACACCGCTTGCTGCAGACCAGACCGTTGGAAAAACAGTTTGTGCAGTACTTTTTGTACCAAATCCTCAGGGGGCTCAAGTATGTGCATTCCGCAGGTGTGATCCACCGAGACTTGAAACCTAGCAACATCCTTATAAATGAGAACTGTGATCTCAAAATCTGCGATTTTGGCTTGGCGCGTATCCAGGACCCTCAGATGACCGGTTACGTCTCGACGAGGTACTATAGGGCACCTGAGATCATGCTCACCTGGCAGAAATACGACGTCGAGGTGGATATCTGGTCCGCTGGCTGCATATTTTCCGAAATGATAGAGGGGAAACCCCTTTTCCCCGGTAAGGACCACGTCCACCAGTTCTCTATCATTACAGATCTGCTGGGATCCCCGCCTAGCGACGTGATAGATACCATATGCTCCGAGAATACTTTGAAGTTTGTCACTTCTTTACCTCACAGAGATCCGGTGCCATTCCACGAACGTTTCAAGACGGTGGAACCTGACGCGGTCGACCTGCTCGAGCGCATGCTGGTATTCGATCCAAAGAAGAGAATTACCGCTGCTGATGCGCTGGTACATCCCTATTTGGCGCCTTACCACGACCCGACCGACGAACCGATCGCCGATGCAAAATTCGACTGGGATTTTAACGACGCGGATCTGCCCGTAGACACCTGGCGTGTGATGATGTACTCGGAGATCCTCGACTTCCATAAGATTGGCGGTAGTGACGGCCAGATCGATACTTCTGCAGCTTTCGACGACCAGGTGGCAGCGGCTACTGCCGCCGCAGCCCATGCGGCCGCCGTTGCTCAATCTCAAGCTCAACAACAACAGCAACATCAGCAGCATGAACAGCAGCAAACACAGCACCAGCACCGTCATCATTCTCATCATCATCATCAACAACAACAACCACAAGAGGAACAAAAACAACAGGAAGAACAGAAACAGCAACAACAACAACAACAGCAACAACAACCACAGCAGCATCAACACCACCAACAGCAGCAAAATCATCAAGATAGTAACAGTGGCAAGCACCCAAACTCCCACACTCACGATCCAGCAGACGCAATTGCCACCTATGGAAACCAGGCTGTTCACTACGCAAATGAATTCCAACAGTAGACGGAAAACCGTATACTCGAGTTCACATAAAAAGGGAAAGTTGTCGACAATCATAAACACAGACGCAGACGCAGACGCAGACACATACATACATATGTGTGTGTATATATATATATATATATATATATATGTATATATGTAGGACCCAACCTGACCAATCCTTTAGGATGGGCTACTTTGATCACTGAGATCTAGGCGGTACGAAGCCAGCGTCTTCACATAACCCGTAAAACAACGAATTGGAGTCTTTCAACAAATTCTCAGGGCTGTCGAATTCAGCTACTCTCCCCGCATCTAATACAAGGATTCTATCGCTGTCCATAATGGTATTCAAACGGTGAGCAATCGTCAAGATTGTCCGGTCCTTAAACGCTGAACGTATAGTCTCTTGCAACACTTTATCGGTCTCCACATCTACTGCAGCAGTAGCCTCGTCTAAGACCAAAATTTTGGTGGGAACCAAAAGTGCTCTTGCCAAACACATCAACTGTCTCTGCCCCACACTCAGATTGCCCCCACCCTCCGTCAATTGAGTCAACAACTCATCCTTGCCCATGTTGAGGATGTGACTCTTCAAGTGCGATAATTCCAATACGTGCCATATCTCTTCATCCGTGTATTGGTTCGTAGGATCAATGTTCTCGCGAACAGTGCCTTCGAATACTTGACTGTCCTGCGGGATAATGGACAGTTTATGTCTTAAGTCGTAGAGACCTATCTCGTCGATTGGCACACCGTCAATCACAATGCGACCTTCAGCTGCTTCAATCAAGCGAAAGAGAGCTAACGTTAACGAAGATTTTCCAGCACCAGTCCTGCCGACAATTCCAATCTTTTCTCTTGGTCTTATTTTCAAATTGATATCTTTCAAAATAAGTTCGAGGCCGGGCCTATAGCGTGTAGAATAATGTTGAAACTCGATGGCACCTTGAGTGGGCCAATCCGCGCTAGGTCTATGGTCCTCGATAACATAAGGGGCCTCACTTGGTATCTCAGAGTACTCCTTGATCCGCTCGACAGAAACAATATTGGTCTCGACCTCGACTGTCATTCTAACAATCCAGTTCAAGGACTGTGTGATCTGCAGCGCATAACTCAAGGATAAACCAATCATACCAGGAGTCAATTTGCCGCTTTTCAACCTCACCATGGACAACGACGCCGCACCAAAGATGATGACGGTACCGATAAATTCCAACCTATACGCCAACCAACGATTTGCGTTAACCGATGGGTAATATGCACTCATGTTATTATCCATACGGGACTGATTGATGTGTATAAATCTCCTTTGTTGATTGTAACCTCTAATGGTGGACAAGCCGCCCAAACTTTCCTGGAAATGAGCATATATCGGAGATCTAGTAGTGGAATCCAAACGGCGCAACTCTCTAGAAGTGCGCAAATAGTACTGTTGGTAGTAAATGTACAGAACCGCCAAAGGAATGACAAAAAAAGTAAACTGCCATGTCGTCACACAAATGACAATAATCGAAAAGGAAACCTTCATGACGTTGTTGAAAAATTGTGAGAATGTTCTCCCTAATAGCTCATCCACCTTAAAAATGTCGTTGGAAAACCTATTCAATATACGCCCGATAGGAGTGGTTTCAAAAAATCTCATGGGTGCCCTGAATATTGAATTTGCCATTGCAGCATGCAAATAGCGGGAACCGCGGATAGTACAGAATACCCAAAGAACTACAGTTTGAACGAGCGTAGAGGCTGCCGAGAGGAGGCCAAGTGCCAAATAAACAGCCAAATACCACCCGGCGTGAGGGTTGGCACCAAATTTAGTATTAACTTCAGACCAGTGTTTTAACCACACACTACTCATGACTGACATGAACATAGAAATAATGACAAACGCTAGAAAAATGAGCACATTTTTCACGCCACAGGATCTCACGTATTCCCAGTAGATTTCCCACTTAACTTTTCCAACTTCACGATGTTCTTTATTCACTGCGTTCTCCTCGTCATCGAAATCAATACTACGTAGTGTTGCATCACTAGCCCTTCTCAAACTTTGTGTGGAGTCTTCATTAAATTGCAAATTATCCAACTTTTGCAATTCGTCCAGTTCGTCCTTAATCGGCACCGAGTTCTCGTGATTAGAATTGGACTTAGTGGACGAAGAACCTGATGAGTTGTTATCAGATTTATGCTTTTTTTGACCATATTCTTTGATAAGCTTAGAAAGGGGCGAATCCACCGCCCTAGTAATTTCTTTGAACGTGCCTTGTTGAATTATTTCACCATTTTCTAAAAGAGTCACAGAATCGGCAATAGATAAAGCAGTTATTTTGTTGGTTGCCAGTACCTTAGTTTTGGTTTTCAAAAGACCATTAGGCCCCAAAACATGATCAATCAAGTGAGTACTGACATGTTCGTCAACAGCAGCAAGCGGATCGTCCAAAAGGTAAAGGTCTGCCCGGGAATAAACAGCCCTGGCCAAGGATAACCGCGCCTTTTGACCCCCTGACAATGATATACCTTTTTCACCCACAATAGTCTTATCACCATCAGGCAGAACAGCCAAATCGATAGTCAATGCACATGCTTTGATAGTTTTATCGTAGAAATCCGCATCATATTTGTGTCCAAACAAAATGTTCTCCTTTACGGTACCATTCATAATCCACGCCACTTGACTGACAAAGGCGATGGTACCATGAACTGTAGCAAATCCCTTGACTCTGAAAAGATCACCTAAAATGCTTTGAATAAGGGCACTCTTACCACTTCCTACTCTACCCACTACGCAATTGAGTTCTCCTTTCCTCACTTGGAAATTAACATTTTTCAAGGCCACTTTGTATTCTGGCTTTCTTTTCCACAAAAATGTTGCATTGTCACCTACTTTGATTACCACATCACCTGCATTCTTCACTTTAGGCAAACGTTGCACACAATCTCTCTGCAATTCTTCATTAGTTAAAAACGAGGACAATCTGTCGATCGAAACGGAAGCCTCGATGTAAGAATTCAGGACTAGTGGAACAACAGCTAAAGGGAAAGACAAAAGGCCAAAAAGAGTCAAGGCAGGGAAAACCAAGTCTGTAGTCAAGGGCCTATCCTCGGTGTAGACGAAAGCTGCAAAAGTGGAGCACGAAACAAAGAAGGGAACAATATTGAACTGGAAGTTGATCAGCGCGTTATAAATTCCAATCTTTGTCAGATTTTTTAGTTCCTTCTCATTTCTCACATGTTCCAATTTTTCCTTGTAAGGGTTCTCCCAAGCATACAACTTCAAAGATTTCATGTTGTTCAGGATTTCATTGACCAAACGAGTTCTTTGGTCCTTATTCTTCATTTGACCCTTTTGCAATTTCTTCTGGATTCTCATCAAAGAAGAATTTAACGGCATCATCACCAGCAAAATTACAACTCCGACCCACATAGACTTTCCCAATAGCTTATAAAGAGAAGTTAAGCAAAGAATAATTTGAAAGGGGCCCGACCATATCAATTGACTCCATTGAGCTAAGTCTTGTAATCTCTGAACATCAACGCTCATTAGATTGACAATATCTCCTGTGGAGGACATGTCAGCAGCCTCGCTCGATAAGACCAATGCTTTCTTGTAAATCACAGACGTCAATGCGCTCTTAATTTTCATACCGGTATTGATTGAATACAAGAAATATTGATGCAAAATCGAGGTTTGGGTAAAACTGACGGCAAACATGCCAACAGAAATCATAAACCCTCTCACAAGAGGGACCTTGTGGGCATGCTTTGCCAAGTGTACTTTCCCTGCGATCTCATAGAGCTTGTGCTTATGCTGCTCACTGTAATCCGTCACAAACTTGATTAAAATCCTCAACAACTGCGGCTGAACGAATGCCAAAATGTCAAATATAACTTTGAAAATGGCCGCGATCGCCATTTGGGGACCAAAAGTAGCTATGAGAGCCCAAGCGAAAGAGGGATGCGATTTATGCTTCACTTGATATTGCCAGCGAACATCAAACCTATCGGATAGTTCACCACTGCCAAAATTTTCTGGCAGTTTATACAGATCTGTCTCGTCCAGATATTTCTCGAACCCCGTTCTCATTAAACCAGTCATCCATGAGAAGGATATTTTTGAGAAAATATTAGCCGTATCATAGGGGTTTACCTTCCTTTTAGATAAGTGCTGCTGCACCTGCTGATACGGCATCAACTTTTTCTGTGGCAAAGCCTCCAAAAGTAAAATGAATAAAGCATTGATGCCCTGGAATAGCGTAAGGACGAAAATGAGGCGTCCAAACGGCCATTTGTCCTCATAATAATGTCTGATGAAAAAGTTGAAAGCTTTGGCAGAGTTGAATATCGTCTCCAAAAGCCAGTAGAAAAGAACAACGCCATTCGACACAGTGCAGCGATTGTACTCAATCCAGTGTAAAATTGCTACAGTAAAGAGAGATAAAAGTGTGATCACATATTGGCTTACAACAGTAATATCTTCATCCTTATGCTTGGGTAGATTCAAACTAGACAGAGAAACAAACCCTACCTGTAATAAAACTAGAAGGATACGAGAAGCGATGACCCAATCCTTTCTATATTTCAATACCGGACGTTCCTTACGGCACAATTTGGCTATTTCCAACGTGCCAAATATCAGCATAAACAGCCCCGTAACATTAAGCAAAATGCCATCTATGAAACATTGTGTAAAATCGCCATAAAATGATATCGGCCCCAAACCCTCCTTGGATTTGCACAATCGACAAGTCCACGAAGATGAACTAGATTGCGTCATGATACCCTTTTTCAATATTAATTGAAAAGTTCGCGGTATTCAATTGAGCTGATACCAGTCTATTAAGTTTATTTGTGAGTTGAGTTGTCTACGTGGCAAACCCTGCAGGTCGGTAATGCACTGCTACTTTTTTGTAATAATATGCTATTAGGTAATGATCATCTCGATACGTGAAAAAAAAAAAAGTCAAGTCATGCTGCTCCATCCATGTGGTTAGTTATAAAATCTTAATTGCTATCCCAACGATTCTTGTTCCTCGTGGCCCAATGGTCACGGCGTCTGGCTACGAACCAGAAGATTCCAGGTTCGAGTCCTGGCGGGGAAGAATTTTTTTTTTTTGGCTTGATGTAAGTTTTACGCCAAAAAACCAACTCTCCTCCATCTGAATTTCTTCAGCTTTTTAACCTAAAGAGCGATTAGTTGTATGTTCAATTCAAGCCTTACTTGAAAGAAAAACAACAAAAAGTTAAAAATGCATATAGCAAGAAGAAAAAATACGCCTGCTTGGGTAGTAGAAGAGCGCCTAAATTGACTGTAAAAATTTTCTGTGCTGCATCATCTGCTTGGACTACTATACCAGAAGTTCAAGGTATTAAACAAATCAAAATAATTCAAGAAAAAATGAGAATCCAGTACTGGATAGAAAGTTATTCCGTCAGATATGCAGACGCATTTTTTAGTCTTGCTTACCAATACTGAAGTTAGCCTCACCCTTGCTTCTTGGCCCAGATGAGGTTGTAATAATTTGGGCAGGCATTTCGCCAACCTGTTTTGTATTTCGAACAGAAGCTGTTTTAGAACTACTCACACTGGCGTACGCCTGTCCGTCAATGCTATACGTCATGGGGGATCAGAATTAAACTAAGTCCTGGTTACTATGAGCACTACTATATATTTTCAAAAAAAAACCGTAAACATTCTACCACGAATTGTAAATCCTTCGTTCGAACCCTCAAAGACGTAAATGTCTATTTTTTTTTCGCCGTCAATATGAATGGTAGGATAAGAAGCTGAAAGCGTAACGAACTTCGATCTACTTACAGTAATTGCAAAGAGCTTTGTAACCAAGCTTTTGGTATGGTGCAGTTGTGATCAGGTCATGCGTACTCACAGGGTAGATTCCTATCTACTGACGGAAAATTTGAGACTTGAAATTGTGCATGAATCAAATCCTTATTTTGCGGGAGAACATGTGTCTTTGGTCATTCGAATAAAACATCTTGGATCTCAACAAGAACTCCTAAGTTTAAAACAAGGTTTAGAGGAATTACACGAGGAAATTGAGTCAAAAGGAACTTCGACAGGTTTGCAACCTGACGGAAATGATCGAGAAGAAGAGAAAAAGCCATGGTCTATGAGGACGTTGCTAAATGCCGTGAGGGGACCAAGTGAGGACAGTGCTGGGGAGACCATAACCAATCCAGATTTGGAGAAACGCAAGAAAGTAAGAGAGCAACTGGCAAAACAGATTCGCTTCCACAAACCGGTGAATCTCATGTCCGGTTATGTACAGATATCAGGAGTATTCCAATTCGATCCGGAGGTTGTAGATGAGAGCAAGTTCGATAAGCCAAGTGTCAAACTGGTTGGTTTGGATACACCATTAAATCATGTGACAAAGAAGATGAGTGGGACAACGATGGAAGAAGATGACTCTAGGCAAAACACTCATTTGACCAAATATCTCCATTCCAAAAGAACCTCACCCTTTTTGGGCCTGTCGCCTACTGTTGATGAGCTGAAGGGGGAAGGTGGGTCAGCATTTGCTCTAGGAACTCACGATGATACAACAGAATTTAGGCAGTTCCCCATATTGCTCATACCGCAAACGCTGCTATTTTCTGAATTGCACCTGGAACCAGGTGAAACGAAAGTATTTTGCTTCAAATCTGTTAAACTCTCGCAGAAAATCCCTCCCAGTTACTATAACTCGCCAGTTGTATCTATAAATTACAGTTTAGAAGTTGGACTAAGCAGAGTGCACCATGGTGACATCAAACAGGACACCATAAAGGTCCCCATTAGTATAGCTCCCTACGTGAGTAAGACCGGTTGTCAGTATTCTTCTGTTTTAAATGAAAAAGTCATAATAACAGAGCCTGGTGTAGTTAAAGGGCTCAAGCAAAGACATCCCGGTTCACGTAGATTATCGTCATCCTCTACCTACTATAAGAGACCGTCTTTGATACCATCTTCACCAGAAAATGATCCGGAAAAAGAAAAGTTGATTCAGAACTTTGTTAAGCTTGTCGAATCCAACTATAGGGACTTCGAGGATATAGAGAATTTGGTTGATTTGCAGATGGAGCTACAATTTCCCAATGAAATTAACGATGAAGATACCTTAACGGATCCGGATGAAAAGCAAAATGACGAGAACGGGTATGCGATAAAAAAAGTCAACACAGTGTCCACAAATGTATCAGAGTTAACGAGATTTTCCACAAGTTTAACGAATAAAAAGTTGCACTCAGATGACGGTATGGGCCTCACTTCCCAGCTCAACAATCTGCAAAACGTATATCAGATCAATTGGAATGGCCAATCCGTCACCAAACTTGTATGTTCTAAACCCTTTTACACGATTTCGGATGACATCGATTTGGTTTTAGAAATGGATCGCATTTCACCCTCATTACACAAGGTAAGTGCCGTAACAATAAACTTAGAATCATGTGAATTAATGAATCCAAAATACGTTGCTGATGTTGAAATTTTAAAAAAGCCCCAGTTTAACCATGTTTCCGACGCCCATGCCATCTGCTTTGATGACTGTGACCGTATACCTTTCAAACTCTTGACCCCCAAAACACCAATGTATCAATTAGCTAGCCAATTCAAAACTGATGTTTTCCAATTAAAGTGGATGTTGGAGGTGAAGTTTGTATTAGTTCCCAGAACTACAAATGTTTGTTTGGAACAATTTTACGAAGATAAAAAGGGTGTGTTGTACCATGCAAAGGAAACATTGGAAGGTGAAGAGTTCTCTTGTCATATTCCGCTAACCATATTACCTTCCGCTTCCAGCTTCGGTGGATGGTAGCGCTAGGAGCAAGAACCATTAATTATTAATATCTATATATTCCTTTGTGATATAATTTATGAAAGAACAACTATAACACTGCTTTACCTTCATACAACGATTATTATTGTACGATCCTTCCAATATGAAAATTCACATGCTCTTCTGACTTTCTTGATCTTTATCTTCACCTTCTCGTCTTCCGTGTTCGCCTCCATCTTCATCTCTAACCTCTTTACCATTTTCTTTTGTTGTTAATTCCTCACCTTTATCTCCTCCTCTCCCTGATTCTGCGGCACCTTTTACTTTCCTTCCCGACACTGTAGCGGCCTCTAGATCTGCCTCTGCCTCTGCTGGTGCCCCTGATTGTTCCTTCTTCCCTTCCCCTTCTACATCCACTTCTTCTTTACTGATATTGTTTTCCTCATCTTCTTCCCGATAAAGCCCCAATCCAACCAATGCGCTGTCAATGGCATCATTTGTAGATTGACTGTATTCCAGGTGCTGTGTGGGGTTAACAATAGCTTCGGCAGCTTCTTTCTTCTTATTCTTCCTTCTTTCTTTGAAATAATCCTTCCAAGTGTTCCACATACTTGGTTCTTTGTCTCCTGCGCTTGATGCCGCAGATGAAATGGTTGAGGTTGTCTTCGTAACTATACCGTCCTTCTGCTGCTTCTCGGACGACAATGAGCTATCTCTTGGCTTGATACCATCCGAACTGCCGTTATTCTTCTTCAAATTTTGGAAAGTAGTCGCTAATTTGTGCTGGAACGCTGTGAAAGGATCAATCGCGTTATATGCATGCTTAGGAGGGAATAAATCGAATATCCTATCATCTGTGTATGTGTTGAATATTTTGAAATTTTGGGTCTCTCTCCATTTTTGCACCCAACTACTGTTAAATTGTTGTATCGGATGAGAATTTTGCAAGTCTTCTGGAATTGATTGCAGTGAAGTATCGTTTTCCTTTGGGCTAGCAATATAATCACTTAATTTGATGCTCGACAACAGCCCCGTTAAATAATCTTCGAATTGCCATCTTATGAAATCTTCGCTTCCCTCAAATTGTGAATTTCTCGGCGTATCCAAGTCATTTTCATTCCAGCTGCTTATCACAGCATTCGCAATGGAATCCATCCACTTCTTATCATGATTGGAAAGTGCAAGAGATGCAGTAAGCGATTTATCAATTATCTCCACGGAAGAATCGTCAACATTTACAAAAATTTCACATAACTCGCCCTTCCTCTCTGCCAACAGAGAGTTGGAGCTTCCGATCATGAAAAAGCTAGTATTCTCCGATTTAATATCTTGCATTTGTTGTAGCGGTGTGTATGGAGAAAATAAGCCGCCCTGCTCAAAAATCAGTAGGGGAAACCCCAGAAACCGTAAAACCGATTGTCTATCACTAGATCGAAAAGAATCAGCCACTTTCAAATTTTCCAAGCTTTTATGTAAGAGGGGACTCCCTGAGTTTTGCAGATTTGATAGCAAATTTGGTATGAGACTGATAAGTCCAAACTGAACGTTGCATAAGGCTTCCACGTTATTGCCATAAAAGATGATTTGCCTTTCTAAAAGTAGCGCTTTAAGCAAAAAGAGGGCATCTTTCTTAAAATCATAAATTAGCCTGCGTAGAGAAAGACCCAGATATAGATGGCCATCTTGTATATCCCATGTTTTAAAAAGCGACATAAGGTTCTCATAAAGTGATGAAATGATCGTTTTGTCTGAGAAGTTGCGCTGCAGGAAAAATGCGTTTGTAACTAGGCTCACTTTATCTTTTATTTGGCCAAAAATTGGTTGTCGAGATATGACTACGACGGCCTTCTGTACTGTTGACCTAGTGATGTCTTTCTCCTTATAAGTCAGATCATCACTTCTTATCTGTCTCGAGCACGATATGGCAAATAAGGTCGTGCAGTCCTTTAGCTCGTCTTCTGGAATATCAGTGGCTCCGTTGGGCGGGCTGCACTTATCTCTCTCATTGTAGAGCAACGTGAAGTAGGTAAAAGTTTCTTTAAACGAATGAGAACCATCAGGGAGTGCTTGGAAAGGTAAATTGGGAAAGATCTTGTTTTCATCCGTACCTTCAGGAAGTCCACACCAATATTCGACTTCTGGGCCTCTTGTGTGGTGAAAGTCGACCAAACAGAGACCCATCACGATGGGCAGCTCTTCTTTCATCTCAAAATGCACACTTTAAGCCGAAGTATGTATCTAAATAATCCTGAATCTGATGTCTGTGCTGCCAGAATACCTTTATTGTGTCGATCCTGGCGTCGGCATATGCGTCAAGATTAGATTTTGTCAATACAGAATGACCGACGCAGTTTTTCAACACGCGAGATGGACGTCTCAACACACACTAGAAGGCTGAACAATCCCAAGAGACGTAGAAAATCGTAGTCGGTGAAGTAAAATATCCTCCCAAGATTGAAGCACTGGAGTAATTTCTTTTTTTACATTCTAGTTAAACTCGCTCGTGGTAAAGAAAAAAGGGTAAATGCTCTTGATGAAACCAGTAATGCACCTCGAACTTAGTTGTCATAGTAAATGCTTTAATCTGCCGCTCCCCAATCAATTGACATGTGAGATATAGCAGGAAAATTTGCGAAATATTTTCTTGTGGATGGCAAATTGAAAGAGCTTCGAATAGGAAATCTTACATAAACGTGAAGCTGCCACTACAATGGACAAATTCAATCGATAACTGTAACATCACTTGCTTTTCGAAAAATATAACTAACTTCATCTCAAAAAAGGCAAATATTCAGCAGACTCTTGCAATTCACACCTCAATATTTGCTTTTTCACACAGACATATCTTCGAAAAAAAAAAACAAAAACTACGATAAATCACTGAGATAAATATCTGGGTTCATTTTACCAGATATTTATAATATACAGATAAAAATACTCAGGGTTATCATTATCATAGCAGTGCGTGAGCTTAGGCCTTCATTTTTAGTCAGTTCAATATTCGTCAGACTTATGCTGTCATTCAAAACGGCTCGATATCATTTTTGTCACTTCGCCGAGCTTATGACCAGAGTTAACCTCAAGGAAGGTTAGCCGAGTCAGTAAGCACCATTGCTATCCCTCTGATCCTCCACTGTAATGCTATGGCGCCCGTAGAAAATTTCGTTCAACAATGTGTTGAATATTTGCATCCCATCTTCACGAATCTGGCCGAAAACATTGATGACGTTATTAGTAGACCGCTGGATTCTAATTCCTTTACACCTGAACTATTGCAGTTCCAGTGGAAGCCCTTACTAGAGGCTAAAATATCGAATCCAAATCCCGATGCGCTGATTGATTTGGTCTTGAAGAGGATAATCGTTGATGCAATGACCAACGAAAGTGACGAAAATTCCAACGCCCATATCAAAAGGTGCGCTGTGGTGCTGGATTTCTGCTTCCATTCCAAGGCAAACAGGAAGAAAGCAGAAGCCTGGTCGTCTGCTTTTTTTGATTTATTTTCCGCCATGCTTGATCTGCTGAGTTGGCCCGCTGCAACGTTAGAATTTTGGCCCTATGCAGAATCGCGTATGCATTGGTTTAAAATGGGCAATAGCTTAACTTTCCCGCATTTTGGCACAACTAATCTTATCAGTTACAAACAGCCGCTCTACGATAAGCTTCGTCATTGGAATGACATCCTCAACACAGTTCACAATCGTTCCTCATTAAACACCCCTCTAGACAATGTCATGTGCTATAAACTTACAAAATTTGTATCCGAACTGTTGCCCATACACGAGGAATCGAATTTCAATAGGTCAGCTCTGATTTCTAAAAGACAAGGGTCTGGGAACCCTTGGAACAGGACAATTTCGAGCGCAAGGAAAGGTAATAACTCGTCGGAAAACGTATTTGCAATAGATTATAACTACGTGTTTGATAATTTATTGTCCTGTCCCCTTGAGTTTGCATTTCAAATATCAGAGCGTAAAGCTGATATAGATAAAGTGTTGGTCAACTTGTTGGATAATGTTTTCGAAACAGAAGAGGAATTTTACAAGCAGATGAAAAAATCGCAGAAGAGTCTCGTTGAAATTAATGATAAGATAAACTATCGCTACCCCTGTGATTTTGGAAAGACAGATAAAGAAGAACCAAACTACGTAAAAAATTCCACAATTATAAAAAAGGACAGGGCAATGTTTTGGGATAGAATGATGTCTCTAAGGAGCTCTGCCGTTGATATGCTACAGCCCACGATGCTAGATATATCGACCGAGAATCCAGATACTCTCTACATGCAAATGATGGATACGGATAACGATTTCTACAGAAAGCAATTTGTGCTGCAAGTGTACTTCACCATAAGCATTGTCCGTCAAGTTGTGACAGTCCCGGAGGTCGAAAACTTCTACAAAACTTGCTATCAAAAAGAAAAACCTTCCAGAAGTATGAATTTCGATAATCTCGACGAGTCTAACCGAAAGAAAACGTCATTACTCTGTAACCATATTCTGGACGGTCGCATAGCGAAATTTTATCACAATAGGGATCCTCAATTTGCATCTTTGATTTCAAGATTAGCAGTCAAAGACACTTTTTTTTTGGATGCGAAGGTTGACGGTTTTAAGATATTTCAAAATTTCAACACTTCTTATAAGCCAATTGATTCACCAAAGTTTGACTATGGCTTTAAGGGATTCGGGTTTATTGAAATGGGAAATAAACTAGTTAACAATGTCTGGAAAATTAATAGTGGATTAGATTTTATCAAAAGGAGGCACGAAAGCCCCAAAGCACTCTACGAATCGATGCGAGAGAAGTTTAACAAGGGCGAACTAGATAATACTGATAATGAAAAAGAGCCGGCGGACAAAATCATAAAGGAATGGCAATGCTTACGTTCACTAAGGTCGCAATATTTGTTTGAGTTTAATAAGGTAGACGAGAACGTCGGTATCAAAGGGTTATTCGATCCTTCTTCCATAGTAGCAGAAAATAACAAAAAAAGGGGGCTACTAAGTGATATTTTACTTGAAATAAACAAGCCACATGTTGCAAAAGTCGAAGAAGCTAGAAATTACATTGCACAGAAACAAAATAAAAAGAGGACTCATGATGAAGAACTGGAACAAAATGCACAAAAAAAGACAAAATCTGTGACTGAGAATGGGCGAAAGCAAGAGAGCGGGGAAGAGATTCAGCAACTTACTTCAGAGCCCTCCCAAGCGAGCATAATTCCCGTGACACAACATGTAGACATGACAAACCCTTTACAGGAAAAAGTTATGGCAGGGGAGACCTCTGAATTCTCTGCATCTGTTGCCAACGAAATAACTAGGGAAAATCCAGAACAAGAGCTCAGGAAAGCTGAAGGAGCTGATTTGAAAGAATCAACCAAGCTAAATGAGCAAGCCAGACATGCTATCTCATCGGCTCCAGGAGAAGATAGCAAAGAAGAGGAAAGTAAGGATGATGTTTGTCTTGATATTCATGACGCAGCTAAATTAACTGCTACGCAAGGCGATCACGACTCTGCACCAGGCGACGAAAAACAGCAAGCCCCGTCTATATCCCCTGAAATAGAATGTGAAAATGAAGCCCAGAAAAATTAGTTCTAAGGGCGGGCATATGTAACTTTCCTTGTAGAATTACAAAAACAATAAATTTTTGACTTTTCGCATACCAATCAAAATTTTAGTAAAACAGAGACGTGAAAAGAATCCTGCTCCGATGGAGTAAAAACTTTCACATTGTGTCCTTTAAATGCCAAGTATAGCTGTAGGTCGATTTTGAGTTGTGTTTGCTCCTGTTCATGAAACTCAAAGCCTAAAGTCGACAGATCTACAATGACTTGAAATTTTTCCACAACCACATACCGCAAAGCAATATGATAGGGATATTTTAATATGTCGATTATTTCTTCAGACAGTTTTTGGGCCAAATCTTGCAAAGAATCAAACTCCATGGGAAGATTTTCAGCAACCACTCGTAAAAAGAAAATTCTATCTGTCTTAATTTCACTCCAAGAAAACAAGCCTTCGTCCAAGGCAGCAATATTGGTTGTTATAACTTCCGGAAATTTATCTGAGAGCAAAAACACGCAGGCTTTCATCATAGAAATGCCATTTATTCCCGAAGAGCTAGATGAACTCCTATGCTTTCTCGGGTAAGACATTTGCCCGTTTAATTCTGCAATCGTACTTTGTCTTCTGGCTGCGTCACTATCAAGACCAGCTAAACTTTTTCTTCGGAAAGTTGATGGGGATACAGCATAGTTTTGTAGTGTCGCGTTTGTATCGAAAAAGATATTTGGGTAAGGCGCTACCGAAGGAGTGTCCCGTAAAACATCCGTGCTCAACTCTCCTATACGGTCTTTCCTCTTTCCAACAAGAGTCAAAGTAAAATGTTTAACTTGAGGAACTTTGAAGGCCATGCAGTCATCTTCAATGGGCAATCCCCATTCCTCAATTGCGAAAGTACTATCAAGCATCGATTGCATAAGCGAGTTGAGATCGAGAGTTATTTTCAAATCACTGCTGTGGTTTACACTTTGAAATACTAAATGATGAAAGAGATAGCAGTGCCATAGTGAGCGAATTTCGATATCCAAGGCGTAGACATTTAGAGAACCTTGGGGAATTGAGGAAAAGCTGGGAGACGCCGGCAACCTCGAATTCTGCGATACAATCGATATTTTTTCCAAATTATAAGGACAACTCAATAACCATTGTATTTGTTCGCTAGTACCCATAGCAAGTTTAATTTGTTTCAGTTCTACCCCAGAAGACTGAAGATCTGACCATGGTATCAAACAGAGCCCGCAGTCCAAAATAGATAAGGACCGAAAGTCACAGTCGCGGAATCTGATGTTGTGGCTTTCCGAATTGCTGAAGACTAGTCTCAATTTTTTCAATTTTGCAAAATATAAACTGTGAAAGTGACAATCCACGGATCTTAATGTGGGAACTAGGGCCAGTTCCTCGCAAATTTGAGATCCGTCTATTGGCTGGTAACGCGGACCATCCACATAATGTGTTAGCGCTATGCTTTCACATCGAGGCAGCTTAAAGGTCTCTTCATTATTTCGTAACGGGAACTTCGTGTCTTCTATTTTCTTCAGGTTTGGGCAAAATGCGAAATAATGATACCATTCGTCATCAAAATTAGCGAAGTTTAACTGTTTTATGACTTTCAAATCTTGAGATATTAATTTGTTGTTCATGCTTTGTACATCCAAAGAATAAAATTTTCTCAAATGATAGAGAAACGTTCGCTCAAAGAGTGTGTTAATATCGAATAACTCGCTCTTATACATAGCAGAATTTCCCACCACATGCAGCTCACTTAATCTCACCCTCTGTTGGAACATAGAAATACCGCGAAAGTACAACTTGCTCAGATAATTTTGCAAAGTACTGTATACGATGCAAATGGTAGCACCGGAGCAGCAATCCTGCGCGATGCCAGCCATAAGTGATCCCAACACATCACTGTAGTTTCTATTTGTTTGCACCACAATTACCAAATGCGAATACCTTTTAATGAATGCCAACAATTCCCCTGCTCTAGGATGGTCCGTGTTCACATACAAGGTATTAGACTTGTGCATCAACATCTTGTAATCAAAGGGCAGCTCAATATCTTTTAATTCGCTTACGCCATCTTGTAGCACTACGACACCAAGTAGGGTCAGCACAAGCTTTCGAAAAATAGACGAAATCTGCATCCATGATATGGAAGTCTGACAACTATCTAGACCTTGGGAAATAATGAGCTCCAAGACTTCACGGGGGAGCTCCATAATTCTGCGAGCAACCGTCGGCACTGGTGCTTATCGGATAATAGTTAATCTTCAATAGTCAACTCCGAAGAAACCATTCCGTGTGAATCATCAATCACGTGAAACAATCGAAGAACTCGCTATCGTGAATTCCGGAGTTTGCCAACCAATTGTGAATATGAGGTAAGCTTCAGATTCCGTCGGTGGTCTTTTTGATCCAGTAGATTGCTAGGTGCATCTTTATAGTTGCTCAGACTACTACCGAACTCAGAAAAGTTCGGTTTCATAAAAATCTCACTTGAACTGCTAATGAAAAACCGATTTTTTTGAGGAAGAAACGTGAACAATTCAAGCATCGTGTTGGATTGGCAGCAATGACATACACATTCAGCTGCTGTGATGATGGATGCGGTAGATCTGTGGGCACTATTGTTCGCTTTGATAATGTCACAATTTTGATAGACCCAGGGTGGTTTAGTCCTGATGTTGGATATGAAGAGTCTGTCAGATATTGGTCGAATTTGATTCCCGAAGTGAATATCATTTTACTTTCGCAGTCATCAGTAGATTGTATTGGAGCCTATGCAATGCTTTACCATAATTTTCTTCCGCACTTTATTTCGAGGATCCAAGTTTACGCTACTTTACCGGTGACGAACTTAGGTCGGGTGTCTACCTTTGAGTTTTACACATCCAAAGGTCTCCTGGGGCCTTATGATACTAATCAATTTGATTTAAATGATGTGGAGAAGGCATTCGAACACATAGAATCCTTGAAATACTCTCAATTGGTAGATCTGCGATCGAAGTACGATGGCTTAACGCTAGTAGCCTACAATTCAGGATTTTCACCCGGTGGGTGTATATGGTGCATATCTACCTACTTTGAAAAGCTGATTTATGCACGTCGCTGGAATCATACACGAGATGCAATATTAAATGGCGCCACATTGTTGGATGGCTCAGGGAAGCCTATTTCGACCTTATTAAGGCCTTCGGCAATAATCACAACCTTCGATAAGTTCGGAATGTCCAGGCCGCACGCCAGAAGAATGAAAATATTTAAAGATGCGACAAAGCAAGCTCTAGCATCCAATGGGTCAATTCTGATACCAGTAGAATTAGGTGGCAACTTCTTAGACTTACTGGTGTCCATGCACGACTTCCTGTACGAGAATTCTAAGAATAAACTGTATACACAGGTACCTATACTTTTAGTCTCTTATTCTAGGGGAAGGACTTTGACTTATGCTAAGTCAATGCTGGAATGGCTTTCTTCGTCGGCTATAAAGACGTGGGAATCTAGAGAAAATAAGACACCCTTTGATCTGGGACGTCGATTTCATGTGATAACTCCCCAAGAACTCAAGAAATATTCAGGATCCAAAATCTGCTTTGTATCTCAAGTTGATACGCTAGTGGATGAAATGGTAAAATACTTCTGCCAGCTGGAGAGAACAACTATAATGCTACCTGGCTTGAGTGATAGTTATCCAACAGCTTTGATCAGTATGTATAAAAAATGGGAACAGGCCTCTCAACAACATAAACTGGAGGAGGGCAAGCCTGTATCATACTCAGGACAAGTTACTCTAAAAGCCGTCAAGTTGGAGGCTTTAGAGGGAGAAAATTTAGAACAATATTTGTCAAGCATATCAGAACGCAGAGATAAGAGGCAAGAAGTGGAAAGTACATTAATAAAGGAAGCGAAAAAAGCAACTTCCATGGATACATTTACTGCTGGAACTGCCAATGGCAAACCTGGCTCTTTGGGTTTTGAGGGCATTGGTGAGACCGATTTTGATGAGGAAGAAGATGATAATCTGATCGGCATGCTAAGAGATAGTGCCACTAGCGCTTCTGGTAAGCCCGTTATGGAAACTCCAACAGATATGTACATTCAAGAGGGGGCTGCTCCTAAGCACAGAATGTTTTTCTTCCAGCCTCCTCGAATCAAAAGAGACGATTATGGCAGTATTGTGGATTTTAACATGTTGATACCACAAGACGATGATGCTTCGAAGCCTAAGAGGCTCTCATCTGAGGAATCGGAAGAAGAAAAGGATCCTTACGACCTGGCAGATCCTCGAAGAATAACTACGAAGAGGCCACGAAAGGACGACTCCAAAAATCGCTCTGCCAACAACGACGACAATTGGGATAATATCGACTACTTAGATGCTAAGAATTCCCCCACTAGGCGGACTGAGTCCTCATCCAAAATTAACATCAAATGCTCGGTAATATTTATTAATTTAGAGAGTCTAGTTGACCAAAGGTCAGCGACAGTTATTTGGCCGGCCTTAAAACCTAAGAAGATTTTGCTCCTGGGACCACCAGAATCGCAAATCGAGTCTCCCCTTTTAACTCTTCGTAAAAGGGATATCGAGTTGGTAAAAATGCCATTGAACAAAGATGTTGAGTTCGACACTACGATCAAATCTCTAGAGATCTCAATCGACCCAGAATTGGACCAATTACTCAAGTGGCAAAGTATCAGTGATGGGTACACAGTGGCCCATGTCATTGGTAAACTAGTCAAGGAGAAACCTCCAGCTGCCAAGTTGCAACAGGCTCAGAAGCAAGACCAGCAATTGCTGCACAGAAGTAAATTAGTATTGAAACCTTTAAAGACCAATTCGAGGCGCCACAGAAGTGGATCTCTCTCCATTGGGGATGTCAGATTGGCTGAGCTTAAGAGGGTTTTGACGGCACAACGCCATAGAGCTGAGTTTAAGGGAGAGGGCACATTAGTGGTCGATGGCCAAGTCGCAGTGCGTAAAATCAGTGATGGCGAAACTATCGTGGACGGGGCACCGTCAGAGCTGTTTTACCTTGTCAAAAAATCTGTCACAGATATGCTCGCCAAAATATAGAATGTCTTTTACCTTATATATGACTGTTCAACCATTCCTATAATGTTTAGCATTTCAATAACACGGCAGCCGTACTAATCACGCCTAACGAAAGACATGAAGTTTTAAAGCTAATGGAAAGAACCATTAATGATTGCAGATTTCGAGTATATTCGTCATAGCATAATCTAAAAGAGTGTTCTGGGATATCTGGAGCTACCGAAAATGTCAGAGCCATCAGAGAGCATTAACAGAGGACTCTGGGAAGACAGAAACGGTGAGAATGAATCCGATTATCACAATCCTTTACCGGTGCAAATTACTGGGGCGCTGACTCAGGAACAACTCATCGCTTATCAAATCATGTTCAGGATCCACGAGATAACATCTTTATTGTTTTCAAATGGACTGAAGCCACCAGAAAGAAGACACAGATCACCATCACCACCACCGATGTACGATGCACGAGGTAAACGGATCAATACAAAAGAGCAGCGCTATAGAAAGAAACTTGAAGAGGAGAGGCACAGACTAGTGGAAATAGCTTTGAGATTAATCCCACATTTTGTCGCGCCCGAGGATTATAAAAGACCTTCTAAATTTCAAGACAAGTACTATATTCCTGTGGATCAATATCCTGGCATAAACTTTGTAGGCCTATTGTTAGGACCTCGTGGTAATACACTACGGAAGCTACAAGAGGATTCCGGCTGTAAAATAGCTATCAGGGGTCGAGGTTCTGTGAAGGAAGGTAAAAACTCTTATGATCTGCCCAAAGGTGCCATGAATTTTTCAGATCCACTACATTGTCTTGTCATAGCAGACAACGAAGAGAAGATACAACATGGCATGAAGCTTTGCGAGAGCATAGTAATCAAGGCGGTAACATCTCCAGAAGGTCAGAATGAACTTAAGAGAGGTCAATTAAGAGAGTTGGCGGAACTAAATGGTATCTTGCGAGAGGACAACAGACCTTGTCCTATATGTGGATTGCAAGGGCACAGGAAGTATGAATGTCCGAATAGAGAGACCTTTGCTCAGAAGATCATTTGCAGAAGGTGCGGACAAGCAGGCCACGTCACTATCGATTGTACTGCGAATATGCCATCATTTACCGAATCTAGATATAGCCGCTATAATGCTACCGAAGATGCTCGAGATAATCAGGAAAGGCCTGGGAGATCAGCACAGAGATACAGCAGCAATGCTCACGGGACAACTTCATATCGGTCAAGGTATAGTAGAGCGAACCAAGACTCACAAGGACTTGACCTTCGTCCTAGTGCACAATATGCTGGAGAGGAATTTCAACAAGATACGGATACGGCACTAAATCTGCCGCCTGGTCTGGAACCCACCAATATGCCAGGTATCCCTGGTATGTCACCAAATCCTCACCATCTCTCGAAACAACGCTCCTTGGAACCTGCAAGCGGGTCTCCAGCTGAGGGAGACAGAGCAGCTTTGATGAATCTTTCTCCTGTAGCTCCCAATGTTGGTGGAATTCCCGGTTTGGTTACAGCACCCGGAATGGAGTCCTCCCCGCTTGGCCTAAGCGGCCCTCCTGGTCTTCCAGCAAGCGAAAGTTTTACCGTTTCAGATCTTCAGACATCGCAAGGGGTAGAGAGCCTTACAAGTTCCGAAGTTAAATCTACAGAGGCTTTACAAGGGCCTCCTGGTTTTGAAGCACTACCCTCGCAACAAATGGACCATTCTGGCAACCCAAACTATCTGACTTATCAAGGTTCAATGAATCCTGGCCAAAGTGAACCCCACTCCCCCAAGGGCATCAAAGGCCCACCAGGTTTATGATGACGGGGTTAAAATATTATTTATTGAATAACGTACAATTTTATTCCAACACCGATGAGTCATTCTTTCTGGAGTTTTCCTCCCATTTTTTTGCAAGCGCTTGTAATTTAGAAATGTTAGGTACTGTATTTGTTTCTTCATCATCGGGAAATACGTAATTATCCCCATTTTCTTCAAGATCCGTGTTTTTGATAATGCTTGGTAATCTTCTTTGCACCTCGGCTTGACTTTCTGGAGTGCCGTAAATTTCCTCATAGCTCTTGAAGGCTTCTAAAACGACAGCTCTATTTTCCTTTTCGTCATGATTCTTGAAATAATCAAGTGCTCTTTCAAAAATTTGTCTCGATCTCTTTCTATTAACATCTGTAGTGGTAAATTCGACCTCTTCTTCCTCGTCGTCATTATCTCTTGCTTCTTCTCGAAGAATCTGGACTTGTTCTATTGTCGGCGTATCACTTTCATAAAGAGCATACTTTACCCATACCTCAACAGCGTATTCACTTATCTGCAAATATCTTTCATAAAGTTCTCTTGCTTTGCCAAATTCTTCCTCGTCGGTCACGTAATCTATGTATTTTTGCATTAAGGTCATTCTCGAATCATGGGATAACGGGGCTATGTCAGGCATCAGAGACAGTTCGTAAATGCCTATAGCTCTCTCGTAGTCACCCAAATTTACCTCCAATTCAGCGTAAGCGATCCATGAATTCATATTAGAAGGGTCATACTCAATAAATTTCTCATAGAGTTTTCTTACACGGTCGAATTCTTTCAGTTTAATTTCCATGTTAATGTAAAGTTTGAAGGTCTTTGGTTTCGGGCAAATACCTAAAGCATTGCCCATTATTTTTCTTGTCGATGTCAGCTCGCCGTTTCTCAGTTCAAACTGACTGTACATAAACCAAACCTTGGAAAAGGTAAACTTCCTATGGGGAATGAGATCAATTAGCCTTTGATATAGTCTTCTGCATAGGTCAATGTTCTGGACTTCTAGCTCCACGTAAACTAGATATCGAACCCATAGATAAATGTAGCGCTTCCATGCGGAAGTTTTGGTAGCGTCACGGGGCTGCGTGTTGGAAACTGATTCCTCTAAGCAATCCAACATCTCAGACTTGAAGTTGGTTTGAATCAAATCTAGGTAGAGCCAACGGGTATCATAATCATTGGGTGTTTGTTGTAAATCTTCCTCATAACGTCTTCTTCTTCTTTGTATCACGCTATGTTCGATGGACTCAGAATCACCAAATCTTTTGTCGAATTCTAACAGTCCCTTTTTCAATAGTTCATTGTTCGGCCATCGCTGGACAGAAATCACGTAAAGCTGCTTACAACGTTGGTATTCTTGCTGTGTGGCTTCCCAATTAGCAAAAGACACGACCAATGCAGCTAAATCCTCGTCTTTAATAGCAACTTTCTCACTCATAGATACAATAGTATCCAGTGCTAATGAGTAAACTTTCCGTATAGACTCAGGATCTCCATGAACAACCTCAAAACTTACCCATCTTAACCACGTATCTGCTTGTGGATGAACTAAAACATACATTGCAAAGACCTCACGTACATTAGTCCAATTCTTCTCTCTCATTTCGAAGTTAATGAAAGAGTCCCATGCGTTTGGACTGGGTTCTAAGGATGTCCATTTAGTGAATAATGTCCTCACAATTTCCACATTACCCAAAGATTCTTCAATCACCAAATATTTGTACCAAAGCTTGTCCACTCGAGGTAAAAGCCCTACGGCTCTATTCAGCAGGTTTCTTGCATGATTTATGTTTTTTAGCTTGATCTCTGTGTCAATGTAGCGTATCCATAAAGGAATATGGGAACTGTCTACTAGAAGTGCCCTTTCGAATACAGACCTCGCACGTCTAATATCATGCTGCTCTACCTCAAACTGGGCATATCTTATCCATTGGCCGATATCTAATCTATTCCGCTTTAAATAACCCTCGAATTCTGTTCTCTTCCTGCCTTGAAGCTCTCTTAACTCTTCCAAATCTAATACATCCACTTTTGTAGAAGGCTTAACAACTTTACGCCTCTTATAAACTTCTTCAAGTATCCGCTCAGCAGATATTTGATCTACCTCAACGCCTTTGGTTCCTTCCATTCTTGTAAATCCTCTACTATCTTTTGTAGTACCTCCGTATGTGTCATTTAGATGAGATGAGGTGAGATGAGATGAAGCTCTTTGAAATGCGAACAACAAAAGAAGGCACAAATAATTAAACAAAAAAAATGCTACTTCTGTTTAGTTGCATGTTGCATGCGTTTTTCTGTTTTTTATTCCATTTTATTGCATGCATTACTGTGCATTAAGGGAAGCTCACGCTACATAAACCCTAGTAGATTCGACTATATCTAACAAATTATACACATAACGAGAGGTTTAAGGTACCAGATGCCATAAACAAATCAAGTCATTAATTCCCACCTCTTAGTGTTAAGACTAGGTGTAACTGCATTCCGTCCACGAGTTTAGCAGAGGAAACTGTTTGCTGGTCGTCTCTAAAATTCAATCCGTAGTTAGTAATTTATTCAGAATTCTTGCCAATAGCCATCAAAACCATCGAAACATACATCTGTTTACCTTGAAAGATCAGCCTCTGTTGAGAAGGTGGAATACCCTCTTTTTCTTCAAGCAGCTCTTTGATACGATAAATGAGGTCTTCTCCATTCAGCTCAACTGCGATCTCTTTGCCCGTTAGAGTCTTGACTTTGATGATCATATCAACTTAATAAGTGCCGAGCGGATGTATTTGTAGCCTTGTCTACCTTTTACTTTTCAATTAATGTATGTTTGAGCTCGGCTAGCATTGCTATTCAAACTTTTATGCACAAACACTACCACACAAAATGTTACCGACACCATACATCAAATGTGATTATGAGACTGTTTACGAACCATCTGAAGATAGTTTCTTACTATTGGACTGTTTTGAGCAGGATCAGCCATTTTTGCAGCGTTTCTTTCAAGATCAATTTGTCATAGTATGTGAGTTGGGACCGGGGTCAGGGATTTTGACGACCTTTCTTATGCAGAATAAGATACCAAAGCAAGAAAGCACACTTTATTTGGCTCTGGACGTCAGTCCTTGGGCATTAGAGGCAACATTGGATACTCAAGAAAGAAATCAGTGCAAGAAATCGTACCTGGACGTAATACAAAGTGATTTGACAAGCAGCCTGAAGAGAGGCACGATAGATCTCTTAATATTTAATCCACCCTATGTGCCAGCCGAAGAAGTTCCTGAAATACCTGGAAGCAAGGATCAAAGTGGTCAATGGCTTGATTTAGCCCTGCTAGGAGGGGAGGATGGCATGGCAGTTACGCAAAGAGTTTTAGACGAACTGGATAATATTTTATCTCCCCAAGGAATTGCATATATTCTCTTCTGTGCCAGAAACAAACCAGAACAAGTAGCTAAAAAAATGAGAAACAAGGGTTGGAATGTAGAGCTTGTTATTCATAGAAAGGCTGGTTGGGAAGTCTTGAGCGTCTATCGCTTTTCAAGGCTCCGCTAGTAGTTACATAATAGTTACAGGTCATTCTCTGGTTAAGCAAAAATATCTGAGAGCAGGTCGTCCTCGCATTTGCCTCGGTCAACATTTTGCAAACTGTAAATGAATTCGTAATGAGCATAGCTGAGGTTTTGGAAAAAATTCTTGAGTTGTGTATAATTTTTTATTGAGCTGATACCAATCAACAAAGGTACCTGTATTTGCACTTTATCAAGCGGTTCCACGTCCTCAATAGAGCTTCTCTCGAATTCCTTGTACTCATATATTTCATCGATGAGAGAAATAAACGGATACTCTTTGTATATGCAATTGATTGTATCAATTACGAAGAGCCATTCATTGGTTCCGCTGAACCCTTCAAAATTCAATGCCAAAAGTAAGTCAAGTGTCTTGCAAGTCTGTAATAGGAGGCCCACATCTATCTCTTCTTGAATATGTAAAGACTCAAAAAATTCCTGCAAGCTAGTTTGCAGACAGTAGGTTAGCAGAGACCAGTGCTCATTGAAATGAGAATCAGAAAATCGTAGAAATAAGGCTCTGACCAAAATCCAGCACTTGGCCTTCAGCTTAGAATTTTTGGAGAAAATGTATTCACAAGCCAAAGAGATCAGGGATTGAAATTGCAATAAGTAGGAATCCACTGGCGAGATCATTAACAAAAATGATAACCTCAAAATATTTTGTGCTTTGGCCTCATTTTCAGACTCGCTCCAAGAATTAAAGGAAATCATCCCGGCTGCCTTGGAATCCACTATTGCTATCAAATCGTTGATAACTTTAGATCTGTTTTCTGGATAGTGAGCCCAATGATAAATGATCTTTTTCCACAACGGATTTCCCACTAGAAGGAATTTCTTCTCATCCATAAAAAAATCGTTGACCAAACCTCGCCATGCTTTCACCTTCTCACCAATTTTAGATATCTCTAGCGCCAGTTTTAGAACATATTCAGGGACCACTGTTTCGTTTTTTGATTTAATGAAAGGAGCTACAGATTGGGCGACAATAGCAGATAGTGAACTACAATATTTCTCTCCAGTTAATCCATCGTTCAAAATATATTGCAAATTCTTGACAACGTACTCTAAGTTTTCGAATGAATGTACTTGATTTTCATGCTCCCAAGGAGAATCTGCCAAGGCATGCGGCAGGTATTTGACAAAAATATCGGATAATTCCCTTCTAATACGCTTTTGTTCACCAAACCGCGATTTATGCATTTTCTCAGCGATGACTGCAACAAATTTCAAAATAGAGATAGATATGGGACCATAAAGATTGTAATTGGCTGTGACTTCTTTGAAAAAAAGAGCGAAATCTCCGTAGAACTCTTCAACCGCAGCATTTTCCAAAGAGGAAGCATATTTAAGTAGAAATTCCATCAATGTTTTGGAATCTAACTTATTCATCAGAGAAGACTCTAAATGATTGCCCGCTGTTTTGCCATTATTATTGTTCACAGAAAACCTAATATTGGTACTTTTGTTTTGACGGTAGACAATTCCAATAAAAAAATATGGAATAGTTAAAGCTGGCCTATTTCCATCCAACACATGAATAAGAGTAAGCTTATCATTATTTTCGGGAGCTATCACGAGATCCTCCATCACCTCAAGGGGTTCTAACAGAAATAATTTTTCTAGCAATTTCTTGGCTGTGAATTTGAATTTATAAGAGTTGTGGTTTGTTTGGTCCAGATTAGGAACTTCAGCAGCATTTGCAGAAATTTTGTGTGCCCAAGACCATATATGGAAGGTGCAAGTAACAACCTCTTTGAAAGATTGAAGAATTATATCCCTTTCCCCCTGAATTTTGACATCGTTAGCTGAAAAATCAGATGAGAATACATTAGAAACCATGTTTTGTAGAAAATCACTCCGGGAGCCAACGGCTGAAAAATAACCTTCATTTTCATCTGCTAGTAAAAATTTGTGCGATACACCCAATAATTCTTCCAAACCGCCCAAGAGCAATGCGATTGATTGGTAATATCCGCCGTGTCTTTTCTCTTTGTCCAATAGCTTATATACACACTGAACAATGGAAGCAGTTAGCGGCAGCATCATGCGAAAAATGGAACTTTCAAAATACGCCAAACTCTCGGAGAGAAGTTTTACGTACGATGTCACAATCAAAGGGCTTTCCATGGAGGAGACACTGGTTATGAGATAGTCAACATATTTTAAATGCGTAGTATTATCATCAAATACATCTAGTTTAATTCCATTTTCGTGCGACAGCCGTAGCACCTTTGAAACTATATTGAGCAACGATACCGCAATTAAGTCAGACTCCAAACCCTGCTTCGAAATGTATTCGGAGGACATTTGGAGCAAAAACATCACAATCCATTTGAAATTTTGCTCCAAACCGTTGAGTAGGTATTCCAGTAATAAAAGAGCACTTCTTATACTAGTGGCGTTGTTATTATTTGTTAGATGCAAGAATCTCATAATAATTGCAATAACCAAATTTTTGTATGTGGATATGTCCTCGTTTTCCCAATCAGCCAAAGAGTTTATACTTGTTAATTCAGAGCTAAAATTCTCCAAGACAATGCCATTATTAGTCTTCAGAACACTGGTCAAACACTGAAGACGATAAGTAAACATATCGAGGTCATCCATATCCTGCAAATGATCCCGCTTCATAAAATCAAACTTGAGCAAATCATCTGTTAGTAAGTAAAAAAGCCTGTTTGATGAACCGGAATTCACAACCGACAGTATCCACTTTGATACACTCAAGTAATGAGGGTTTTGTTCATCGAAAAGCTCATCAGCCATCAGCTCTACTGGCCTTCTTAACACATTGGAATTAGGTTCTAATTGATTCCACAGTAGCTCTAGAACGACTAGGCATCTTGAAATCTCTTTCTCTTGCATGAAAGCACTTCCCAACGCCCCTTCCATGTATCCAGCATATGGGCACTTTTGCAAAAGTCTCAGACTTTTTACTGCCCTTAGTTGCTTGTGTGGCTCAACCAAATAATCCCACAATGATGATGTTATTAGTGTTAGCAGTTTAACTGATTGGAGGAAACACATGCGGGAAGCGAGATAATTACTGTAAAGATCAACAATTCCGTAAACAGAACTCATTTCTTTGCCTGGATTATTGAGGCTGAGAAATAAAGCTTCTACCAGCGAATCGTCCGACCAGTCGGATGAAGGGTTCTTTTGATCAATGGCAGATTCTGGTATTTTTTGGCAAACCTCCACGAATATTCTAGTTGACTCAGCAATATGCTGTCCTGATTTCAAATTATCTAGCAAGGTGTCGTGTGCACGATGAATGATGTAAAAGGTTAGATCTTCAGAGCTGAATGGTGGCGCAAGGTCCGAGGATTCTTCCTTGTCTTGGAAGGAGGCCGGATCAGAAACGATGCCATAATACTCTGATATTTTCTTCAAAACTTGCTCAGTGTCGATTTGGCTTGTATATCTCATTTGTGTGAAACGTAAAGGTAAAAATGCCCTTTCCGGCAAGATTCTCAATAATTGATTGCATACCGAGTAGCGGTTGATCTGTTCGGTTTCTTTGCTCCCATCCTCAGGATGAAAAGACAAAATTGTTAAAAGAATGAGAGGAAGATGCCTGACAACGATTTCCTCCTCGTTGGCAACTTCATAAGAGTTAACAACAAATTCTAAAAATTCTAGGTCACCAACTTCGATAATATATTGAAATATTTTACCCCAAATGATGTTGGTTTCCACAGTGTCGAAAAAAATGCTAGATGTTTTTAGGACTTGCTGGTTTTGGGAAAATTGCCTCGCAGCCAACAGTAGAGGTATAAACATCTCGGGCACCACCAAAGATCCAATTTGCCACCTATCCATCAAAGATATGCAAATATTGATTGCAGTTGGCACAGATTCTTGCTTCTTTATCATATCTTTCAACCCTTCTATGAGACTTTGAAAGCCATATTTTACAAAATGCTCATTATTGTCCTCTATTCCCTGATCAGCCCCATTGCCTTGAGCCGCTGAAGATGTGGGTCCCAACAGCCAATTCCATATTCTGCGATTCAGGGACATATCCTTATCCAAGATAGTTCGACAGCATGCCATAATCAGTAATTTTTTATCTGTTGGGCTCACCAATATATTCAAAACAGGTGATTCCAAGTGTAGCCTTTGTAAGAGCAAATCCCATATTCCCCTTTTTATTAAAATATCGTTATCAGAATCCAAAGAGGCTACTAGACAACGTATTAAAAGACCTGGTTCAGGTGAAAGTACGTCCTTTGCCATTGGTAGAAGCATGGAAAAAGCATCTTCTCTTAACTCCTTGGCAGTCATTTCACTAATGCTTCCTGTACTTTCAATTCTCTTATTTCGCTCTGCCACCAAGTGCGGAACTGGGTTCAACGATGGAAATTTCTTCACAAGCCAAACAAGTCCTCCTAGTCTGCGTTCTTTGCTGGTGATCATAATAAGAAAACAGCTTTGCCAAAACAAGGAATCATTATCCAAGTTTTCCCTAAACGTATCGATCAACTTCATCGTGACAGGCTGAAACTCACTACTTTCGTCGTCTATACCAGGCAATAGACTGGCGAGCATTGGTTTAGCCAGCAGTTTCAAAGTCGATGAGGGCAATTGCACCAGGTAGCTGTCGTAGACCTCGATCAAATGATTTTTCACAGACATGGACGCATAAGACATCAATGGTAATATGCCTGGAACCCAGATATTACATTCCGCTGCCAGAGCTTCCTGGCCAATTTTCTCGAAAATAAATGTGTAAACTTCCAAAGTCTTTTGATGGACTCCAGCAGGCAAGTTAGGAGAAAGGGAAGATGCGAGTCTTCTGCTAACTTGGTAAGGAGAAGGTACATAATATTTAACATTTTGGAATTGAGGAGTCCAGCTTTGTAAAGCTTTCAAAAGTCTTCCCAAACTTGCAATGTAGTCTGCCCATTCCGTAACCGAATCAAAGTTTTCAAGGGCCCTTAGTACATGATTCTTGAACTTCTTTTCTTTTGAGTCGAGTTGTTTATTGTTAGAGTCGATGGTAAGTGGTTTTAAGGGCAAGGACATCCTAAAACGCCTTCGATCCTCTTTACCTTGCCTTTTCAAATGCGTTCACGCTGTTTATCTTTTGGAAAGCCTTCTCACAAACTTCATGAACTTCAACCATTGCGGCGGCGTATACAATCACATGATAGATACAAAGCTCTATAAAATAATCTACTAGGATTAATGCTAGTCAATCTTGAGGCTACTTTTTAGAAATTGAATTACATCTTGAATTTCTTCGGGTGATGATGAATGTTCCATGCCTTTATAGACTTGGAAGTTGTAGTTCTTGATGCCTATCTCTTTAGTAAAGAAATCACGAGCTTCTTGACCTTTAGAAAGCCGAATAACAGAATCCATGTCACCATGGCCGTGGAAAACGGGAGTCTCGAGATTGTTATCATTTTTGAGCTGCCTCAGTCTAGCTTGGGTCTGGCAAAAGCCAGAAAGGGAAAATATTCCTCCGATCTTGAATGGCAGGATTGCAGCAGCCGCCAGGGCGAGTGCAGCACCTTGTGAAAATCCTCCGACAATAATATTTTCAGGTCGAATGCCACTATCGACCTGCTCCTGGATATATTCTTGCAAAGTATGCACAGATTTGATGGTTCCTTCTACGTCAGCATTTCCTTGAGAAAAAGTCCAGTCAGGAATATCAAACCACGCAGGCATCTTCATATTGCAATTAGACGTGATAGGAATCATTGGTGCATTAGGAAAAATGAATTTAGTTTTGCTGAATGCAGGATCCCTTTGTAGGTACTCTGCCAGAAAGGACCAACCATGACCGGAATCACCGAGACCATGAAAAACTATTAGTGCTTGTTCAGCCGGTTGACATCTTGCCGCAATCCTCACTGCACTTAGACTGGCCATCTCACTTTGGGTATTGTAGTTGAAGTTTGGTTTTGGAGATTTTGTAGAAACGAGGTTCGCTAACGCTTGCAATCAAAAATACAGCCAGGGCAAAGTAAAGAATGGATTTAGTTGAGTCCGCTAAAACTCAGAATGTGCCACTGCCGGATAACATTGAGCTGCTCTCATCAGGGGAGATTTTGGGCTTGTTGAAGGAGCACTGCAAGCAACTGCAATCCTATGTAACAAAGTTTCATCCACAAGATCAGTTGAAAAGGGAAGTGGGGGAGCTGCGATCCCAATTGGAACTCCTGGAGCGTAAATTTCAAGGATTAGAGCGGGAGCAAAGTGAGACTCAGAGGGAATTAGAAGAGTGCCGAATTCTGGAAGCCCAATATGTTAAGAAATGGCAAGATTTGCGGCAGAGGATAACTGAAAAATATAGTGACGAGTCATTGAAAAGAGCCCTAGAAGATCAAATACGTCATTGGGACGATTTAAGTGCCCACCTGGAAGTGGAAGCGAATGGTCGTGATGATTTAGATGATCTCTTAAAAGAATACACAGAGGCAAGAACGCAGTTCCACGCTAGACGGGAAAAACTGGTTACTTGGAACCAACAGGGGAAACTACGAATGTAAGTTAAAATTGTATACTTTTACTTTCCTTAATCATGGCCTGAAATTCAGCGAAAGGCGTTCCATATGAAGACATTACCATCCCAGGCAGTAGACGCTATATGCCCTGGTTGCCCCCACAGGCACCAGTCGGCGGAGTACACAAATTCCGTATGTTGCGCAAACCGAACCCTGCAACCCTTTCTTGGGTCGACGCTGTTGGTTCTTCCGGTAGATCGCTTGCCATCAAATCCCAAGTCTTGCCAAACGCAACAAGTCATATCGTAGGATGTAGATAGTAAGATATTGGAATGATGAGGGGACCATGATACCTTTCTCACAGCTAATTCATGTCCCCCGGCTATCTCATTTACGCATACAGCGGCTGGTGAATCAGCACGCGCCATTGTAGGTGCCACCATTCTCAAATCCCAGATTCTCACTACATTATCCACACCGCCGGTGGCTATACTGTGTGGTCTATACTTATTGAAGTCGCATGTAAGCGCCTCTAACCCCGAGTGAGCCAATATTGATTGTTGATTCGCTTGTGTCGCTGGTTGTCGAAGATCAAATAATGTCACATAGGAATTTCCCGAGCAGCACATCACCAAATGGGGGTCATGCGGTGAAAACTGGGCCTGATATATGCAATTTTTATTCCTTGCCACATCTGCATGGTTCTTTTGGTTAGACATCGGTATATTGGAGTTAGGAGCCACCATTTGGTTGTTATCCATCGGACGTGGCACTAACGTCACTAAACTCTCTTTTCTTTCGGGAGACCACAATTTGACTGTACCATCCCACGAGCTACTCAGGAAGTCCTGCTTGGTAACCAAGTTCCAATTGCAACTGAAAACTTCCTTTTGGTGCTCGCTGAAAATAGCAATCGGATATTGTTTCAACTTCGTATCAAACAAGCGCAATGTACCGTCGCCCTGAGCTACGAGAACTTGATTTTCATGCATCTCGTTCCACGCCAGATCGAATAAGCAGTCTTGTGTCAAAAAAGAGTTGGCCTCCTTTATCCTACCTCGAGGATCGATATCCAAAATAAATAGCTTACCATTGCCCACTAGCCCGAAATTGGATCCAGAGACGACCGCCAAGCGATTATCGAAGTATGGTGAATATTGTATTCCATAGCCGCTATATCCTTGCATGTGATAGCGCAACATAGCGATGCAACTCTTGGATTTCGTATATTCCACTACCCTTGATATTCAATCAGAGCGCCACCCGTATAAAACATCGACAGATAGAAACTAGGTTGATACCTCCAATAGAACGAAGCACAGCAATCAACGTCTTCTGCTTCTATGACCGCTTTAATAGCTGCTTAGATACGTTCAACTTTCACGTTCTTTACTCGTTAAATCTAGATAGGATGCCTTCCCTCGCCCGGCGAAACGACACTTAAATGTTAAGCTGAAATACTTCGAAAATATCGACAGCTGAGAGGATGAAAAAGTGCATTTATATATCATATGAAGGCATTAATACATTGATGCGTCCAAAATTCAGTAATATCAGACACATATTCTACTTAAGTGTGAAGAAGGCACTGGAGGTTGAGAACTACCAAGTAAATGTGTACTCAAGATGCAGTCATGATCGCCGACAGCAGCATATGCCCATACACATTAACTTGGTGCATCTTGGTTGCCATAGGGAGGAGTAGAATCCGAGGCATTATTACTGTTTGTATTGTTTGCATTATTGTTGTTATTACGGTTAGACCCTTGACGCCTTCTCAGCAGAAGAGGAAGCGAAGGCAATGGGCTATTGTGGATAGGAAACGTGGAGACACGCCCGCTATGGTTTCTATAACTTGCAACACCAGAATTAAACATAGTGGTATTATTGGGTTGACGATTAGAATTATCGTTGCTGCTGTTGTTGTTATTGTTGCGGGACCTGCCAAACGTTCTATTCAGATTAGTAATCCTTAGAATGTTGTCTAAAAAAGACCTCCTTCTAGGAGGCGAAGACGTCGGAGCAACAGTGGGCTCAGAGGCGGTCGCAGGTATACTAACTGGAGCAGCACCTGCTGCAGGAGGAGCGTGATTGACCGGTATAATTGGCGCAGTAGGAACAATTGGCGCAACATTTCTATTATTTGGCCCCGCAGCAGTAGCAGTACTAGTGGAAGGCTCGGGGGGAGCCTGGGCCGTATGATTGATAGCTGCTCTTGAAAATGATGCCGGCCCTGGTATAGTGGTTACTGGGGGTCTAACTGCCGGCAAAGCAATAACAGCTCCAGTATTCGGCCGAGCGCTGTTCTCTTGAGTATTATCATTACGGGCAGCATTGAAGATATGGTCTAAAATTGCGGCAAGCCTATCATGTTGATCCTGGCCTTCTTGGTTTGCAAAACCGGTGTCCATACGAATCGATGTCAGGGGCAAGGGCATCCAATGAATCCTCCTATTACTATTAGCATTACTCTGTTCAGAGTTATCATTAGAGTTACTACCCGCAGTTGGCGCTTGCTCTGCAGCTGGCGCTTCCTCCGCAGCAGGAGCAGAAGTAGTAGATGTATCATCTCCGCCCGTATTTGACAAAATAGGCACTTCATTAGGGGTCATAGCTGACGGTTGTGGACCTGGCCTTAAAAAGACTATGCCAGAACGTGAAATGGTGAATGATTGAGGATCTAACTCCTCTGCTACGCCATTTGTGTCCGTGCTTCTTGTTCTTTCTTGCTCCGTACCTCCCCCCTGAGCGCTAGAACGTTGCTCTGCTGGAGAATTGTAAAGCAACTGCCTGATTCTTTCAAAAGCCTCCATATTGGTTGTACCATTGCCATTAGAAGGTTCTGGTGACTGTTCAGGCTGAGTGTCGACGATTTTACGTCTGCATAGCGGACAGCTGTTCTCCATCTGTGACCACTTATCCAGACATTCCCTACCAAATACGTGCCCACAGGGCAACTCGATGGGTGAATGGATGTATTTTTGAGAAGTTTCGCCCTCTGGAGAGGGACCCTGTGGCTCATCCGTAGAGCCAGATCCCTCGTGATAGCTGTTTACGTGGCTTGGGGCTGTCTCCATAGTTTGAGGTGAGCCAGGTGATTCGGACCTCCTTTTTTTGACAGAATCCATATCTACTTCGTTATCCTCATCTTCTCCATCCCTAGCCCGCTTCAAAACGGTGCTGGGCTCATCTTCGTAGTTTTCATAACATATGCTACAGATAGCGTCTTCCTTCTCGGGCAGGTTCCTGACTTGAAGTACAGGGAGTTGCTCAAACTGTTCCCTCGTAATACCCTTGGGCAGCGACATGATGTCACTAAAACGACGCATCGCGAGCTCTGCCGCGATCGATATGATGGACTCGAGACGCTCTTGTGGTGTTGAAATCGGTACATCCCTGAAGGAGAGTACGAGTGCACCATCCGGGCGAGCAGCCGTCGCTGCTGCTGCTGCTGCTGCTGCATCATTACCACTACCGCTACCACTTGCATCTCTTGGGTCAGAGGCTCTATCAACATTTTCGTTTGGAGCGCCTCCACCAAAGCCAGCGAGGTTGGCCCTAGGATCATTTGCTGAAGCTTCTCGGGGATTATTCAGATTCGCAAGCCTATGGGGGGTAAAGTATGAATATTGTATTGACACAGTAATGTTCCTTGTGGCCCTTTGATTTCCAGCAGCATTGGGAGATTCATTAGGATTGGCAGGGGTTCTCCCACCGTCCTGAGGTTCGATATCTCGACCATCACCAATACCGTTCATTTTGGACTTAAGGTATACTCAAGCTTGCTTGGAAGACTATCAAAGCCAGCTTATACGGTGATAAAAACCGTTAGAATATCTAAGTTAGTTAAAGGAAGCTGGAAAAAGAGTCAGTTGTTACGTTTCCCTGTGATCCCCCAATTTTTAGTAAGATGTTTAAAGCCAACTTTTTGACAATGCTTCGCCCGGAGTGACACAAGAAAAACATGCAAAGTGATGAACAGATCGGAACAAAAAAATAACGAATATTGACTCGCCTGTAAAATTCGGATCACTTGTAAAAGTATCCGGAGGTTTATTAAAACTGCCAACAGGATTTTTGTGCCGGAACTGGTTGCGGAATTCCTTTCATGACTGTTAATCTGCTCCTCAGGCGATGTTACTCGTCTCTAAGTCGTGGATCAATACTACCGAAGAAGTCATTAGTATCGAAGAAACCAGTAAAAAATGTGCATCCCAAGTCAGCTGTAAGAACCAGATTTGCTCCTTCTCCCACGGGTATGCTGCATATTGGTTCATTGAGGACCGCTCTGTATAATTACCTGCTTGCCCGGAACACTGGTGGTGAATTTCTGTTAAGACTGGAAGATACCGATCAAAATAGACTCGTTTGCGGAGCTGAACAGAATATTTATGATTCTTTGAAATGGTGTGGAATTGAGTACGACGAAGGCCCGCTAGTAGGGGGACCTGATGGGCCCTACAGACAGAGTGAGAGAACAGAAATATACCGAGCTCATGTCGGTAAACTTTTGGATTCTGGTCACGCCTATCGCTGTTTCTGCCCAAAAGAAAGATTGGAGAAATTGAGAGAAAGCGCAAGGATGCTGCAACCACCTACTACGGTGAGCTATGACAGGAATTGTGCCCACTTGAGTGAAGAACAAGTTAAGCGCAATTTAGAGAAAGGTGTGCCCTACACGGTGAGATTGAAAGCGCCAGAAAAATATCCTGTCTTCCAAGACTTGCTGCACGGCTCACTAGATATTCAGCCGCAAGTTAACAAGAACGATATGCGGTACGATGACCCAATATTGGTCAAGTCCGACAATCTACCCACTTATCATTTCGCTAATGTTATTGATGATCACCTCATGCAAATCACGCACGTAATTAGAGGTGAAGAGTGGCTGCCCTCGACGCAAAAGCACATTGCCCTGTACAATGCGTTTGGATGGTCACCACCCAAATTTATCCACATTCCACTTCTGACGAGCACCGAGGACAAAAAGCTGAGCAAGCGCAAGGGTGATTCATCTGTCATGAATTTGAAAGACAAGGGGATCCTACCAGAGGCCCTGGTAAATTTTTGCGTACTTTTTGGATGGTCCCCTCCCAGAGAGTTGGCTTCAGCTAGTCACGAGTGTTTCACTCTAGAACAATTTGAGCAGGTTTTCAATCTTAACTACTTGACTAAGGGGAATGCCAAGGTTGATGACAAGAAGCTTTGGTTTTTCAACAAGCATTATTTACAGCTGAAGCTCGAGGAACCAGCTTCACTAGAGCATATAATCCATCAGGTGCTTCCAATAGCTCAGGAAAGATTTGGACCTGCCGCTACGGAGGAGAAAGTAACCACTATTCTGAAGACGTGTGGGAAAGCTCTTACGACGGTTTACGAATTTAACGATTTGTTTTATTACTTTTTCGAAAAACCCAATTTTAATGACAATTCATCGGCTCAAAACTTTTTGAAAAGCCATGCTTCAGCCCAAGTGCTCCCCATACTCGAAAAATTCCGCGGCACTATTGGCCCCTGCAACATTAATTCTCTTATCGATGACACAAAGAACACTTTGCAGGTGTCTAAGAGACCTATCTTCGAGTCCCTGAGATTCGCATTGTCGGGCTCACAGCCAGGCGCAAAAATCCCTGTCCTCGTGGACATTCTGGGGGTCAAAGAGGCCAATACCAGAATATCAGAAGCCCTGATGTATTTGACCAAATAGTTTTATAGACCTTGTATATATCAAATCGAATATCACGTGAGCAACCCTTGTTGAAGAAGGTTCTCGATATTTCGATTCCCAGTGAATATTAAATCACTGCGATTTACCTGATTTAAGCAACGTTCTTTCTGAAACTCAGGTCGAGCACAATAGACGCAAGCTTGTCAACTATTCTCTCGTCAATGTTTGCCGCGGTAGCCTCTGGAAACCCACTGCAGCTTTCGACCGAAGTACCTAATTCGAATGGGCTTCAGCACACAATTGTGCTTTCTTCTACAAAGCCCAAGTCGTACTCGCACATAACACTATTCATTCTACCGAATGTTACTTTCCCCGAGAATTTCGTTGCCACAGTGTATTTCAAACTGGGCCCCACGGAGGATTTTCAGTTGTTTGGTTATCTGGGGTCAGAGAAGCCCAGCGCCATATTTAAGGTGAGGCTGCCCAATTCGGATCCGAGACGACAGGCTACAGCCGATTCTGGTGACGGTTTAGGGGAAATCGACATGGAGGATGAAGATGTGGCTGAAGGGGCCCCCAGCGGTCTTCATAACATCTCAGAACTGATAATTGGTATTTCTATAGAGCCTAGGGAACAAGGCATGGCCACAATGCAGCAATGGAAACAACAGCAGCAGGCCATGAAAAGTGATAAATCATCCTTGGTACTGTCGAGGTCCGGGGCCAATCGCGGGATCAACACAGTAGGTCAGCTTGCCTCCATATATCCCGTACTGACGCAGCAGCTTGCCGCCAAGATTGTTCAACATGCTTACAACTATCTGTCAGGGTTTTTGGATTCAGCAGGTAACGTTTCGATCAAAAGGTTTGACAGCTGGTGGGAAAAATTTAGAAGTAGACTAGCGAATGATGCCACCTTCTTGGACGATATTACCAGTAATTGAAAATCTATATGCGGCTTAAATTTCGATACCTAATGATGAAAAATAATTAATAACGTCTTTTTTGTTTTTCTTTCTCTAATATCTATAACTCGTCTTTGAAATGCTTAATGCGATGAGCCATTGGATTTCCGAATACCAAGTGTCTGCTTTCGACGAGTTTCTTATCAAAAGAATCCTGCTCCAAATCTCTCTCTTCACTTTGACCGTCTACGTTCAGCTTTCTTTTCTCAGCTTGTTGGGCTAGCCAATTGACAAAAGAGGGATCGACTTTAATCTTCGGCCCAAGTTGAGTCTTGATATTGTACAAGCTGTTGAAAAATTTGCGAGTGTGTAATTCGTCGATGTCGTCGTCCTGGATCCATGTTTGTAACTCTTGTGCCCAATCGCGTACGTCAGGAACAATCTCCTCCAATTCTCTTTTATTTAAAGAGCTTTCTGGTTGAGTAAAATATTTAGAGACCAGCTCAAGAACTTTAATTTTAAGCTGCTTGTCATTTAAGGCATAGACTTTTCTCAAAGTCAGCATCTGATCTCTGTCAAAATGATAGGGAGAGGACAGTAATAAGTCGAGAACGGAAAGAAACCTTTTGGCCAACGCAATACTTGCAGTAGTCCTCTTAGGTGCCTGGATGATCTCACCAAGTTGAACAAACATTCCATGTACAAATTCAGGATAGCGATCCTTGACGTAGTCCATCGAAGATGGGTTGTTTCTCAAACAGCTAGCTACCATTCTCATACTCAACTCTCTGAGAGAAACCGGCAGCTGCTGGTTGAAACTAATGTTACGCAAAAGCTCGAACTCGTGGCTAATAATCTTGTAACCATGCTTGTAATCGTGAGCAAACACCATCAAATCATCAAGCTTATTCTCGAGCTTTTCTAGGTCTTGTTGGGACTGCAGACTATTTGTAAGATCTGCCACTATTTTGAAGTCGTTAGTAAATTCGTAATCCATTGATTCTGGTGTTGAAACAGGTATCAACGCATTGTCTGCAGCAGCGATTTCTGCAGCATCTTTTTGTCCTTCCTCCTCTGGCAATTTGGCCTCCTTCAAGCCGGTCTCCAAGTTCATCCTAATATCCAACCCTGCGGGCAATGACTGTCCTTCTTGAACCTCTCGCCAATCTTTATGGGCTTCGAACACTTTCGGGTAGCAGCCAGCCTGGTTGCAGATTAGACTGTCACCGATGAAAAGACTCGAGGGCGCAGTTACAGCCTCTGGTGACAAAGTGGCGTGAATAGGTTCTGCGCAAACGGCTATCACGTTTAATAGCCCCAAACACAAATCTATAAATTTTACCTTGCCGAGCATCTGTGGCTATCTTTTTTTTTTTGTCACCCTTCTGCTATGGTACCTCGGAATCATTAGATGCGCGATGAGCTTTAAATTTTATCGTCTTACAATATATTAATACTAACATGTTCGAAGGAGAAATTAAGAAAACATGACACGTAGTTCATTCTATATATTCTATGAGAATCCACGCCAAAAATAAGATTTAATTGGCAGCAGCTTTCAAAGCCTGCTCGACGTCCTGCAGCAGATCATCAGTATCTTCAATACCGACAGACAGTCTAATCAAGTCATCATGCACACCGCTGGCTTCCCTTTGTTCCTTGGGGATACCACCGTGGGTCATCACAGCTGGCACTTCCAGTAGCGATTCGACACCACCTAGCGATTCAGCAAGTGTGAAAAGTCTGGTAGAGGAAGAGAATTTAGCAGCAGCCTCAGCCCCACCTTTGATTCTGAAAGAGATCATACCGCCACCTAGACCGTCACGGTGCTGCTTGAGTACGACGGCACGATCAGGGTGGGACTCCAAACCTGGGTAGTTAACTGCCACAACTTGGTTGCTGCTTTCCAAGTACTCAGCGATCTTGGTGGCCGTGATGGCAGCTTGTCTGACACGGAGATGCAAAGTCTTGAGACCTCTGTGAACCAACCAACTGTCGAAGGGAGATGGGATGGCACCGATGGCATTTTGCAAAAATTGCAATCTTTCGTAAAGCTCGGTGTTGTTGGTGGCCAAGACACCCAGCACGACGTCAGAATGACCGTTGATGTACTTGGTGGCAGAGTGTACCACTAGGTCGACACCAAAGTTCAATGGGTTCGACAGGTAAGGCGATAGGAAAGTGTTGTCTACGACAACAAGGATGTCTTTGTTAATTTGCTTCACAGTCTTGTTGACCAACTCGATGTCAGTAACTTTCAGAGTTGGGTTGGTGGGAGACTCAATCCACACTAGCTTTGTGTTGGGCTTGATCAAAGATGGCAGCTCCTTCAGCAGATCGTTGGTGAAGGTGGTGTCCACACCGTGGGCATTGGCCACTTTGGTGAAATAACGGTGGGTTCCACCGTACACATCACCAATGGATACTGCGTGAGAGCCCTGGGGCAACGATTGAAGCACCACAGCAGTTGTGGCGGAACCAGAGGAGAACGCCAAACCATGTTTGGCATTTTCTAGAGCAGCCACGGCATCCTCTAGATTCTTCCTGTTAGGGTTTTGAGACCTCGAGTACTCGTATTCACCTAGCGGCTGGGCTGGAGCACTTTGCTTGAAAGTGGTCGACAAGGAGATGGGCTCGATGACGGAGCCGTGAACGTCGATGTGGGCGCCGGCGTGGATGGCCTTGGTGGCGAACTTATCAGTGCTGCGAACAACCATTGTTTGTGATGATTTTCTTAGAATGCGACCAAATCCTAAAGTGGTGAGAAGAAACTTGGGATAGCACTAGACCAGGCCTTTTAACGTTTACCTCGACAAAGCTATAGGGTGATGAGATAAGGTGAACATTTTTCATTTTTTTTTTTTTCCAAAGTCAAAATTTCAAAACTGTGGCTCCATGAAGGCTAAAATTACCTGGGATCGGAATATGACTGAACAGAAGCTGAAGGTGTTAGTAATATGATTTCAGTATCCGCTAAGGTTTGGCAACTTTAGTCATCGATTGACCGTAAAGACGATTCCTCGAATGGTGGCAATGAAGTGAACGAGTTCGCCAGCTGTGGCTTTTCACGTGCGCCGTGGGGAGGCCACTGCTCTCATACCGAGTGGTATTCTGCCGTACGAAGCACAGATCTCGCCACACCAAGTGCTGCGAATCTATCTATCTATCTATTCATGCCCCCACTAGTAGGATACGGTGGCGACGACATATCTCCCCACCAACATGTTTTCTGACGGAATCTTGCACACTGAGGACAGAACGCCCTCTGTTAGCGCGCAGACAAACGCGCCCGTAGCCTGAAACTCAGCTTGAGCCATCTTGGCGCGAGGGCCACACACACCATGCTAGATGCATCGCCCAATTGCTGCTAATTATGCCAAACGATTAATTTATACGTCTACACAAGTCTAATCAAACAGACCGAAGCCCATGTCGTCATCGGACTCCTCCTTGTCCTCCTCCTTGGCCTCCTCCTGGGCCTCTTCGCCACCGGCGGCGGCAGCGGCACCGCCAGCTGGGGCAGGGCCAGCGGAAGGAACAGAAGACAATTTCTCGTTACCTTCGGCAATCAACTCGTCAACATTCTTACCTTCCAAAGAAGAGATAAGGGCAGACACCTTCTCCTCCTCGGCCTCGATACCGACGGCGGAAAGCACTTCCTTGACCTTGTCGGCACTTGGGGTGGTGCCAGCGGCGTTCAACAACAAGTAGGCGGCTAGGTACTTCATTTCGCGATGATCTGGTGACAAAAACACCTACAAAGTGTATATATTGTACCACAATGTGCCCTGGGCAATAGCCTTTGATGAGCCAGGAAGTTGCAATTTTCCAATGCTGCAACCCTGTGAGTATGCGTCGCTTGGGTTCGCCGGCCCAGATTCGCGCCAGATCGCGGGGACGGAGCGCAAAAAAATCGGCATAAAAAATGCTTTACTGATGCGGTGTTTTGGTTTTCTAGCAGTCACTCAAAATATTTTGCGTGGCTCTCTGCCCAGCCGAGCCTGGCGCGCTTCGTCGCGCTCCGTCGCGCTCCGTCTAACTCTCGTCGGTCTCCCTGCCTAGCTTCTCGCCCACCTGGCGCTGCCTTCTGCCTAGCTCCAGCAGTGACTCGGCCTAGTGCGCTCGCTCCGGTCCAGCTTTGCCCCTGCCTAGACAGCTCCAACGCAGTCGTGGTGCAGCCCACGCAGATTCCCAAAGTTTCAACACTTGACAAAATACACAAGGTCATCGGTAGCACAAGACCTATAGGTCGTATCGAGTATTTGTATATTGCGCCTATCTCTACGTAATCAAAGCACCAAGCAAGATGTCCACTGCACCAGCCACCAAGAGAAGAACTTTCAAAACCTACTCCTACAGAGGTGTTGACTTGGAGAAACTGTTGGGTATGTCCAATGAGGAGTTCATCCAGTTGGCACCAGCCAGAATCAGAAGAAGATTTGCCCGTGGTTTGGGCCACAAGCCAGCTCGTTTCATGAAGAAGTTGAGAGCTGCTAAGCTTGCTGCTCCAGAGAACGAGAAGCCCGCTCCCGTCAAGACCCACATGAGAAACATGATCGTCTTCCCTGAGATGATCGGCTCTGTGGTCGGTGTGTACAACGGTAAGGCTTTCAACCAGGTGGAGATCAGACCAGAGATGCTTGGCCACTACCTAGGTGAGTTCTCTATCACCTACACCCCAGTGAGACACGGTAGAGCCGGTGCCACCACCTCTCGTTTCATGCCTTTGAAATAAAGCGGTCTGTTTTAGTATGCTACATAGTACATATATTATAATTATGTGTTGACTCATTTTTTTTTTCTTTCACTTTGGTGGTTGTGATTGCTGCTGCAACTGCTGCAAGTCCTCATATATCTCTGAGTCTCTCAACCCGCTCAGATGGGGGGCACCTGGGAACGCTTCGAAAAACCGTTTGAGCCCTTCCAAATCGCTTAACTCATTGTTCAGCCTCATCCGGTCCACAATGACCTCTAGTTTGTCCACCGCATTTGAACGGTACCTGAAAGTTATGTTTTCACACTCGAGATCCTCGGGCAGCGGTTCACCGGGATACCTCCTCTGCGCGGGGCCTGCATACCCAGTGATGCAGCTCAGTGTCTTGCCGGCAATCTTCACTGGGACATGGTAATTCACTTCGGGCACCACGATGTCCATCTCTCTTCTTTCCTTGTTGATATCGTACCACGTCTGTGTGGTCTCTGTGAGCAGTTTGCTACGGAGGTCGCTAACCTTACGCAGAAAGTCCTGGTGTATGTGGGTCCTGGTGGCTCTTGTTTCCGTATCAATGCATTGCATGTTGCATTTTTGCCTTTGATATGCCCTACGCAGCTTGTAATCACGGATGGAAGCTATCTTTTGGTAGTAAGTCTGTAACCTCGGGTGGGAGCCTTCCAAGCACATCTGCAATTCGGTCTTGAGCCTAAGCATCCTGTTCTCGAACAACCGCTGGCGCAATTCGGCAAATTTGTGCTCAATCTCGGTGATCTCTTGTAGCGCCGTCTGCCTCTGTTGTTCTACCTCTATCGGCGATGGCATGGCTGAGAAAGGCTTCGAATCTTCATGGTGCTTGGAATCATCTTCTTCCTCGACCTCCTCTTCGATTTCTTCTTCTGCATCCAAATCCATATCCTGGTCTGCGTCCGCACCCTTGATTTCCTCCCCTTTGGGCTCACTACTTTCTTCTACTTCCTCTTCCACATCCTCATCCAGGTCCCCCTCATCATCACCTTCTGCAGCTGGTATCTCTGTCTCTGTCTCTGGCGCTGGCGCTGGCGCTGGCACTGGCGCTGGCATTGGCGCTGGCGCTGGCGCTGATGTTGACGCTGGAGGAGGTGGGGGTGCTAACGGGGATGCTGATGCTGATGCTGCTGTTGGTGCTGCTGCTCGTGCTGGTACTGGCGCCGGTGCTGGCGCTGGTGATGCTGTCAGTGGTGGCTCCGATACTTTTAACGTTGCTCCCACCACTGCTCCTTCCGGTGCTGCTGCTGCTACCGGTGCTTCTTCTCGTGCTGCATCGCCAGGGGCCTGTCCCGACGTTACGACCTGCTCCAACCCATCTCCCGAAGCCTCTGTCTTCAATTTTTTGCTCAATGGACCTTCTTCGTCCTCCTCAAGCAGTCTCTTGTTCTCAGCCAAGTCTTCCAACTTGGGATGCGTTCTCATTACACTATCTTCTACCATCTCTTCTGTGTCTGCATCACTCGATATACAGTACTCCGAGAGATCCAAATTGTTCTTATGTGAGTCTACGTTACTCAGAACACTTTCCTCTTCGTCAGTTTCCCCGATCTTCTTCCCACTATTCTCCTGTTGGGGGGGGCCATCCATTGATATGCACAAATTGGCCAAACAACTTGACTTGCAACTAGTAATAGCAGACAAGTATGCCGGGCAGTATCTCCGTAGCTGTTCAGCCCCTTTAAACTACTCAGTACGTTTTCTGTCTTTCCGAAGATTTCCAACTTTTTAATAACCGTTATTTATCTTTATTTTTTTGGTTTTTCTTTAGTCTTTCCCACCTTGCAAAGGGATCGTTGAACCATGTTTTCACTGGTTACAATGCAAGGAAGATGAAAACTACATGAAGAACACGGTGAAATGCTCCTTTAGAGACACTGGTACATTGATTGAGTGAATAGAACGCTGCTTATGGGCTTTACTCGTGTTTTACCGGGCTCCTTGACTTGAATTGGCTAAGAAGACGCTGTCGGAGCTGTCGGTCACGTGCCTTTGAAAATTTTTCTATTGGGGTAGCTCATCTCATCTCATCGCATCTCATCTCAGCAGTTGAACGTTTGATTGAAAGATTTACACAGCAGTTCAGAGCCGACTCGTAGCTAGTTGCAACGGTCTAGTAGGATATCTACCTTCAGTAATGTCTTCTTCGGTGGAAAAGCTATTCCGGAACGTTGGCAAGGCCGATATTGAGTCGAGTATCAGCAAATTGTTCGGCACTTCTACGGGACCTATTGATGCAAAGGTAGTCAAAGCCAAGAAAAGGACAGTGCTGCCTGAGCAGGTTCAGAATTCTGGAGACTCGAGCAATTCTGCTGATAGCTCTGAATCGGAAGAACAGCAGTCGTCGCAGGAATTGGAAGAGGAAGAGGGAGAGACATCGCAGGAATCCGATGGAGAAAAGGCATCGCCAGAGTCTGAAGCAGGAGAGCCATCTCAGGACTCTGAAGTGGAAGAATCATCGCAAGAAGAAGCGGCAGTGTCAGAACCCAAGAAGAAAAAGCGCAGAACAGACAACGATGATCGACTAGAGGACAAGTATTTTGCCAACCTTTTGGGCAAAGAAGGCTCTGAGGAGGAGGAGGCTCCGGAACCTAGCATGGAGCATATTCATCCAGAAAAGACTGCTAAGAAGATAGATCTCAAAGAAAACGAGGTAGAGAAAGCTGAGAGGACTGTCTTTGTCGGAAACGTACCTTCTGAGGTAATTCTCAACAAAAGCATGTATAAGCAATTCAAGAGGCTGTTCCAAAATGAGAGTAGTAGTGTGGAAAGCATAAGGTTCAGATCGATATCATTTGAAGAGGCCCTTCCCCGTAAAGTGGCCTTCGTTCAACAGAAATTGCACAAGACCAGGGGTTCTGTGAACGCCTACGTGGTTTATAAGGACAAGGCCTCTGTAACTCCTGCATGTAAACGTCTTAACGGCGAAGTGTTTGGTGATCGTCATTTGAGGGTTGATTCGGTGTCTCATCCGGCACACCACGACAATAAGAGATCGGTGTTTGTGGGTAATCTGGATTTCGAAGAAGACGAAGAAAGCCTGTGGAGGCACTTCGGTTCCTGTGGTGATATTGAATATGTACGTGTCGTCAGGGAACCCAAGACCAACGTCGGAAAGGGATTTGCTTACGTCCAATTCAAAGATTTCCCCAACGTGAGCAAGGCACTACTTCTCAATGATAGGATACTCGAGTCCAAAGGTAAATCTAGAAAGCTGCGTGTTACTAGGTGCAAAAACATGAGAAAAGCGGGCAACTCCATTCAATCACGCAAGGGTAAGGGCAACAACAAGCTTAGCGACACCCAAAGGACAAGATTAGGTAGAGCCAAGAAAGTGCTGAACAAGGCTGATGCCGCACAATTGGGTAAACAAATAACAGTCGAAGGCCTCAGAGCTACCAAATCAGATTCTAGTCCGTCTGCCGTCTTGAAGAGGAAGAAGAACAGGTCCAAGACTGGTAGGGTCACCAAACGTTCTCAGGCCCACAAGAAACAGCAGAAAAAGGCCTGATAATTTACGCTATGTAGATTGTAGTTTGTTTAATGTTACTGTATCCGTATTATACACTGGTCTTATCCTGCTGAGCGAGCATATGAAGTGCAAGTTTCAATAATTATCAAAAAAAAGACAAGCTTGCAAACAAAAAAGACTAGCAAGAAAAAAAGTAAAGCATCGAGGTGATGGAAGCCCTGCAGCTATCATATGAGCTTGATAAGCTTGGTGATATTGTTGAGGAACGCAAAAGACTAGTGGATGTGCTGAAAATTGAACCTTCTACGAATGATAACTTAAGGTTGAAGAAACAGTTAAGCAAAGCAATAGACTTATTAACGGAGACCAGCAATATTGACGCAGAGGGTGTTGAAGAATTTGATACCAAGTACAACAATATTTTAAATGACATACCGGACAAAACTTTGGACTTAAAACTTTACGAACTCCCAAAGCGCCACAGACCCAAGAAAGGGGCCGACATAACGACAATTGACGGTGATAGTCCCACCAGCAGTACGCCCACATCGCGAGATTTGACCAAAAAGGTTAGGTTCAAAGACGAGGATTTGGTCAGTTATGGTGACGAAGAGCAGCAATTCCAACCTTACAAGGATGAGCCAGAACCATCATCTGAACCGCCCGACATGGAACAAGAAAGACAGAGATTGTTTGACTCCTCCATAGCCTTAAATGAAAGTAGTTCTATCATCTCGCCGCAAGTTTCCAACCAAGAACTTTTTATTCAACAGCAACAGCAACTACTGGAACAGGATTCCCAGTTAGAACAATTATCCAGTTCCATAAGGACAACGCATAATATATCTTTGAACATAAACGATGAAGTGAGGGAACAAAATGATCAAGTATTAAATGATTTGGAGAATCTTTTGGATAATGGAGGCCGCAATCTTGACAGGGCCAAGAGGCGGCTAGTTAGTTTTGAGAAAAGTGCCAAAGAAAATGCTCCTTGCTTAATAATCTTTGTCCTCATATTGATATTAATTCTACTGCTGGCAGTGCTGTGATGAATGCATGTACTCATTGATTTTTTATCTTAAATAGTGGTAGTATAAGGGAAAGAATAGATACATCACGAAATGGCCTTGAGGATGAGAGATTAAACTACCCTCTAGCCCGTAAATTAACATAATTGTAGATATTTTGCGGAGCAATATAATGTTCCCCAATATGCTGATCTTGTTGTTGTTGATAAAAATTATGAAGAGTAGCCTCCTTGCGCATCGCTAGCTGATTCTCGTAAAACAGTTGCTGTTGTTGCTGTTGTTGCCGTTGCTGTTGTTGTTGCTGCTGCTGTTGCTTTTCTAACCTTTTCAACGCCATTAGAAGCACTAAGTTATCCTTCTGTTGTGAGCTTCTTTGTGATTGCTGCTGCTGCTGCTTATGAAATATAAGCTTGGCATCCGCCTGAGCCTGTGCCCTCTCTGGAGGTGCAAGTCCTGACATGATACTCTCACACTCGGGATCAGGAAAGAAAAGCAAGTCATCCTCAAACGATTTTTTATAATCAAGCCTTATTCGAGCATTCCTTCCCACTGGATCGTCTTGCTGAATCTGAGATTGTTGTGCACCGCTGGACAACATGTAGCTCGGTATTCCTGGCATTTCCGAATAACCTGAAGCCGGTGTAGGCATAGTGGTCTTGAGATATCGAGTGTGGGATAGACTATATTGAGCTGACGCCTTACATACTTAAAGTTTGTTCATTAGTAGAAGGGTCCTTGAAGCTTTGCGTCACAAATTTTTCACAGACTCACTATCAACGTGCAAGGAAAAAAGGGCGGCAAATATATTGATTCATCGCACTTCGAATTCCATCACCATTGGTATGTGGTCGCTTGGATGCAAAGCATTTGGTAGTCCCATTTCTGAGTGTTGTTGAAGATCCTTAGAAAGACCGAGTACTTTGCTCGGAGTCATGTCCTCATTATTGTAACAGATGTAGTCGAATACTCCTTTGAGCTTCCCGGAAAAGCAAGTATGAACAAAGATATCTTTGGGTATATCGTCGTAAAGACAGCGATTCAAATACGGTCTCATAGGGTTTACCAATTTCAAGTTTTCGTGACTTATTGGATCTCCCTTGAGAAATTTCACCACAAGAGAATCTGTGTCGGAATTCATATCCCCTGCAAATACAATTTTGACTTTGTTGTAAGTAGAATCTTCTACACCGATAAGGAGGTTCTTGATGATTTTACTCAGTCGCCTCATGATAATTATGCATTGCGTAAGTTTAACTTCGTCGTATTTCCAGTACAGATGGGTATTGACCACTATGAGAAAAGTGTTCGTCTCCTTATGCCTCAGCGAGACGAACATGCACACTTGATTGCGACCCTTTAACACATCGGAAAGTGTCATCTTCTCTGTAGGATTGCCACATCCATCTGTCAACTGGACCATCTTATGTTCTAAATAATTCTGTTCCCTGAGATCGAACGTGCCGAATAGATCATTGAGATATATGCCCGTGGATGAGATGTAGTCGAATTTATTCAAGTCATAAAAGATACTGACTCCATCCATTTCACTTAGTGGCCTCTCCCAATACCCTGGGGGTGGCTTCGCGATGAATTTGGACCCATAATGATATTTCTCCCAGAGTACTTTACGCCAATACTGTTGATAATCAATAGATGTCATTTCCTGAAGACACATAATGTCTGCCCTGTAAAGAGTCAAAATCTCTCTTTCCAACAATTTGTGACGATAATTCCATTTCTTATACTTTTCCGGCACATAAGTATATACCTGAGGCCACATATAGTAGGGGGAAAGCATGTTGTAGGTCAAAACTGTTAGTTTGCCCTGCATGGTGCCCGGGGTGGATTGAGGAATTGACCTTAAGGGGATAAAAGAACGTCCCAACGACATAAGCGGCGATACCAAATATGCAAAATTACTGGTCAACTGCGTCACCAGATTTGAAGCGCAGCAGATTGTGCTCGTCCAAATATAGAGCGTCAAGTTCAACTCTTGACTTTCTGCAGTTGTTTGTTAGTTTGACCTAATGCGTTTTAAAACCGAAGATCATCAAGTGCACCATTTATGAGCGTTTTCGTGAAACCAAGAGCCATCCACAGGAAACTTTTCCCGAAAGGTTTAAAAAGCAGTGATAGAGCTGCTGGGTACCATGTTATGGATAGTATAAAGAGAAGAAAACGGGAACACGTTGAGGTTGCCTTGGATGAAACCGAAGTTAGGTCTAAATACTTCAAGAAGGAGCCCGTTATCAAAGAAACGGATGTGGCGTATATCAAAACTTTGGGGTCTCAGGAATATTTCGAATATATCACAAAGCTGACTGATGATACTCCGGAACGCTGGAGTAAACCATTGGATTCCAGTATCTTTACTAGTCGCCCGGGTGCGGCCCCGATGCCTGCCAACTTTAAGGCTATATATTGCAAAATAAGACTTATGAGGTCAAAACTCATGACTCCAGTGGATACTGTAGGCTGCGCTTCTTTGCCGATAACGGTTAGCGCGAAGTGTGGCATTCCTCAGGTGAATATTGAACCCAAGCACTACCGTTTACAATTGTTGACTGCATTGATGCTATCATCCCAGACCAAGGACGAAGTTAACGCTCAAGCAATGCATAATATCATGCAATACTCCCTTGAGGAACTTAAGATAGAGCAAGGTATTACGCTTGAAACATTGTTGAGAGTTGAAGAAAAGCAGCTAGATACCCTAATCAAACAAGTTGGCTTCCACACCCGAAAGGCGAAGTACGTAAAAAGAATGGCTGAAATGCTGGTAGAGTCATTCGACTCAGATATACCCACAGATCTATCTGGGATCTTGTCGATACCGGGTGTAGGGCCCAAAATGGGAATACTGACATTGCAGAAAGCGTGGGGCAAAATGGATGGTATTGGAGTTGACTTACATGTTGATAGATTGTGCAAAATGTGGGGCTGGGTCGACCCTATCAAATGCAAGACCCCAGAACACACTAGGAAACAGTTGGAGTCCTGGCTGCCGCGCGAATTATGGTATGAGATCAATCCATTACTTGTTGGATTTGGCCAAGTTATATGCATGTCTAGAGGTAAACGTTGCGATTTATGTTTGGCTAATGGGGTGTGTAACGCCGTGGATGAGAGAATCATGAATAAGAAAGTCAAAACCGAAGGCCGCACTTCAAGAGGCGATTTCTCAAAATGGATGGAATACTGGTCTTCTATCAAAAAAGAGAATGAAATTTAGTTATTTATTACTAGTTCGATATTTTGTGCATTTTTTTTTGAGATTTTTTTCATTTGTGATATTCGAGCATGATATTGATGTTGCTCTATTCTAATTATTTGAAGTTTTCAAATAGATACCATACGTACTTCATTTAATCAGCTGTTCTTTAGGATAGTATTGCACTTTTCTAAACTTTGATCAGCGAAATATTTCACATCGAAATCTTCGTCTTTGCGCAACTTCTCTAAAGAGGGCAAGATAGTATGCTTGATTAAACTGCTGTATCCACGATCCTGGCTCAGTCTCTCCACAATCGTGGCATATGACTTCGCAATGTTGAAACGGATGTTGGGCACAGAATCATCAGCTAAGCGTGAAATGAAGGGCAGAATTTCCTCTGCAACGACTTGGGTAGTAACCACAGATACTAAGGCAGTTAGTGCAGCCAGCAGCGTAAATCTGTAGACGAAATTTTCAAGCAGTTGAGAGTCGAATTTCAGCAGCTTTGAAATTATCTCCTGACGGCACCATTCACTGCCAAAAATTTCCGTGAGTCGCTTCAGATTATTCACTGCAGCTTCTCTGATGGAATATACAGTATCCCACAACCAGGAAAGGCACAAATCACTTAGCTGTTGGTCGAAGAACTGGACACCTAACTGTTCTGCCAATATAGGAATGTATTCAATAATTGCCATCCGCACTCTCCAATTTACATCTTTTGCCAGTTCTGTGATTGCCGGTAGCAATGACTCCGACAAAAGATCCACACCTATCACATCGTTGACAACTTTCAAATTTGCAATGATGTTTAGACGGACTTCTGGAAATTCGTCTTTCAGCATGTTTAGGAGAACAGGAAGCAAGTGGTCTATGGCTTCCTCCCTAGACATGAGGGTTACCAAGTTGGTTACAGTCAACGCCAGCGAAGCCCTCACAATTTCACTTTCGTCCATGCTCAAACTCTGTACTGCAGGTAAAATTTTAGACGATACAATAGAAGAATCCTTGAGTAGTGCTGCAAATCCAGGCACTTGTTTTGCGATGGCTTTCCTCACATCGCTCTCATTGTCTTCACAAAGGCTCAAAAATGGTTGCACCAGTTCCTTAATGTACACGTCATGACTTTCAAACTGGGCAGCCAAATCATCAAATCGGTCAGCAGCCATATAACGAACTCTCCAGGCCTCATCTCCGATCAACTTTTTGGAAGACTCCAATAGATCTGGGGTATGAGAATAATCTTTCTTGGCGTTGAAAAATTTCAGGATTGAGATCAAAGAGTTAACTGTTAAAAACTTCACAGAGTCCTGATTATCATTGATGATCTTTTGGAACATGCTCGATATGTAATCCCAGTCCTCGTTGGTGGAGAGATTCAGATTCTGGGTGAGCAAGTCGATTAAAGTGGGCAAGTTTCTTGCGGCAGTCCTTCTCACCATCGGTGTATCATCTTGCACCAATTTCAAGTACAATGCTAACAACTCTCTTCTCAGGTCATTGTCCTTGACGCGGACAATGACTGATTTGAAAAGGCCACATGCAGAAACTTTGGAAGAGAACCAATCGGCATCTGCCAAATGTTGAATCAATGGTATGAAGTCATGGAATAGCTGATCCTGTGAAAGTACCTCAGCAATTTTGTTCAGGGAATCAACCGCTTTCTCCCTCACAAGCGTCTCCTCGGTAGAAGCGAGGATATTCAAGGGAGGGAGTAGAATAGTCGCGTACTCAGGCCCGCCAACATATGGTACAAAGTTGCCAAGTTCTTCGGATAGAACAGCGAATACCTCGTCCTCATCATCTTGAGCTACTTCTACCAAGAAAGGAATCAGCTCTTCTCTGGTTCTTTGCGGACCCAATGCCACGGCAATGGTGTCTAATTTCTTCATGGCCTCCACGCGGTTTGCAATATCATCATGCTTCAGCTCATCCATAAGGAGTGCCAGTGGGTAAAGATTTTTGTCATCGGCAGATTCACTAGCCATGTTGATCGAATGTCCTCGTAATGTCAAATTTCACACTTGCAAAAGAAGTGATAGGGAAAGACGCAAAAAATTCCCACAACACTGGCCTAAAATCTAAGTTACAATTCAAAGAATTCAAAAAGGGGCCTCAACAGCCTTCAAAGCTCGGAACAATTCTCAATTCAATCGTGATTGTTATTTGGTCTTTGATAAACGTCTCTCTCTCTCTCTCTTCCTCTTGAAAAGGCCCCCCTTTGTTTCCTATATACATCCGGGTAACAATGTTGGCCGTGAAATATGATGCTAATGTATTGAAGTATGAGCGATGCTTCACCACGTCAGCACCATTTAGCAGGGCTGAGTTTGTTGACTTGGTTACATAGAACGGGGATTTTTTCTGAAATTTATTCAAAAACTTTTCAGTCCAAATATGTGCTAACTTTTCTCTTATACAGTTGCTCCAGTGTTAAATATTACGACTCTGACAGTAGAGAAGTAGTAGCACGGCCAAAGTAGCCATTTAGTTTCGGTATTGTAGTTAACTTTTAAGCCGAAAGATTGAAAACTATGGCAATTTTGGACGCAAAGTTCTTCAGGGATAAAGTAAAACATGGTTTTTAAAAAAATGTGTCTTGTAGGTTCTGGGAATGCTTGCAAGTTCAATAGTGAAGTTAGCTTCATTCCATATTAATTGGATCACTAATTCAAACTACAATTAGCTTATGGGGAACTCACATGTTTGTAGGATCTGTATATTATAATACTTCACCTTACTCTCATTAAATCATATCATCATTTGCGTATATAATACAAGAAAAGGCAGGATCAGATGCTCGAAAGAAGCTTCAATACATTTTGAATGTATGGCAAAGCATTCCTAGTTGCCATTCTGACATATTCAGGCAGCCTTGAAAGCCCTTTTATTTTTCTCGCAGATAACAATAACAGCACCAGTGCAATTAGCATAGTTTGGCGCGAACTTTTAAACTTGTTGATGAAACGCTGGCAAATACGCATCCATACCGGAGTTGATTGCAGTTGCCTGTTCTGATGCTGCCGTGCTGTAGGGTTTACAATAGGATTATTGGAAGTAGTAGTGGCATTGTCACCAGATTCAGGAGATAGCAGGGCATTTTCGGGTGTTGTGGTGCTATGGGTAGGTGCAGAAATCACCCTCCGATTTGGTTTCTTTGATTTACGCTGTTTTGTCTCTAGCCGATCTAAGACATGCTGCTCTACAGTTTTGCCATTAGTTGAAATTAGGCTGAGGCTTTTTGACAAGCCCGGAGCGGCTTCTGATAGCTCCTGATACAGTGCAGCAGACGCCGGTCTATGCAGCAAAGCGATCTGTACGTGAAAGATATAAGTTTCCACCAACTGCTGCAATTCCACCGCGGAATCTGTATCTTCAACCCATGGCTCGCAACTGTGGCGATCAATTTCATCCCTCATTTTGGCCTCCAGAAAATCGATTTTAACCTGGCTTACTGGGGAATCCAACTGAAGTACTTTAGCACAGCATCGGTAGTATCTATTCAAAATGGCGATCTCAAACGGCCTCGTTTTGCCCAGAAGATGGTTCCTTAGTTGAGTAGTAGTACCTGTGAATACTTCCCTAGTTACACCATGCAAAGTTGTTCCTAATGTGTCAAAATTCTTGATTGCATCACAGGCTCCTTGGAATAATGCGTACACTTGCTCGTTCCTATTCAAAGTTTCAAGTTTCAGAAGATCAAGCTCATACATCTTTTCCAGACATTCTTTGGCCTCGCCTCTAATGAAAGCACCTAAACAAGCTTGATAGCTTCGCTCCTCATGATTTTTTGTATCTTCGACTTGCACATCTTCAAGACCAAATTTATCATCCTTAAGCAATTTATCGAGCGTTGCCCTACCAGGATCATGTGCCGCACCGTCAACGCCATTGACAGTGGCCATTCCAGCTTTTGAAGTGCTTATTTGTTTCAATCCTTGGCTTAGCTCGTAGTGCCGATTGAGTGTACTGCTTGTTCTTTTAATCTTCGGAACTTGAAAGCCTGTTTAGGAAAAACTTAAAAATACACACATGTATATGAAGACAATTTGGTATGATAATACAATATACTCAAATTTTGAGTCATAATATTCTGAGCACTATTCTATTACTCATTTGCAAATTTTCGACTGCGCTAGGTCCACATGTAAAACTTTTAGTAACACTGTTGTTTACGTTTGGTTGATGTTTTCTTGTTTACAACTGTGAGCCTAGAAATTGTGGTGATCATGTCAATCAAACAAGCAAAATGTTATAATTAAGAAATTTTTTTCAACAATCCCATGTTTTGGAAAGAAGTTTTAGAAATTCGAACGTTTTATTATGAGTTCGACTATTGGGGACTAACTTCAAGTAACAAGTTAATTAGAATAATAAATTAAGCATTAAAATAAAAAAAAAAACAAGCAAAGAAAAGGGCAGTTTAAAAAAAACGGAACATTAGGCATTAAAAAAACCAAAAAAAAAAAAAATTATGAAAGGAAAGTCATTCAAATCTGTGACCAAGAATTATTGTAAACCTCTTCTATTGTGGGTCTCTCCGCTGGATTTTTGTTCAGTAGCTTCTTAATCAAATTAATGCACTCTTCACTAACACTCTCTGTATCTTGAAACTTCAGCTTACCTTCCAAAATCTCGTCAATATTGTAAAACGGGTTTTCCTTGAAAACAATGGTATACAAAAGAACACCAATAGCCCATATGTCTTGAGGTTTACCATCGTAGGGCTCACCGCTCAAAACTTCTGGCGCTGCGTAGTCTATTGTACCAACAAAAACATCGAATGGCCCGTTTTTTACGTATGCTGCGGACCCAAAATCGATCAACTTAACAAAACCCTTGGAATCAACAATGACATTTTCATCTTTGATATCTCTATGCACTATTCCTTGACAATGTAAATGCCTAATTGCTGAAACGACTTGCCTAAAAATCAACCTAGCCTCATACTCCGTCATGTTTGTTTTCAACTCTATCAAATCAAATAAATCAATGCAACCTGTCTCGCCATGGATAGGTGTCTCAATGTAATAACAATCGTCATCCTCGAAAAAATCTATTAGCCCCAAAATATTTTCGTCAGGATGCTTGTTTAGGGCCGCCATGATCTGTATCTCCGAAGGTATGGTTCCCAGTTTCCGATCCCTAACCCAAGTGTCAACCAAAATTCTTTCCTTGAATATTAATTTTATCACCACAATGTATCTTTCCTTCTTGTGAAGGCATAGGTTTACTTTCCCGTAGGCACCTTCACCCATCTTTTGCAAGACAATGAAATCGGAATACTTTTTAGAATGTTTCCGAGCGCCAATATGAGGGTCAGGGGCACGCAAAAATATTGGATCCGAGGAATTCGAACGGGTCATCGAAATGGGGGTATTTGGCTCAGACTTTAGTTCGGAGTTTCCTGGAGACGTTATACTCTTGATGAGGTTTTCATCTAGCTTGAAGTTCCCACCATTCACAAAGCGGAACTTGTCCTTACTGTAAATCTTGGTCAATTCCAGTTTGCGTAATAATTCTGAATCCTCAACGTCCACCGGCACTTTACTTTCATCAGTGCCTTGATCGTTAGAAGACTGTGTACCATTGCAGGTTGTATCAAATTGTGTCTTCGCTTCATTGTTGGGGTTGCTCTGCGTTTGAGAATTGGCTGCGTCATCCGAGGCACCTGTATGGTCTTGCTGCGATGTTGAACGGGCGGACATCTCCTTGAGGTTAGACAGTGAAATTTTCGATGAAGATTTTTTGGAAGAACTACCAGAACTGGGTGTGCTACTAACATATGACAATTCATTCTCCTTTAACATTCGCAATTGTGAAGGGGTGGATGTGTAGTCTTTAATGACTACATCTCTTGAATGAGTAATCCAGAGAAGAATGACACGGGAACTCATGACTCGCAATTGCAGATCAATTTTTATTTTGAAGCCATCCCGATGGAGTGCATCAATCCCCACTGACGTATAGAAACTTTCTGGATCTCCCATCATCTCCGCCTGTATCTTTCTGAAAAAATGTTCTGTCAAAATTAACCCTTTATTCCTCCGAGATGTTATACTCAAAGAAGAGTAATTAGTTTTGAGAAACTTCATCATTTGGGCAAACGAAGGAATGATCTCTGTCATCGGTTGATCCAACATATCAGCAAAATGGCGGCCAAACATATTCTTTAAAATGGATTTATTGCAGCTGATAAACTCCAAAGAGTGCGAGTCCACCACAAACAACCCTGCTTCGTATGGAAGACTATGAATTTTTAATTTCAGATTGTCTTCGAGAATGGAAAATGCTACTGCCCCAGGTATATTACAGGAGGAGTTATTCAGAGTAAAGTACCTTGTATCATTGACATGATTTGCGACTCTAATGGGCATGGGTAGAAGATCATCATCTGGTGCCATAATTTTAGACTCCAAAACATCTTCAATCAATCGCGCCAAGGACACACTGATATCATTAATATTATGGAGATCGTTAACAAATTTTACCGTTTTTTTCTTGTTGAGTGAATCTTGTCTCGAATTATTATCCTTCTTGTTATCTAAAACATCCTTTTTTGGTTCATCCGATGAAGATGCATTTTTTTGTCCACTTCCACCCCAGAATAACTCACTTCCACCTGATACGCTCTTTATTGAATAGTCATTCACGTCCAACAACACGTCAACATAATCACAAGGAACCTTTTGGAATACACATACCAGCAAACCGTTTTTCCTTTTAGCCCAAAACGAAGCCCATATTAAATTTGAACTGTTCTTGCCATGACCGGGCTGTGCGATGGCGACAATTTCGCCTGAAAATACCAGCTCTTGATCCTCCGTGGACATGATTTTGTTAAGAACAAAATTTCTGCTGTCCGTATGAATTAAATCCAAAAGTGTCAGAGCCTTCAACGCATTGTTCGAGACTCCAAACGTTAAGCATGCCAGATCGTTAGCAGCCCTAAATGCCCAAGGATGATGCTGTGAACAAGTGAAGATCGCCTGAGGAGCGATGTTCTTCCCAGAAGTAAAGGTATGCAATACACGACCGCATTGGTGACCAACACCGTCATCCGTATTCAAGCCTAAGAGGTCGTCATCTGCGTCGTCACTATCATTGTCATGACCGTCGTGCTCATCGCCACACTCTCCATCTGCCGTCAGATTGTAATGCTCGAAAAATGGTTCAGCTAGACTGTCTAGCAGAGCTCTCTTTAAGTGCAAAGTCCGCGGATCTTCTTCTTGTTCCTCTTTCCCTAATATCAATTTGTTTATGTTCAGAAGCGACATCATATGCAAATCCGTAACGCCCTCAGAGGAGTTATTTTCTATCGCCCTATTCAATAGATGTAGCAAATCCTCCAAATCACTTCTTTCAGAGGATGAAGACTCAGAAGCTCTCAGATATTCTGGCGGGAAAACCATAGAAGAGGCCCGCTGCAAACTCCGACGTATTGCGCTAGGAGGAAGTAAATTTGACTCGGTACTGGAAAGTGGCGTCATGGGAATGCTATTGGCGCCACTGGTATTGCTCACAAAGGCCTTCAAGGCGGCTGCCGAAGCCGTACCTTTTTGCTTTATAGCCTTCCCCGAGTCACACTGCTTGAGTTGCTGAACCCCAGCATCACTGAAGTTCCTGCCACGCCATGGGCGAGTGTGTTCCACAGGCTCCTCCAAAATACTTGGGTTCTTGATTAGTATTTCTAAAGATCTTTTCAAAATGCTCAGCCTGACCGCTAGTGAGTTGGGAGATAAAGGATTATAAGAATAAGTATGTGTGGACTCATTGGGCAAATTGTATAACTCATCCATTTCTGTCTCCGTGGTGCTAGAAACCAGTGAATTCACTGATTGCGACTTGCTAGGACTTCCCAGTGGGTGCCTAGGGGGGCCCTGTAGTCTCAGCTCTGTACTCAAGCTTCTTGACTCATCTTCGTCATCATTTATCAGCGAAAGATTGGAACCATTCGCCGCCCCACCCTTGTATGGAATATATTTCATAGAACTGTTGTCACTAGCAGTATCTACAGTGGACGAAAAAGTATTGTTGTAGGTATCCAGACTGTCGCGGGACGTATTTGGGGATATACAGTTAGGAGAATTAGTTCCTGCCGCACCAGATGAAGGGCCTAACGCGTGCCTCTCCCTCAAACTAGAATAGAAAGTTCCAGAGTCACTAGAAGCCTCAACGTATGGCATAATCCAAGTCGCTCAGAATCCTTAAAGCTGTACGAAAGGTCACAGAGCTCAAACTTTATGATTTTCTATCTGGCAACGTCTACTTCAATAATTCCACGTATATCTCCTTTACAACAACACAGCTAAAGCGATAAAATTAATTCTCTATCAATTAGTGAGTAATTTTATTACCGATAATGAAAACTCAGTTTACCGGCCACTGGCCCCTTAAGATCTCTTCTAAAAATTCAATTGTTGCTGAGATAAGCTTTATGATCAAACATTACTCACATAATCATTTTTGCATTGTCTTGATGAACTCGAACAGAAAAAAAAAAATACTAGGGCTTGACGTTTGAAATCAGGGCGTAGCTGTCCGCTGTCCAGGGCTGGAAAGGAGAAACCCTGTAAATTAATACCGGACAAGAGCTGTCACAAAAAACAAATAATCTAATTAAATTAGATTCATCTTTGTGTAACGAAGAGAAACCGAAGTATATAAAAGAGAAGCTTTCTGTCACTCTTTTTATACTCTAGCATTAACTTTGTAACATTTTTTTTTTCTCTCATAGATCGCTATCGCTGCCTAACCCATAACATCATGAGTTTCGCAGGTTCTTTGATTCTCACGGGCATTGGGGCTCTCATCTACAAATATGACCACGATCAACAGTTTGAGAGGCACCCAGACTCTCAACTTGCAATCAAAGACTATGGTCACAAAGTTTTTAGGAAAGAGGGTGAGTCGTTCACCAACAGAGTGGCCAAAGCCTCAGGAAATTTCGTCAACGAGTTTTTTGACGGAAGTGCATTTTTATATCCAAACAAAGGAGTTCAAATGTTTTTACAGAACAAGTCCGACTATGCATTAAGTGTATTGGGGATTTTAGCTATCTATCTGCTGATGTTCACTATAGTAAGCATGTTTTACTGGGGAACAATAACGCCAATGTATACCACTTTCTTCGCAGTGTTTGGACCGCCAGGTATGATTTTGACCTGGATTCATTCTTTTTTACACACAAACATGTTGACCATGATGTTTATGAGATTGTGCCATTTCAACAACCACATGGTTAGCGTAACTTTGAAGTTGAAAGGAATGGATACTGTTTTCAACAAAGATCCAGTGAAATACTACGTACCTATTTCCACACTTTACTTTTGGGTATTTTATTTGCCACTGAAATGTGTAAAGTATTTTCTGGGATTTTTCGCGCTCTTAGGGCTATTACTGATATCCGCCTTCCCCATTTTTGGCCCGCTTACCTTCCACATGTTGATTGCACCATTCATATCCAAAGCGTACTTCACCAAAATCATGAGATTACAAGGATTAGATAGCATTAAGCGCTACAACAACATATTTGAGCATTTTGGCCAATATGCTGCCTTTGGACTGGCTGCGGGGTTGTTGGAGAATATTCCATTTCTGTCCGGCTTCGCTATATGTACAAACACAATCGCTGGCGCTCTTTGGGGCATCGATCAGAAGTTGTGAGATAATTTTGCAGTTACTATACCTAGTTATTTATTTTATGAAAAGAGAGCTATGTTATTTTTTTGACGTTTCAGATCTACAACACAAAGATATACAAAGCCAAACTAAAAAATGTCGTCGCAGGTTGGCCCTACGGACACTAGGACAAGCAGTATGGATATCAATGCTGCAAAGCCATCAAAATCTGGAAGCGTCAAAAGAATTTTTAAATTCTACAAACGAGAATATGATTGCACCAAAGATTGCAGCATTTTAGTCCTTTCAAATTTTACCACAGATCTCGTTACAAATTTTGGAATCGTTCGCTACCCATTTTTGGGCATTTGCGAGGTGCTCAAGTCATCTGAGTATGGATACTCTCTTTTATTTTTCTTTATCACTTACCTCGTAACTTATGTGGCCATGCTAATAATCTACTTCCTTTTCCTCTTCCCATTCACAGTAGCCGCGTATGGCGTATTCGGTCCTGTAGGGTTCCTTTTAGCAATTTTACACGGTATCCTTTTTAGCAATGTGGAAGCATGCCATGAAGTTCGAGCAGATTCTAATCACTATATGCTGAACCTACTGAGATTTACCTTTGCTAGGCATAAAATGTCATCCGTGCAATTATGTCCTGATACCTTGCATCTTCGCCCTGAGGACAGTGTTACGCCTTGGAGTAAACAATTGAAGAGCATTGAGTTTTGGACTGGTACAGTTCCAATCTTCCTGCTACGAGGCTCAATCACATTGCTCATTTTTCTCGCTTGGTATGTGATTTCTTTGATCCCACTAGGGGGCATGATACTGTTCAAGTTTCACACCAGCCCTCATCGCGGATTCAACTACGTTTTGCCCTTCTACAGGGATATCAGAAAATATGACAAACAAGCACTGCTAAGAATATATTACGGAGGCTACGCCAGGTGGCTTTTATTAGGCGTTAGCACAGGAATTTTGGAATTCGTTCCCATCCTAGCGGGTATAGCTCTGTGCACAAATTCTGCAGGTTGCGTCCTATGGGAAATTGATGAAGTGAAACGTTATCAGTCTGAACAGGCTTGAAGATGAATATTTGCAAACTCAAGTACTTTAGCTACATAAGGGATAAATTGTTGTCGTGCCCTAAAAGGTCATACTGAACGATTCTTGATTCATTATGTGATAATGCGTATTAGGAGATGAGCTAACCAAGCTTCGGTAAAGCACTGTTGAAATAATTGCTAGCTCCACCTTTCCCGGAGCTACTCCTAGCGAAGCATGACATGCCTGGCGATGATATGACTGAGGAGAAATTAAAGGACCTGGGCGGTCTCTACCAAGATATAATTCCGAGATCGGAAGACTCTGAGTCGTTTTACTTAGAAATCCTGGTTGCCTGCGATGGTTCGTTGCAGGCTGCCGTAGAGATGGTCAACGCGTCTTTGGGTGTACATAGGTTTCTTGATGACCATCGCTCAGAGAAAAGGAAATACGAAGGCTCTAAAGCATCTAGTGCTGGCCGGAAGATTCAAAAGAATTTAAACTATTTCCTCAAAGACCCAAGCAGTAAGGTTAAACCCATATCTGATAATTCCTGGGGTAAAGTTTCTAGCAAAGCCATCGAGTTATTCTCCAAGGAAGATATCGAGACAAACGTGAAATATATCACAGTTCACAAGAACGCTCTACCAGAACCGCTGGCCAACAGTTTACTCCAAACTTTGGCATGGGACAGTGATAACTTTACTCCCAACCAATTTTTTTTATTTGGCAAAAAATGTACATCTAACCACTTAACCAAGATGTATTCATCCAATGAAGACATCTTGCAGGGCAATCGCAAGATTTATTACAACTCCTACTCTAGGACCCACATTACGGGATATGACGATGATTTGAAAGTGGCTCAACTGTTGGTAGAAGATCTGGTGAACGAAGTCATTGCTCAACAAGAGTTGTTGCCATTTCAGATTAAGTCCCCAGACTGGAAAGGTGATGTCGTTTTAGTGAATCGGTACTACAGCAACAGCAATTTGGATTGGCATTCTGACAGGATGACCTCTATTGGACCTCAACCTATTATTGCATCTTTGAGTTTGGGGTGTGTCAGAGAGTTTAGGGTCCGAAGAAATTATCCCACTAATTCACAAGTGTACATCATAAAACCCCCACATAACACGTTGGTTATCATGCATGCTGGCTTTCAGGAAGAATACAAGCATTGTATTCATAGCCACTCTAAGAATTCTTACTTAGAACAACATCCTATATCCAAAGACATTAGAATTAATCTAACGTATCGGTATTACCTCCAGGAATATCTCAGCAACTGCCCCAGATGCCACAAGTGTGAATCTCCTATGGACTTGAGAAGGGCATTCAAAAATCCTAAGACGAGGGGGCAATATTTGTGGCAATGCTCTAGAGGTTACAAGGGCGAAGATTGCAACGGAGTCAAGAAAGCAGATTTTGACAATGAATCCTTGACAGTTAAAGCTTATGACGCACAAGGGTCGAGATGGCTTGCGCCAGATGATATGGAGGCACGCATTGCACAGAAGCTAAATTCATGATTGATGCTAGTTGTGCTATGGATACAAGACACTTTTTGCAAATTACAAAGTTTTGGCAGCCAAATGAATATTGATTTCTGCAAGAAAAGTCTCCTCTATAATCCGCGAAATAGCGCAGGTTTAGTGTTCGATTCGACCATGACGTATGTTATAGCCAATTCAGTAACTAAATGATTACGGATGTATAGAACAATTTCAACCGGTTCTAAATACTGAAGGCAGAATCCTAATGGATAGGAGATTGAATTGATATCATACAGGGATGTATTCATATAAACGCATATATTTTGCGCTAGTCGTAAAAAGATCTTTCTGCTCTTTCAACATATTCATTCTTTTTATTTTGAATGCCTTTCTACGCCACATCTACCAGTTCCAAGTAAAAATGGTCTGCTTAAGACTTCGAATTGTGGCACTGAGCTTGACTTTCGTCCATTGGATTTCATGGATCAAAAGAAATTCAGCAGCGCATTGCAGGATACTCATGATAATCAACTGTTAATACGTATGAGTTTGTCCAGAGAAGTCGTGACTGATTCTACTCATCGGAAGGAAGAGATTTTAGCCTTATTGGAATGATTAGAGACTCATCTAATCAGCTCTTTTTGCGAAGATACTGGGTCGGAGCTGTAAGATAGGAGAATCACCGTGAAACCAAATCATACATTCAAGTGCAAAACAATTATCCATATGGCCCTCGAGACCTCAATTTTATCACCCAAGTTGCAATTGCTTTCTGCAGAATCATGGGAGAATATGAAAATTCAAGTAGCAGATCATAAGCCTCACCTATTTCCAATGGCGGCCGTAGCTGCCAGTGTTTTGATGAGGGGTTATCTCTCTCCCAAAGATCACATTGGCAACACTTATACCCAGCGCATGCCCCGTTCGATTGACCATGAATAAAGTTAGTGGTATGCAAAGAGCTATGTTTTTGGCAAATACCGCAACAATAAAGTTTGTAACATATCAAGTCTGAACTTACATATCGATTGTATGTCTCAGGTTTGAGCAGGCAAGGCACCACCGTTCATCTCATATCGCACTGCTTATTTCTGAGTTATCACAAGCTCACCAATAAACTTTACAATTAATTTAAACTAATGATAGTGCTTTTTTTTTCAAAGGAAGGAGCTCTTTCAAAATGGCATTTTGTGTCGTTATTTGACTTTCATAAATTTAATTAAAACAAATAAGGATAGTTAAAAATCATAGAAAACAAAGAGAAATAAAACAGGATTGAAAGCCTCATCCGATGAAAAGTGACATAGAGATAGTCAGCCATTGGAAAGACCATCATGAAAACAACTTCTTTGACGAGTCTAGTCCTCTAACAATTCAGCAGGACGTACCCGCGATTCTGCCGGATGAAACATCCGCAGCTTATACACAATACAAGGTGAAAAAGCCATCAGGCAACCTACTCAACAAACTATTTCCAAATATTTCACACACCATTGAATGGAGGCAAAAGGTGGTGAGGAGGAATTTCTTGAATGATTTTTTCTCTGGTTTTGCGTTCATATATCCCATCACAGTATGCACTCTTTTTTTTTTGTTTTCATTTTCTGATCTACAATACTGACTTAAATTGCTTATCAAAGGGCCTAATCGAGGTTTTGACGCATCCTATTTATTGGCGGCACATTTGCATATTTGCCCTCTGCTATACTGCCATTTTCATAACTATCGGAGTAGCCTATTACGTGACCGTTTTGCCCATCCTATTGACTTGGGCAATCGTGACATTGGGTCCAATGGGATTTATCTTGGCACATATCCAATGGGTTTTACAAACGAATGCACTTACTGCTTTAGTTTGCCGAAAAATCATTTTGACTTACATCAATAATCAAATCTTTGATATGACTCTTTATCTGCACGGTCAAAAGGATGTTCTAATGAAAGCCAAGTTTATTGAGGCTCCAGCAGATGCTACAGCTAGAGTTCACTGGTCTATGGTGGAGTTTTGGACGACAGTGATTCCTGTATGGGTTTTGACTACAGTGAGAAAATTATTGCTTGCTGCAACTTTTGCAGGAATTTCTGTCATACCTTTAGTTGGCCCACCGATTGTAAACCAATTGATAAGCTCTAGAAGAGCATTTTCTTACATGGCAAGATACTTTACCTTGAGCGGAACAAACACAAATGATGCGAAAAACTACGAATATGAACATTTAGGTTTATTTTACAGTTTTGGGATGGCTGCCGGTATTTTGGAGTTCCTTCCAATTTTCTCTATCATAACAATGACAAGCAACACAGTTGGTGCTGCAAGATGGAGTATAGACATAATTAAGAAAAAAAGGTGATTGCCGCTAGATTTTCATAATTCCTTGCATTGTTAAAGTTACACAGTTCAGAGAAAAGTTTCTATCAACAGATTAATGCAAAATTAAGCTGTCCACACAACCGAACCCTGCAGCTACACCGCCTTCATTAGAGCTATTGAATTTAGACCTCAAAAGCCACCCAGAGTATTCATTGTAATGAATTTTGCTATCATCGAATAAAACGCAACCAAAAATACCCAATTCGCTCAAGATGGGTTCCCTATAAAATTCCGATCCACGTATCATCACGTTTTTTGTATTAGGCTCTGGTTCAATTAACTCCATCAGAATATAAGCACTCCAGTCATTTTCATCCAACTTACTTAAAGCAACTGGTATGTCATCTTTGTAAATATTGTTCCCCCCACCTTCTCTCTGTGGTTTCAACACAAATTTGGACGACTCTTCCATAGCGAGGCGCTTCCCCTCCTTACCCAATGGCGAGTCATCCAAAGGATACATTTTGACAAACGTAGAAAGCAACTTTTCTCTTTGTAGCTTTTCAGGAATAAATTTGACCAAAGTTTGCTCATCTGTTAATAGCTGTTGTATTTTTTTTGTGCCAGATAACTGAGTCAAGAGATCCGGGGCCTTGATTGCATAACTTGTCTCCAAAGTGAGCCTATTTTCCCATGATTGCTCCGTTTTGAAATCCGAAGGAGAATAAGCAGATCTAAAGAGAATTACAGCAATTTCTTGCCCACTTTTCTTCCAATGTAATCTTTTATTTTTGGGGTCGACTGTGGTATGAGTATTCACTTGATCAAGGGTAAGCCTAACTGTTTGGATTCCGTGTTTTTGCAATAGGCTGTATTCGATGTGTCGCTGATCGAAAACATTTCTCTCTCCCTCTTGGACAACAAAGGCAACAATTGGATTTTCCTGCAGAGAATCATAATGATGCACAGCGGTCGCTAACCCATCTGCTAACGAAGATGCAGACTCTGATATAGGAATTTCACTTGAGTAAAATGCCGAACCCTTGGCTGGTACATATTTCCCAGACTTGTTCAAGAAATTATGAAGCTGGCCAACTTTGGTAGAGAGGCCACCGAAAGACACGGAAATAGTGTTAAATTCGACTTGTTTAATCTTGTCTTCTTTCTTGTCTATCAAATAGTCTGACCTGAAGACGCCTAGCCTAAGTTTTTGCAAGTAACCTTCTTCTGAGGCCCTTAAATACAAGGACCAAAGTTTGCCAGTGAACCCACGGTCAAAGTCAGCTAGTTTGGCAACCTCCTCAGCAAGCCACTGGTTATTCGCATTTTGCGAAACTTTGCTGTAGAGTTCATTGTAGGCCTTTTGAGCAGCAACTGCATCCTCAAAACTTACTCTAGGTACAGGGGTTGGGTATAAAGTAATAGGAGCTGTCGTAGCAGTTTCTAATTTGAAATTTGGTTCGTACATAGTTAAGCCATTGCTTAAGGACCATTGATGTACATTGGGAAGCAATTCATCCCGTAAGACCTCATCTGACAGTTCAGGGGTACTCAAACAAACCATATCAACCAGAATCCTATCAATTGGCCGAAAGTCTTGTATTATATTCTAGCCTATCAAAGGAAAGTTAGGTTCTTGTCAATTGGTCTCAGAGTCGCTGACTTCTTACTCAGCTAAATCTGCACTCAAAAAAAAAAAAGCAAAATACAAAAACAGATTAAACTAAACTTTGTAAAAATACATTACAAATATAAAATTGCAAGAATAGAAAAAAACAATACGATTGCATTGAACTAATACAAAGCATCAAACTTACCTCATGCTTTTAAACATAAATAAATTCTTGGTTCCTTTTCTGCACCTTTGTTCCCATCCCTAGAAAAATTAATCAATATAGATTGCTTAAGTTCAATTTGACTTCGAACATTTCTCGCCTATAACAGTAATGACAACAACATGGCTTATAGTGATATGACAGTGACATAATAAACAAAACAAAACATTTCCCTGAGAAAACCCTGCATCAAGTTTGCTCCAATTTAGACCAGTAATTCCAATCCCACACGTTGGTAGACGGTACGGCTGTTTCTACCGAGTGTTTGGAACCCGCATCTCCTCCATATTTTGTAACAAACATGTCCTCTGGTGAATCTATCTTGACTTTCTTCGAGTCACCCATTAAAGAAGAAGAAGGCGAATTGACTGAATTAGCTGGACTAATTTCTAACTCCTCCAATTTTCTCTTCTTTACGTTCATTTGATTGGAACTGCTGGCAGCGCCATCCGAGACGGTCCTTGCAGCAATCATTGGATCGCTAAAGTTCATCGTCTTTATGTCGCTAGTACCATACACGTCCTTAAAAATGGACGCGAGAGCATTTGAAGGAATTTGATAATTTTGTGTAGAGGGGTCCGTTCTGCTCTCCATCACCAACTTGTTGTTGTCTTTAATGGACACAGAAACCACGTCCTGATCTCTTGCTCTTTGAGCCACTTTACTCAACTTCTTCTTTCCTGTGCCGTTAACCTGATCTATCAATGTTGGAGGAATCGGTACCACAGTCTCCACGCTCGAGTCCTTGACACCAATACAGTCAGCCAACGTGGACAAGAACATGTCCATGGGCGACTTATTAAAAACTTCTTGTCGATGTTTGAACCTAGAAATAACCTCGGCTTTCCTGATGTTCATTTTTCTCAAAGTATCCTCTTCTTCCTTAAAGGGATTATTGTCCGAACCGGATGTTGCTTGAACTTGAGAGATAGAAGGCACGGTCAACGGCGATGGCGTCTTGTGGTTAGCTGAATGAACCTTGCTACTTAGTGAAGGCGAAATTCCATCGCCAACATTTAGCACACCAGGAGTGGCAGATCTACTGCCGGAAGGTGGAGGAGCCACGACCGGCGTATTCAAATTAGACTGCGATGCATTAGGCGAAGGTTTCACACTATTAGATCTAGCCTTGCTGAAGTTGGCAGCAGCAGTTTTAGCCAAATCTCTTTTAGGTGAAATACCTGCAGATGGGATCGCCGACGGTGAATCCTTGGCGAGATGAGGAGATGCCATGAAATCAAGCCCCAACCCATTTTTAGCTGAATCCACTCCGGTAGATGCCGCAGATGATCCCATGTTGGAGTCAACCATTGGCTGCTGGTAAGCAGCAGTATTGGGATTAACTGCTGCATGGCCATTACCTACGTTCGCCATGGCTGCCGCGACATTTTGGCCGGTGCCAATAGTTTCGCTGCCTGAGGTAGCTCTCTGTGCCTGCTGCTGCTGCTGCTGCTGCTGCTGCTGACGCTGCTTTTGTTGCATCTGCTGCTGAATCTGCTGCAACGATCCCTGTACCCTTTGCTGTTGTTGTGATATATTAAGGCCAGCTTGATTACCGCCAGCCTGCTGCTGAGCTGCTAACTTTTGCTTCTGCTGCTGCAATTGCTGCTGCTGTTGAATCATCTGCTGTCTTCTGAGCAGCTGGATCTTCATGCTTTCCCAGTATTTCTTGTACTTAATGACAAGTTTGTCCACAGTGTCCAACTTGACAACATAAATTCCTTTGGCGCATTTCTCCAAAATCTCCTTAACGAAAACTCTTAATTGCAGTACCTCTTTTAAAAAATTTTCACTCTTAGTGAGTACGTAGACCTGAGGGGCATAGTTGCTCACCTGAGTAAATAACTGTTGGTTCATTTGGAGCATACGCTTGATCTCGTCCCTTTCTTGTGGGGACAAGTTATTGGTCAAATCAGAAAGTCTTAAGGGCGTTCTCGCGGCATCGGCAGAAATCCTTTTTACAACTTCCACATCTTGAGCGGTTGGTGCAAATGCTTGCAAGACTGATGGCCTCGCTTGCTGGACCGACGCTCTGTTTGGATGCTGTGCTGGCATCCCTTGGCCTGCTGCTGCCGCTGCGGCCGCGTTGCTCCTCATATTAGGTTGATTGAACTGATTGTTCATTGTGGGTGTGGCAGTAATACCATGTGAAGTTCCATTAGCACCAATGGGGCCGGTACTGGCACCAGCTCCAGCACTGCCAAGAGTCCCAGGGGCGCCAGCACCGACACTAGCGCCAGCGCCAACCCCGGCCTGGGGTTGCGATTGCGGCTGCAATGGCATTTGATGTTGCTGGGGATGCTGCTGAGGCGGAGAACCATTGGCAGCCATTTGGGCGAGTCTCATATTTTGAATCTTCTTCAAAGCTTTCTGATTAATATACTTCCTGATAAAGTTTTGCCTATTGGATTCAGTCATGTTATTACCAAATTGTGTCTTTTGAAAATTCCTGCAGGCCTCCATAGCCTCCTGCAGAAGTGCCCTCTGTTCCTCTGATGTGAATATCTGGTTAATCTGTCCCAGAATATTGGGGAACTCACCATCAGCCCTAGCCGCTCTCTGCTGAGCAGCCTGCTGCTGCATCCTCTGCTGTTGAACATGTTGCTGAGCCTGCTGCTGTGGCAACAGCTGTTGTTGTTGTTGTTGTTGTTGCTGCTGCTGGTGTTGCTGCTGGTGTTGCTGCTGTTGTTGCTGCTGTTGTTGCTGCTGTTGTTGCTGCTGCTGAGCTCCATTCAAACCTGCTATACGTTGTTGCTGCTGCTGCTGCTGTTGTTGCAACTGTTCCTGCTGCTGCAAACTCATCCGGTTATTGACATTGGCTTGCTGCAGACGAGATCTGTATAGCAGCTGCTGGTGCAATTTGTAGATCTCCTTGGCGATCTGCATGTCCTGCGGGGTGAGCCGTTTCTGTTGAGCCAACTCCGTGATCTGCTGCCACGTATTGACCCCTGGCGGAATGTTGGGTATTCTCTGCAGCAGCTCTCTAGGTATAATAGCCACTTTCATCTGATTGATTAGCTGCTGGTGCTGAGACGTAAGCTGCGGCCTCTGCGGCTGTTGTTGCTGCTGCTGCACCTGCTGCACTTGCTGTTGATTCCGCAGCTGCTGCTGTGCCTGCTGACGTACCTGCGCCTGTTCGTTCAAGAACATTTGCGGATTCATATTCAACGTGTTGGGGATGAAATTCCCATTCAAATTCATACCTGCCTGCTGCTGCGTCAACATAGCACGATTTACAGCACCCATCGACACAGCCGAGGCCGCGGCCCTCTTGCGAGAGTCCCTTGTGTTGCGCATCGCATTCACTTTCTCCCGCATGCTGTCCATGTACTCCTTCTTAGACGAACTTTTGGCATACAGCGCTGCTTCGAAATTCTTGGCATGGACCTTCATCTTCTCAGCTGTGTCACTGTTACCTCCGTTGATGTCATTGATGTCCATCAGCACCTGCAGCAAGTCTTGGACGTTCTTAGAACGCTCCTCCAAGCTGAGTGTATCCTTCCCGCCTGAATTCATGGCTGTATCTGCCCTGCAATCCTAGTGAAGAGAAGAGATAACGAAAAAAAAAAAAAAATACTAGGCCCTTCAAACAAATCTGTTTTATCGCACCTGTCTTCCTGTCTCTCTGTCTTCCTCTAAAAACTCCACAGGGGTCTAAACAAACTCGTCAAAATGGGAATCAACGTAAATTACCTTTCGACACACCTATAATTTCCTCACGACTGCCTCCAATCTCGCCTGTGCCAATCTTTTTTTTTTTTTTTTTCACTCGTTAGCACGTGACTTTTCCAACACCGGTGAAACGAAATTCTTGAGCTGATATTTTTTTTTATTTTGTTTGTTGATCTGATAGCTGCAAAGAGAAGCGGGAGGCGGGTAAAACTGATAGAAGCCGTGTCAAGAGTCAGAAGCGGAACGGACTTGCTTCAGTAAACAACCTCTTTTTGCTGAGATCCCTTTTCCTTGGTAACGCACTTTGAACCTCTGGTTTGGCCGTGCAGTAATGCTATGGAACTGATTGGGGATCTTCGGAGTATGCCAAGGGGGTACCAGGTTGCTTAGCGGCTAAATTAAAAGGTCTTGGTACTAAACCTGTTAGCAATGTCCCTCAGGAGATGAACGTTTATGTGTTTGGAGGTCTGAGCCAACCTTTTATCTAGTTCCTTGGTGGCAAAAGAAGCTAAGTTGTTGCATTAGTTGTGAAGAGATAGGCGCCAGGTAGTTAAAGCCTCACCATATTTTTTTCGGGGAGCCAAAAGGTTAGCGAAAGAAAAAGAAAAAAAAGGTAAGAATAAGGGCGCGGATACCAGCGTAATAAGTGACAAATATAAACTACTTAGCGGCTAGATAATATCGACGATTACTTACGAAGGGAAGAGCCAAGTAGAATTTTTGAAAAGGCGAAATCATTTCTTGGCTTCATCGTAGATAAGATCCTCGAGAATATCGCTGACTTTGTTCTCGATGGCGTCCTGGGCCTTCTTGTCGTCCTCTGAGATGTGGAAATCGAGATCTAACTTGTTCTTGGCCAGCTGGAAGATTTTCTCTTCGATAGAGTCCCTAGTGACCAGCGTAGTGATGGTAACTTCTTTGGTCTGGCCTACACGGTGGGAGCGGTCTGCCGCCTGGCGGTCATCGTGCGGATTGAAGCTCTGATCGAAAATGACCACGTTGTTGGCACAGACAAGATTGATGCCGAACCCGCCGGCCTTTGTGGAGAGGATGAAAACGGGAATTGTTTTATCCTCGTAGAACTTGTCGATGAGCGACTGGCGGTCGTTCACCTGGGTGGACCCGTCTAGTCGCAGGAACTTGTAATTGAGCGTGGACAGAACCATCTCCAGGATGTCAAGCATCTGCGTGAACAGCGAGAAAACGAGCACTTTTTCCTTCTTTTCTACAATGATGTGGCGCAGGATCTGGCACAGCTTGTCTATCTTGCCCGACTGCATCCACTCGTCGTGAGAAAGCTGAAACTTCGATAGGGTATCTGGGAACTTGCAACTCAACTTGTGGAGTTCGAAATCTGTCATGTAGCTCATGTCCTCGAGGATGTACTGTCTGTTGCCATTTTCGGCGTACTCTGGCTCGTCCAGGATGGCGTCGCTCATACGGGCGATAATATCGTCGCTGTACAAGCGGCGGAACAGTAACGGATGCAGGGCAGCCTTTCTCAAGGCCATGATCAAGTTCTTGGAGCTGGAGGATTGCACTTTGGCCTTTTCCTTGGCATCCTTGGGCAAGACGCCATCTTTGACCATTTGGCGGTGCTCCATGACGAGCCGGATCTCACCCTCATAGATCTCGCGCTGCTGCGTGTTCAACTCGCACATTTCCACTTTGCGGTGCTTTCCTGGCAAATGCTTTAGCACTTGATCCTTCCGCCGACGCAGAATGAAAGGCTTCATCATGGTTTTGGCCCTGTTGATGGCTTCTTGCGCCAGCAATGGATTGAAGTCCTTGTTATTGTCCGTGGTCCGGGCCCGTTGCTTAAAGATAGATGCCAAATGCTCTTTCTTGGATTCGAACAGGGATGGCATGATAAATTCCAGCAAAGACATCAGCTCTTTCAAGTTATTTTGCAAGGGCGTACCGGTAAGAAGGAGGCGAAAATTTCCCTGGATGCGCATCAGTTTAGAGAACCTCTCAGAAAGCGAGTTCTTCAGCATGTGTCCCTCGTCATACACCACCACGTTGAAGTTACAGTTTCTCAGAAATGAAATGTCGTATTTGTTGCCGGCAGCCAAGTTATAAGTGGTCACTACGACATCATATTGACCAGCGTTCCTCTCCAAAATTTCACGCAAATCCGCCCTCTCCTGCTGAGAACCATAATAGGGCTCGATCTTAAGATTTGGACAGAATTTCTGAAACTCTCTCAGCCAGTTCTCTAAAGTAGACGAAGGTACCACAACCAAATGAGGCCCAGGTTCGTTGATTTGTTTCAAGTAGGCGATGAAAGCTATAACCTGACAGGTCTTCCCTAATCCCATATCATCCGCCAAAATGCAAGACATCTGGTTGTGGTACAATAGGTTCAACCAATTGATACCTGTCTGCTGGTAATCTTTCAATTCTAAATCATCAGAAAGCAACCGAGGTTTACCTTTGAAAAATTTAACCAAACCTCTCTGAGATGGCCTGCCTCTACGGTGCGGCGTGGCACTCCTCCTTATGTTGCCGTAATCCTCGTCTTCGTCTTCACTTTCCTCAAATTCTACGTCTTCGTCCTCCTCATCATCCTCCTCATCGTCATCGTCATCGCTACCTCTTCTCTTGGGTTTTTTGTTAGATGGATTTACCGCTCCATCATCCGGCGCCGGTGTGGGAGTGGCACTTACGGCATTTTCATCAAAATCCTCTACCACAGCTTCGTCGTCAGAGTCTACACTCATGAAATCCAGCTCCTCGCCCTTGTCACCGTGCTCCAAATCTATACCCCAGCGCTTCATGTGGGACGCTATCAGGTTCCCATATGTGGAGCATTTTTTAATCAACGAGTCTATCGCATTGTAACCTCTGATACTTTGGTTTATTTTTTCCAGCACACGTTCACCCTCTTTCTTCGGTTGAACACGCCTGCTCTTTTTCTTTTGAGCCTCTTGAGCTCTTTTCTCCTGCTCGGCTTCACTTAGCAACTCCATCTGTGAAAAGGTGTATAAGCTGCTAAATGGCCTCTTGGAAATTATGATGTTGGCCTTTTCCATCGATGTCTCCCCCAAATCTGCCACATCGCTGGCTTCCGCCGTATTCAAAAAATGCAAAATCTGTTCATCTATATTAATCTCGGGAGTTCTCTCCTCGTATTCATCGGCGCTGCCCTCTTCCTCGCCGCTCATATCCTCCGCAGTCTCTTCGCCATCGGATAATCCATTGCGTTTCTTCATTTTCATATGATTTTCTTTGGCTTTATCCAGTTGCGTAGGTTTCCTATTGTCAATATTATCAGCCCTCACTAACCTTCTCCTTTTGTTAGCGGCTACCGGCTGCTGCGCTTTGATACCCAATTTCGCCAGAGACTCTTCATCGATAACTAACGAATCAGTCATTGTAGGACGTAGCTTCTGGTTCATTACATTAGAGTAACGATCAAAGATGGAAGTCTTTTGCCTTTCCACAGTAATTTTAGAAGAGGAGTCATTTTTTCTTATCGAGCTTAACCGATTAGTCGACATTGGTGATGCGCGACTGGCCATCGCAGGCTGTTGGTATTGGTGTTGCTGTTGTGTAGTATGAGTCTTCTTTTTATTTGAGCTCACAGACCAATTCTGTCTCTGGCCTCTAATTCTGTTGAGCCTTTCTCTGGCCAATTTAGCGTTGAACGAATTCGATTTGAACACTGCCTGTACCAACGTTGGTGAAAAATCGGGAAACTCGCTGGCTAGCAATGCCAACTGAGTTTCTGGATTGGCCGAGAGGCTGGCCTGTGAATCACCGTTTGGCCTAGAATTACCATTTCCAGGTGTAAAACTGAACTTATCTCTCAGTAAGGACGTAGTGTCTTGTTCTTGTTTTAAAGGTGACGAAGAAAAGACTCTAGCATTGTTGGGGGAAGACGACTCGGGAACTTGTACTTCATCCTTTTGCTCATTCATCCTCAAACGCCAACCACAACGGGAAGCTTATCGTTACAGTCTCTCTGGCCGTGTATATCAGGTGCCTGGAAAGTCTTTAAGTTAATTAATATTGAAAATTTTTTATCGAAGATTAAGTCTCAACGCGATGCTAACACGAAAAAACTCGATGAGGTTGACAAACGGATCAACAACGAAAAGGAGACGAAACAATGAGCAAAGTATATGCTCTTGGATCGAACGGTAAGTACCAGCTTAGGCCTCTCTCACTGTGAGGATTTGATCGAGCCCAGGCTTTCTTGGCGGGGCCCTCCCATCGAAAAGATCAGCTGTGGGGGCAATCACACTGCACTGCTGTTACAAGATAAGAGTCTATACGGATGCGGTGACAACTCTTGTCATCAACTGGGGAGTAGGGAGGAAGAAACCTGGACCGGTTGGCGTGCCTTTGAAGATAAGTTCCTAGATGTAACCTGCGGATGGGAATTCACCGCGATGATTAACCTGAAGAATGAACTGTTGACTAGAGGTCGCGGTCTCAAGGGGGAGCTGGGCACCCCCAATACCAAACAAGCTCAGGAGCCGGTCAAAGTTATGAATGTACGACCTGGGTCAAAGCTCTTTTCGTCGTTCCAGAACTGTGTTGTGGTGGAACCAACAGGCTCTGGATCCCGGGTTCTTGGCTGGGGTTCCAACACGAAATGTCAGCTTCGAACTCCCAAATGTAGGATTCTCGACCATCCAGTCGTACTGTACCAAAGCGAAAACTGCATCGTCGACTACGTGGCGATGGGCAAAGATTTCATGGTGTTGGTAGACATCGAAGGATTCATTGTGCATACATGTGGTCTACTGCCGCCAGGCTTTTCTCAGCATGAATGGGAGGGCAAATCCGTCCACGTGTCGTGCATGTGGTCGTCGCTACACATCTGGCCGGGGCCAGGAGCCACGACCATCTTCTCCTACGGCAACGGCAAACACGGGCAGCTGTTCACGGCGCCACACAGGCATGCCATCGAAACGTATGCCACGGGCAGCGAGCATGGCATCGTGGCAACCACCACGGGCGGTGTATTGTGCTGGGGATGGGGCGAGCACGGGAATTGTGGTCGTGTCAATGGGTCTGGTTGCATCAACGACAACTCTAACGTCATCAGTCCTTTGAATTGCGTCTTTACCACCAGCGAGCCGGCATCAGTCACCCTCAAAGTCTACGGTGGATGTGCTTCTACATGGATTATCGTGACAGAGTGAGTTCTGCTGTTAATAAAGTGCATCATGAACGCTAATGTTAAGAAGCTTCTTTCCCGTAATCACACAACCCAAGGACATATAAGTCAGCGGGATCCTACGGGAAATATGTATAGTCTTCTTGATTATTTATCTAGGAACGGTAGTATCGCGCAGGTGCAACAAAGCTGCACCCTCGCTTCTTTACATTCCAACTACAAGAGAACCAATGCAAAGCATCACGTCAGTTCGAAACCTTTTGAAGGATGATTTGATGCCTGGTTTGCGTGCTGTATTGTAAAGGAATGAACTACGCAAAAGTTAAGAAAAAAATTTTTTGTTGTATATAAAAGAGCTACATGTTACCCGGATAAGCACCGACGCTTTTTATTCAATTTTATTGAGGTTACATATTACATATGTTTGATTAAGGCTTCTACAGTCCTTCTTTCATGATAACACATTAGTTTGGAGCATCAAGCATTGCAGAGTCACGAACCGTATCCAAAGAGCACGTTTATGATGAGCCTGTTGGCATGTTTCCTAAAGACAGCGCCGGCCCTTTTTTGAGCCGTCCTTGGAGTTCTCTCTCCTCGAAGCCCCGTCTCGTTCGTTTTAGAGCCCTCTTTCCTTGAGGCTTTGGACGCATCTTCCCCTAAGCAAGACACATTGCCTCATGGTTTAGTTCATCATGTTCAGAGTATTTTATTTTTCCCGGTGGCGTTCTCTTTTAGCCGCCGAGCTCTGAGCCGCCGAGCTTCCTTCGCGTTCATGACGGGGTAGTTCCCTCGCGCTAGCATAGATCGAATTACAACTCCGGTGAAGTAAGGAAGAGCCAACGCACTTTGGGATATGAGTGCTGAAATACCCATTTGCATAAGCATCGGCGGCTAAGTTCGAAACGCAAAAAAAAGGGTCAGAAAGCGTGCTATAGTTTGCCGTGCCGTGCCGTATTTTTTTTTTCGCGTCGCCAATTCGCGTCGCCAATTCAGCGCAGCTCGCATTACTTACCCGCCCAGCATTATCAGTATCACAGACCACGAATAGTTACCCGCTCAGTTTTTCAAAGGGAGAGAAGTCGAAAAGTAAATCCTTTGGGGGCAAGTTACGAAAGGTGTGAAGGATAAAAAAATATAGAACCAACTGCAGTAAATCGGACATATACTGTATTGATTATTAGCAAAGGACAAGACCTTACAGGCCTTTTTTTAACTGATTTCAAGTTTCTTTCGAGGGTAAAAGCAGTTGCAAGGAAAGAATCGCGACACCCCTTGGCTTGCTTTTTCGGCACACAATTGGTAAAACATTGGCTGGAGGAAAGAGGAAAAGAGATAAGAGGAGGAGGAAGAAAAAAAGACAAACAATCCCAAAAGCATTCAAGAGGAGGTTTTTGCAAGGGTTAAAGGGTGCCTCTTGATACTAGTCTATTAGTGGTTTTGAATCTAATACTGAAGTTGAGCGGTAAGAGGAAAAACGCGGAAGGAAAATAGGAAAAACAACAAACAAAACAACTACGAGGAGGAAACGAAAGCCCAGCAGCCACACACAGTAATTCTGGAAACTTATGAATAACCCTTCCTTACTTGGATATCCTGCGCTCGGCCCTCAGCAGCAGGCTAGCATGATGTCGAATGTGAGGGCCGGGACGCCCACGACCATGCACCAGCAACTGCAGGGTGGTGGGCCGCCTAACGCGGCCGCTGGAATGCCACCCCCAGGACTGCTCGGCCAGAACGCGAACATCAATCCAAGCGACCATTCACATCTGCTAAACCAACTGGCGCAAGTGCAGGTGCAGGCTCAAGCGCAGGCGCAGGCGCAGGCTCAAGCCCAAGCGCAAGCTCAGGCACAGGCACAGGCGCAAGCGCAAGCTCAAGCTCGAGCTCAGGCACAGGCACAGGTTCAGGCACAAGCGCAAGCACAAGCGCAGGCTCAAGGTAATGGCATGAACATTGGAAACGGCAGCAATGCTGGCGGCAGCACTGGTATGGGGGTCAATGTTTCGGCACCAAACGTGGCCTTGGGAGTCCTGGGGAGCCCAGTAGATACAAATGCGAAAAACCCACTCTACCATCCGCATCTAGAGGATCACGCATTGTTGAATAATCCGATTTGGAAGCTTCAGCTGCAACTGGCTGCTGTCTCCATGCAATCTACGGGGCAGCCAAACGTATATGCGCGGCAGAACGCAATGAAAAAGTATCTATCCAACCAGCAGCAACAGGCTCAGCTACTGGACCAGCAACGGCAGTCGGGTATCTCGTCGCTGCTTCCCCTGCAGCAGTCATTGCCCCATCAGCAGTCACTACCACTACAGCAGGCATCGCAGCAGCAGCAGCAGCAGCAGGGCTTACAGCAGACGATTCAGCACCAACCTCTGGCGGCTGGACAGTCACAGTTTGCGACCCTGCAGCAGCAGAATCCGCAAATGGCCGAGGCATCCATGTCTTTGGTGGATCGCACTAAGCAGTTGCTCGTGGAAATGGCTACAGAGATAGGTAAGGACAGCGGTAACTCGTCTAACGCAGTTGGCTCCGTGACGACGGGCAACGCGTCCAACGGTGGCATGTCCACTCCGACCACGCCCAAGACCGAGTTGCACACTCTGAGGGACCAACTGACCGGGACTCCCGCACTACTGTTGCAGCACAAGAAACTATCACAGTTTAACATAGACGAAGACGACGAATTTGAAAATAATTTACTTACTCCGAAGGATGAAAAACCAGACGATCAATTGTGGCATGCAATCGACTTCTCCAATCTGCAAATTTCCAACATTAGTCCAAATTTGTTCAAATACACCTTTTTGTCGAGATTATACTTGAATGGCAATAATTTGACTAGTATTCCGGCAGAGATCAGAGAATTGAAAAATTTAAGAGTGCTGGATCTGTCTCACAACAAATTGACCTCCTTACCTGGAGCATTAGGCTCTTGTTACCAGTTGAAATATCTATATTTCTTCGACAACATGATCTCTACTTTACCCTGGGAGTTCGGAAACTTATTCAATCTACAGTTCTTGGGATGCGAGGGTAACCCATTGGATCGGCAGTTGCTCAAGATACTGACCGAAAAATCTGTCACAGGATTAGTCTTCTACCTGAGGGACAATCGGCCGGAAGTTCCTTTGGTGAAGGATCGCGAGTTTTTCGAAATTAACACAGACGGTGAGGTGAGCGACGTTTGCGATTCTTTACAAACTTCCACAGAACATCTGAACAAGGACGTTAGTAAGAGAAGTTTCACCATCATGTCCTACAACATGTTATGCCAACACTACGCTACCCCTAAGATGTACCGTTATACACCGTCGTGGGCCTTGAGTTGGGACTATAGACGTCAGAAGTTGACGGAGCAGATAATGTCTTACATGTCAGATATCATTTGTCTACAGGAGGTAGAGGCCAAAACTTACGAGGAATATTGGGCTCCCTTAATGTTGAGGCAAGGTTACTCCGGCATTTTCCATGCCAAGACGAGGGCCAAAACAATGCACTCCAAGGATTCTAAGAAAGTTGATGGCTGTTGTGTCTTTTACAAGGAAACAGAATTCAAAATGGTGTTCAAGGACGAAGTAGATTTCAGCGGTGTGTGGATGAAACATAAGAGATTCCAACGTACGGAAGACTATCTAAACCGTGCAATGAACAAGGACAATGTAGTCGTGTACGTTAAGCTCCACCATCACAAGAGTGGTGAGACTGTCTGGGTTGCTACCACTCATTTGCACTGGGATCCTCAATTTAATGATGTCAAGACTTTCCAAGTTGGTGTTCTCCTGGATCATTTGGAAGAACTTCTCAAAGAGCATGGCAGCGGGAATGGCAGGCAGGACATTAAAAAGTGCCCCGTTGTCATATGTGGTGATTTCAATTCTCAGCAGGATTCTGCAGTTTACGAACTTTTGAGCACGGGCCGCGTCCAGTCACACAAGGATATTGACGGTAGGGACTTCGGCTATATGTCGCAAAAGAATTTTGCTCACGATTTAACGCTCAAGTCCAGTTACAGTTACATCGGTGAACTCCCACTAACGAATTTTACGCCATCTTTTACCAGCACCATCGACTACATATGGTTCTCAACACAAGCATTACGTATCCGTGGGTTACTCGGCGAAATTGATCCTAACTACATTTCTGAGTTCATCGGATTCCCCAACGATAAATTCCCCAGTGACCATATACCAATACTAGCGAGATTCGAATTCACTAAAGGGGGTGCTGGGGGTAGCAGAAAGATATAACGCAACGTCGTGATGGTACCTAGATAGACACCCTATATCATCTCGTCGTATTTGTAACATATTAAATTATCTCTTATCGAATACCGAAGCATATTGTCGACTCGCTACATTGTAGAAGTATCACCTTTTTTTTTTTTTTTTTTTTTTTTTTTTTTTTTTTTTTTTTTTTTTTTTTTTTTTTTTTTATTTTTCATTATTATCACTTGGTTTTGTTCGTCAATAAAAATGATCGGTAGAAAGGCGCGTTTTACAACAACAACCTAGTGAGCGGGTAGAGCACTGACCATAGAAGCCTTTATCAAAAAGTAATGCAGCGTCAAGATAGCACGCCGTATTCAAGTGATGCTACCGATGACGAGGGCTCTTTAACCATCAATCAGCTACCGTTTTTAGGCAAGATCAAAGACCCGAAGTATTTGACCTTCCTATTCATAGGAATTGGACTACTGTGGCCTTGGAACTGCATTTTGGGTGCTTCTCAGTATTTTAAACATGATGTATTTATGGATGAAACTATATGGTCTAAGATTTTTGCTAGTTCAATGATGACCGTTTCTACCGTTTCTTCGACATTGTTCAATATTTGGCTCGCTAGGAGACAACATAGCTATTCTGAGCGTGTAGTGAATGGACTACTATGGGAAATTGTTGTGTTTGTGGTCCTTGGTATACTCACACTTCTAAAATCATGGGTTTCGTTGCCCCTCCTGTTTTTCTCGATTATGGTGCTGGTCGCCATAAGCTCTGTTGCTACTGCTATGACACAAAATGGTGTTATGGCGGTTGCGAATGTGCATGGTGCTGCATTCAGTCAAGCAGTTATGGTAGGACAAGCGGTAGCGGGGGTTTTACCTTCTCTCGTTCTGTTTATCATCTCATTCTCTGGTGACCCCTCCAAGCAAAGCACAACCGGCATATTAATATATTTCCTCACTACAGCAGCTGTCTCAATAGTTTCCATCGTACTGTACCGCATAAACCAAGTAGGTACTAAGGTAATATTGACACCAGGATCTTCTCCAAAAGCATCCGTTCCGTTCAAACTTCTTTACGGGAAATTGAAGCATTTGGTTCTCGCCATATTCACTGCATTTGTCATTACGTTAATATTTCCGGTCTTTGCATCGACAATCCTGGTCAAAGGTTTGCCCCTGGCAAACTCTCAGTACATACCGTTCATTTTTACGGTATGGAACTTGGGAGATCTCTACGGTCGTGTTATAGCTGACTGGCCACAGTTCCGCAGCCCGAAATTCACTGCGCAGAAAGTTTTCGTTTACTCGCTGCTACGTGTACTGTTTGTGCCGTTATTTTTCTATTGCAGCAAGAATCAAGCATCATCATTCCCCATTCTCCAGGATCTATTCTACGCTCTCCTACAGTTTTTGTTCGGTCTCACCAATGGTCACGTCATTTCGATCAGCTTCATGAAAGTCCCAGAAGAACTCACTGAGGACATGGAAAGAGAAGCCGCCGGAGGATTTACCAACATTTTCGTGTCTGCAGGTCTAACATTAGGCAGCATTCTCAGCTATGCCTGGGTTTTCATTATTGCATCTCACTGAAAAGTGCCAGAATTAGACGAATCATATATAATTCTTCTATGGAATACTGAAATTACTATCTAGTGTGCAACGTATATCGTCCATCAATGAGAGCCTAGAAAACATTTTACCTTGCTTAATACTTTACTTTTGGCGGGTTCCGGAGTCGCCAAAAATTCCGTCGACTGTGATACGTTATGAACACGTCAAATAATTTCGAGACACGCCGATCGAAAAAAAAAGTACCAGAAAAATAAATACGCCTTGAGAGTATAATTCTTTACCATCTTTCCTTCTCTCGAAAGTGAACTTCTTACCTGGCGGTCAATTGAATTGAGTTCAGCATTCAACCGAAGCAATAATGCCTTCAGCTACTGGTTTTGAAACTAGGGGCAAGGAAGATGCCAATGAGTTGAAATTCCGGAACCAAAATCATAGCGATGAAGAAAATGAAATCCTCAATGAGAAGGAAGACGACTCGAAGTCAAAACCTTCAGAACAGACATCCTTGCTGTCGCTGGAATCTTGGGTCATGCCAGTTGTTTTTACTGGCCTAGCTCTCTTTCTGAGAATGTACAAGATTGGTGCCAACACCCGTGTGGTCTGGGATGAGGCTCATTTTGGAAAATTTGGTTCCTATTACTTAAGACATGAATTTTATCATGATGTGCACCCTCCATTGGGTAAAATGCTTGTTGGGCTATCCGGATACTTGGCCGGCTATAACGGCTCATTCGAATTTACGTCCGGCGAGTTCTACCCAGAATATGTGGATTACATCAAGATGAGGTTATTTAACGCAACATTCTCTGCCCTCTGTGTTCCATTGGCTTACTTTACTGCCAAAACAATTGGATTTTCTCTGCCTACTGTGTGGCTGTTCACTTCGTTGGTACTGTTCGAAAATTCCTTCACAACTTTGGGAAAATTCATTTTGCTAGACTCCATGCTGTTGTTCTTTACTGTGGCTTCTTTTTACTGCTTTGTGACGTTCCACAAATACAGATCTCAAGCTTTTTCAAGAAAATGGTGGAAATGGTTGACTTTGACTGGCATCAGTCTTGGTTGTACAATTTCGGTTAAAATGGTTGGACTTTTTATCATCACGGTGGTGGGAATTTACACTATTGGTGAACTATGGATATTCCTGGGTGACAAGAAAATGTCGTGGAAAATTTATAGCTTTCACTGGTTAGCGAGAATAATTTGTCTTGTTTGGGTTCCAACGGCTGTGTTTATGCTATGTTTCAAGGTTCACTTCGATTTGCTAAGCAACTCTGGTACTGGTGATGCAAACATGCCATCTTTGTTTCAGGCCAATCTGGCAGGCAGTGAAGTGGGCGAAGGCCCTCGAGATGTTGCCTTGGGTTCTTCCCTCGTGGCAATCAAAAACCAGGCATTGGGTGGTTCTCTACTTCACTCTCATGTCCAAACCTATCCGGAGGGATCCAATCAACAACAGGTAACCTGCTATGGATTTAAAGATGGTAACAACATGTGGTATTTTGACAGAGCGAGAGGTTTGCCTTGCTATAATGCGAACGAGACCGAAATCGAATTTGTTAATCCAGGCGTTGAGTATAGATTAGTACATGCCAGTACTCAAAGAAATTTACACTCTCATGCTATCCCTGCTCCGATATCGAGACAGGCTTGGGAGGTTTCTGGTTATGGTGATTCCGAAATTGGCGATTATAAAGACAACTGGGTAGTGGAGATGATGGATCAGAGAGGTAGCGAGAGTTCAGATAGATTACATCCTTTGACTTCCGCATTCCGTATAAGGAATGACGCTCTTAACTGCTATTTGGCTCAAACCGGTCAGCATTTGCCAGAGTGGGGTTTTAGACAATCTGAAGTCGCTTGTGTGAAAGACCCATTTAGAAGAGACAAGCGGACGTGGTGGAACATTGAAACGCATGAAAACGCTCTATTGCCACCAAGACCCGAAAGCTTCAAGTACCCCAAGACTAATTTCTTCAAAGATTTTATTCATCTAAATCTAGCAATGATGGCCACCAACAACGCTCTGATCCCTGAAACCGACAAATTAGACCATTTGAGCTCTTCGGCTTGGCAATGGCCTACATTGAATGTCGGCCTTAGATTGTGCGGCTGGTCCGATGATAACATCAGATATTTCTTATTAGGCACACCAATATCAACTTGGGCATCTTCCATTGCCGTGGTTGCATTTGCGGCTCTTTTTGTCCTCTTGGTCTTGAGATGGCAGAGACAGAACAATGATTTTACTAATTCCAAGGATCTCAACTTATTTTTGATAGGCGGTGTTTTCCCCATGCTAGCTTGGGGCACTCATTTCGTGCCTTTCGTCATTATGTCCAGAGTCACTTACGTTCACCACTATTTGCCAGCATTGTACTTCGCATTTTTAGTGTTGGCGTACATTTTTGAAGCGGGTTTGGACTATTGGTCCTTGACAAAATCTTCGCCTTGTCTGAAACATGGTCTATATGCCTTGTTTGGTGGTGCTGTCATTGCATGTTTTTTCTACTTCTCTCCTGTCTCATTTGGTATGACTGGTCCACTTTCTGACTTCCAATATTTGGACTGGTTCAAGAAATGGTATATTTCTGACAAGAACAAAATGCCATAAACGAATTCTAGTCCGCCTGTGCAAACCTACGAACCAGAACAAAACCCGTTTCATGTTTCCATGAACTAAATCCAATCAATAACTTCATCGGAGCACTTTTTTATGAACCAGTTAACGTGAATTTTCAATAAGCCTATAAAGGCCTAACTAGGAAAAAAAAAATAAAATATGTAAGTAAATGAATTCCTTCAAGCTTCACTTGGTACACAAAATCTCTAATTACTGTGTTATTCTATCAGTGTCCATTATTTCCGTAAAATTTCTGATCCTTGTATCCCTTGTCCCATGAGGGGTTAAAACGCTATTTTGGAAAGGAACGTTACCTTGTATACTAACAACAGAGTCCAATTGAGGTGATTGAACAGTTGTCAATCCTCTTAGCGATGACGATGAATCGTGATGGTGAGCCACAGGGGGTGTTGAAAGCGGATTTGACATTAAAGGAACCAAGTGATTATCAGAACCACCACTAATGTCTTCGCTAGACAGCGAGGCGAATTTTGGAGGAGGAGACTTGGACACTGAGCTCACATAACTTGGAGGGGAAAGCATTTTAATGTCTTGGTAAATAGGAGGCACTTCTTCATCCCAGGAGATACCAAGACCTGATCTTTCGGTCAGATTAATCCTGAATTGCATCCTAAGAACACGCGCTGCACCGGTGGGAATACTGACAACTTTTGGTCTAGCCGTGTCAGAAGCACTTTTTGAACTAGTGTGCGATTTGGCACTATTACCAGATTGCGTTGGTCGTATTTCTTCGTGACTAACTGGATTTGCCCTCGGTGTATTCCTGTTCGCAAACATCGGAGACAATTCAGCCAGTCTCTGGTCAGCATTATTAACATTGTTAGACGATGTGGATGATGACGAGCTTTTCACTGCTTGCCCGTTCGAATATTGTAACGCTTCCTCGGCAACAACTACTTCCACAGCCAGAATGTGGACGACGTACACTCCCAGGCCCGGGTCTTGTATGTCACAAGCTACATTGGCATGTTGTTTGATATCTTCCGCTAGCGGTTTAGAGGTAGATACACTAGTTATCGGGTTTGTCACTCCTGAATTCAAAGGCATGCAATCAATCTCCGTGATAAGTTCCACTTGTCCATTGTTGTCAAAATCGGTCTTCCATCCGCTCTTCATGTCTCCCCTGGTGATAGTTCTCACTTCCTCAGTGAAAAGATTTGAATCATTTTGCAACTCTTGCTCTAACTGTTGTTCTCTAAGGCGTTGTTGTTGCAACTGCACTTCTTGACGCAAGGCATCATCGTTTGGGTGAATAAATCCAGCTTCATTTTCATTCTCGTCCAAATCTCGGTCTCTTGGATCATTGGTACTATCTGAAGCTCCTTGTTGTTGCTCTGGTAAACTAGGCCCGGTAGGTAAAGGTGTGTTATCCGCTGTACTAACAGAAATCCTAACTTGAGGACCTTGATCTCCATATCTTCTAGGTGGGGTTTTGCTCTTGTGATCCTCCTTGGCTTTCACTGTCTTCTCCAGCTTCTTCAATTCATGTTTATGAACGTCACAAGTATGATTCCTTATACGAGTAATCTCATCAATTCTCCAAGTCAGCTTTCTCATTCTCCATCTGCGATCCACACTAGCAATACCTTCGATTTTCATTTCTAAGGGAAAAGTCGACTTAGGATAAACCACGCTCGGAAGAACCGCAGTTGCAGTAAGCTCTGTAGGTGGGAAAACTCTTAAAGAATTTTTGTCTGGACCTCTGGGTAAGCTCCTTGTGACCGGCACGGGCATAACCAGTTGTAAAAGTTGATCATTCTGGTGAGGGCTCACTCCCCTTCGAGGATCTTTATAAGTCACGACGGCGATTAATTCATACTTAATTTGAGTCTCGGAGTTTGAACCCAGCGCTGCATTTGCAGGGAAGGAGCCAGGAATCAAGTAGGAAAAAGGATAGGAATAGTGGCCCACAGATAAGTCCTTCGACATTTTCTGTATGTCCCAACTTTTCATGTCAGTCGTCTTCGAGTGACAGTTCATACAGCTTTGTACTGAATGCAAGTCAGGTACAAACGGCTTGTGGAAATGTACTTTTTGGACAAGCGTTAGCGTAACAGAAGTTATTGTCACCTTGGTGTAACCAGCCATGATTTGTAGATTGCTAGAAGGTGTAGGAGACAGAGAAGCAGGATGTGAACTAGTTACCGAGAGATTTGAGAAAGTGCTGGATAAAGTGGTACCAATGGTGCTTCTCCTTTTAGCTTCTTTACTACTGACGGGGGTAATGGAACTCCCGATATGCGTACTGTCATAAGGATTTTTCACTCGCAAGGTAACCAACCCGCTGAGCAAAGCTCCCGATGATTCAGTAGCAGATCCATATAAAACGCACGGAGGTGATTCGATATTAATGGATATTTCGATTGGATGATCCTTTTGGGATTTATAATCCGAATGCAGTCCGTCAAGTGCACTTGACCGTTTCCCGGTAGGATTATGGTACTTTTGGACAAGCTTTGAAATTCCCATTATTTTCTGCTAGACTGGCTTTTATAACTATTGAAGTAGCTGTTTACCTATGCCAAAGCAGTAGTAGATATTCTGCTAAAAAAAACAGCGACAAAAAATTATCCTGAGCAATAAATTTAAGTTGATTGAAGGATTTTATTGGGCATTTACGGCTTCACACACCACAACCAGCTTTAAAGGGCAGTACCACGGTTCCTGAAACTGATGAAGTCTGACCGTAATTCTAGTTTATCATTTGGTTTCAAAAATTTTTCCGTGCCGGGTTAGGGGAGACAGGGGCAAATAGCGACAGTGCTTGTAAAATATCGGTACATATTTGGTTATGCAATCGTTTTACCGACATACTTTGAATGGATTGAATTTAATTTAGGATTTTGAAATATTCAAAGGAAAATTGTAACTTTTTTTATTTTTTTATTTTTTTATTTTTATTTTTATTTTTATTTTTATTTTTATTTTTTTTTCTGACATACTTTCGAGACATGAAACAATGAGTTAGGCCAAGATAATACGCAAAGTACGCAAAGTATAGAGAAAGTTCACTAGTGTACTATCTCCAATATTTTTTCCAATTACAGATCTTCAAGAAGTCAAGTAGAATAAATTTTACTCTTTCGAAGAGGCTTGAATGAAACATTCAGATGGAAAATGATAGCAGCAGTAATACCACACCTGAATTTGTAGCATGAGTGCAATCTTTTTAATCAACATTCGGCTACTTGTAACAAGAGATTAAAATTGTTTATTGAGTATCGAGTCGTATATTATGATTTGCAAATTGTGAGATCTCCAGCACTGGGGACGAATACAACGAATACAGAAAAAAGCATGGCGAATACAGTATTCGTGAATTTGGACGAATACTGTAACTAATTACGAAAGTTGTATTCGTTAGCTAGCGAATACAAAACATGCAAGACACCCATGATGGACCCCATTGTTAACTTTCTTTGAGTGCATACGAGACATACTAATACATAGAAGCTA